>OZ024743.1:289918086-289973086 GCA_964016885.1 Eledone cirrhosa | reverse complement strand
TATTTGTAAAATGGGTATAGTAAAAGGATTTCAAATTAATCATTTATAATAAATATTATTATTGTCTAAATTTGTATTGAGTTCTAAAGCAGAACTATTCTGAATTTCATGCATTTTCTAACATCACAAACTCCCGCCCCCTCTCTATCTTTCTCTCTCTCTCTGTATATATATATGTGTATGTATGTATATATATATATATATATATATATATATATATATATATATATATATATATATATATATATATAGATGTTTCATATATAAAGGAAAATATGTATGATATATATATATATGCGTGTGTGTGCGTGTGTGTGTGTGTTCATATGTATATAAATATACACATATATGTATGATATATATATACAGGGATAGAGGGATGAGATGAGATATAATATTGTTGATTCTAATCCAATAGATTATAACTGGTTTCTCTCATTACAGGCATTTAGATTTTTATATAATCAAAATAAGTAATTATCTCATATTTCACATGATAATATTATTGCTATGAAATGCGATTTTCGATTGTCTCGTTTCTATGATTTTTAAAAATATTCTTTATTACATCCTTTCCTTTCTTTTCATTATGTTCGAATGTTTCAGCACTTTTTTTCTACAAAAGGGTTTAATTTCTAACTTAATTCTCTTTCATATTATGGGTAAATTTTGAAACGGGAAATATTGTAATAACAGAGATATTAACCTATGTTCGCTTCCACTTGAAACATTTCTGTTACATCGGTGAAAGTGTTGCACATGGCATACGGCTTATATATTATACCTAAGTGAAAAGAAATATGTGGAAACATTTTAAGTACTTAATGTTTAGAACGTTAGTATCACACCCCTGTCTTCATCTTTATAAATTTGACATTGGTTTACAGAAGCCAATAATAATCCCTATAAAATTGAAGTATTTTCTAACTTACATTTTGAAACTATCTTGAGTTATATTGCATTGGAATATATGTTAAAAGAAATTAATGTGTATTTCGTGAATGTCAAAGACGTTAATGTAAAGGAAATGCTCGAGTGAAATTAGTCTAAGACAGGACAGACAAAACTAAATCTATGCTAGCGAGTCAGACAGGTACTCCAGCGAAAATTGATAACTATTGCATGATACAAAACTGAAGAGGCATTTCCTTTATTACGGCTTATTTCAGCCAAATATGTTCATTTATACTGGAATATTAGAACTAATACTATAGATACAAGTAGAATATTAAACATCTAATCTATTTCATACGCCCTTATATTCGAAGGAAAGTTAAAATGAGATGAAAAAGGTTTGAAAGAAGATTTTGTGTATCTCTAATGATTTGTCACGGTCTGTACTTTGTTTACTGATGTTACATTTTACTAAAACCCTACTATGAAATCGAACTGATTTTCAAAATGATTGGTTTTGTTTGCGCTAACTATATGGGAAGAAATCGGTTATGAGATCAGAAAATGATCATTATGTTTCTAATGCTTTGGCCATGCTGCCTGCCAGTGACAGCTAATGGAAAATAAGTCTCCGCTTTTCTATTGACAGGAGACACGATCTTGAACAGATACCGAAGACGATTCCGTTCAACACTTTAATAATTTTGGTCGGTAAATAAACTAACTAATGCTTTAAATAGTTGGGTTACTAAATACACCAAATACCTCTTTAAATAGTTGGGTCGCTAAATAAACTAACTACCTATTTAAATAGTTGGGTCGCTAAATTAACTGACTACCTCTTTAAATAGCTGGGTCGCTAAATACACCAAATACCTCTTTAAATAGTTGGGTCGCTAAATAAACTAACTACCTATTTAAATAGTTGGATCGCTAAATTAACTGACTACCTCTTTAAATAGTTGGGTCGCAAAATAAACTAACCACCCCTTTTAAATAGTTGGGTCGCTAAATACACCAAATACCTCTTTAAATAGTTGGGTCGCTAAATAAACTAACTACCTCTTTAAATAGTTGGGTTGCTAAATGAATTAACCACTGCTTTAAATAGTTGGGTTGCTAAATAAATTAACTGCTTTAAATATTTCCCTCAGTAAATAAACGAACCAGCGTTTCGGAATGGTTAGATTATTTACTAACTAGAAGAGCATGAAAGGTAAAAATTACTTCAGCGGGATGTGAAATCAAAGAGCCCAGAGAAATGCCGAAGCTTATAATCTGATGCGATAACGACTCGGTCACTTTGCCACATAGCTAGAAACATCGTGTTATTGGGAAAAGAAATTGGGTTCATGTGAATCTAGATATCAAGTCGTTAGCAAATTACACTGAATTAAATGTTTCAGCTTAGGATCGAAACCTCAGTGCACTCCCAATCCCGTGATTGCTTTATTATGGTTTAACTGTAGTCAAAATCTATTTACCAATAGAAGATTTACTGCTTCAAAGAAATTGAAACTGGTAGCGACATTTCCCCCATCTCTACCTCAATTTTAGGAAAGTCTCGAGGCAGTAAAATGTAAAAAGGCCGGTGAAAGTTATATATATATATGTCTATGGTAAACGTTAATCGATAAAATGTGAATCTTAGTTGTGTGTTCATTATACAAATTATAAAAGTGTGAGTTAGAATTTAAAGAGTAGTTACGAAATTATTAATCTTCACTATTGACCGTGAAGTTGCTATATCCTCAATGTTACGATCCCCGAACCCACTAGAATATACCTATCATACAAATTATTGCTTTCCTAGGATCAGGGAATTAACATTCATATAGCCAAGAGGCTGATAAAGATAATTCTAGATTTACTCTTAACCTAATTAGAACGTTATCTCAAACTCAATTTTTTTTTCTCTAATTCCTCATCAGAACTAGATAATTTGATACTTGTCAGATGATATAATGTAGGGGATTAATTTAATACTAATTGAATTCGTTGCCTATCGAAGTTTAAATTACTTTTGATTGTGGTTTCATCTACAACTCCCTCTCCACTTGGTCAGAAATAGTCAGTGGTGCACACAACAGCCAATTTATTAAGTGGTCAAGCAGCTCGTGTTCATAAGTAATAAAAGTTGTTGATATAGATGCATAAACCTATATATATCTCGCTTTATGTATGAACCAATATAACTGTAGATATCCATATGTGTATATATATATATATACTCTTTTACTCTTTTACCTGTTTCAGCCATCCGGCTAAGGCCATGCTGGGGCACCGCCCTTGTTGCTACACATTTTATCTCCAGCTTGTATAGGTTGGCCACTGGTGTAAGAGGGAGTTTGTTGCTGCTGCCCTTAGGTTTCCCTCGTGTCTTGCTGTGGGCTCATCCGGGATCCTGGATAACAAGGTGTCGAGATGTTTCTTGAAGACATCCAACTCCACGTCATGCAAGTCTCTCATATATATATATATATATATATATAACGAAGGAAATGTGGTAAGGAAGCAGGTGGACCATAACGCACCAAAGTACTCAATACTTAGGGTAGTAGAGTGGGTAATAGGAACAAGTAAGACCCCGACGGCTTGAGCTCAGCCGTCGGGGTCTTACTTGTTCCTATATATATATATATATATATATATATATATATATATATATATATATATATATATATATATATATATATATATATATATATTTCTTCATATCTATATACATTCATCATTCATATATGTATATATACATATATATTTTCATAAGATTGTAGGATTCTGAAACACAGAAATAGCTTTAAAACACCCAGATGCTATTAAGAATAGCAAGGGGTCGAGTTAAAACATACCCGCATATGAACGGAAGGACGGTCGGGACAGTCCAAGAAGAAGAAGAAGACTTTGGTAACGTTTATCAAAATGTTTTGAAGCCAGACAATATTTTATAATGCTATTAAAAACACAATCGTGTCTCTTATGATCTGAAAGAAGAATATTATTCCATCCTTTCATCAGAACCACCACCTCCAGTTCTGCAATAAAACAAACAAACAAGATCTACATTACTTCTATGGCATTACCTGAGTAGCACGAACGTATCATATCAGCACGCTACGATCGTTGCTGTTAAAAATATTTAGTTCCTCAAAATGGTCCTCTTCTATGTATGATCGATAACATATTTAATTTAATTAGTTTCTGTTTATTAGTACTTTATGAAATATTCATTTTAATTCATTTTCCTTATATACTAATGTTTTCAAGAATATTAATATATTTGTAATTAGTGCAACAGCTACTTTATTTATCACTACATAATTAAAACAGTTTACATTTTCCTGGCATCATACATGAAATATACACTTCCACATAAACACACAGTCACACACTCACTCACACACACATATACATACACATACACATATATATACATAGATAGATATACACACGAATATATATTGGATTGGCAGTATCGGTAGAGAGACAGACACCATGCTTTGCAGCAGAGAGTTATAGCCCTTTACGTTCTGAGTTCAAATCCCACCGAGGTTAGCTTCGCATTTCATCCTTATGACGTCGATAAAATAAAGTACCAGTAATCCACTGAAGTAATTACTGGCCTTGTGCCAAAACTAGAAACAATTACGTGTGTGTGAGTGTATTTATATGTGTGGGGGGATATGTGAGTCTTTGTATTGCCAAAGATATATGCGTTAATGCTTAGTAGAGAGAGAAAATGTGTAATAGCTCACGCATTTTCAAATAGTAATTATACATTTGAACAATATACTAAATTTATAATATGAGTATTTCCAATATTGCTACACAGTGTTACCCGAACCGAGTAGCGGCTATTGTTAAACTACATTTATTAGATGGTTTATTTGTATTGGGGCTAAACGGTCAGCGAAAATCTATAGTCCATTGAATGTTAAATGCAATTTAGCCTATCCCGGATGTCATAAGTTTGTAACGATTAAGAATAATTCTTAGTTCATTGAAACGGGACATCATAACATATCCTCTTGTGTCCATAGGAAAACATCAACTAGGCATTATATAGTTATCTGGATAAATCATATATGTGTACACACTCACGCAGACATATATAACACACACACACACACACACACACATATATATATATATATATATATATATATATATATATATATATATATATATATATATATATATATATATATATATGGTGTCTGTCTGAATGTTAGTTCCTTATTTGTTTGCGTGATTCTGTGTGTATGTACAGACGTTCACATGCAAGAATGTAGAATGTCTGGAACACATTCGTGATATACGTAATACACAAAACGACTAAGTGATATCAAGGGAATTGTTTCTAAAATATTTCATAGAAATAAGTTAACGATTAAGTTATTGTAATCTAAAGCCAAAGCATCTATGTCACTTTCGTACGACCAGTAAAGCTTGGCAAGGAATCAAAATTCATATATGACAGCAAAGGGCAAAGGTGCATCTTTCGTATACAGCGCAAATGTCATAAGAAGAAAACGAAACGTCATTAATATTGGGCTGTAGATATAAGATAAACGAAACTAAATTGATGTATAATTTAAAATGACGATGATGACGATGAAGAAGCTGAATACATTGAAAAAAATATGTATATAATATATATGTTTAAATACGCATGCGCGCGCACATACAAACAGCACACATTATATATATATATATATATAAGGCGTGTGGCTGAGTGGTTAGAGAATTGGATTCGCAATCGTAAGGTTGTAAGTTCGATTCCTGGACCAGGCGATGCGTTATGTCCTTGAGCAAGACACTTTATTTCACGTTGTTCCTTCTACCTGGAGTTGCGACCGATAGATAGTATTAGCAATTGGAAAGACCAACGGAAACATTGTTCCCTCGGTCCGATTTGACGAAAGTCGATCGTTCCTTTTTATATATATATATATGTATACATATATATATACACATGTATATATGTATATATATATATATATGTATACATATATATATACACATATATATATATGTATATATATATATATATATAGTGACATAACACCTGTTAAAAGAGAGGGACGATAATAAAGAAAATGTCAATTTATCAATTCCCTGCGTACAGCATTCTATATAAACTTATTTGAATCCTTGAATTTCTCTCGTGATTGTAGCCAGTGCCGTATTGCACAGTGCATCTATTTACACTGGTTACAATAAACTTTATATTTTCTCTACTCACTATCATATATATTATGATGGGTCTGTTTGACTTATGTATTTATCTATCTTTGAAGCCACATTGTGATTTGTGTTGCTCTGGTGTGATTATATCATCTCTGGTCCGAATATACATACGTTCGTAAATATAGACAAATAGATAGGAAGATACGTGTATATATATATATATATATATAAATATATATGGTACCCATTTACATGTATAGTATTGAGGCAATTGACTTGGTGTATATTCTGGGATATTTAAATAATTGTTTCTACTTTAGGCACAAGGCCAGCAATTATCCAGTGCATTACTGGTACTTTATTTTATCGACCCCGTAAGGATGAAAGGCAAAGTCAACCTCGGCGGGATTTGAACTCAGATCGTAAAGGGACGTAACTATGCTGGAAAGCATGGCTTCCGACCCTTTACCGATACTGCCAATCCACAATATTACCTATTGAGTACGCTGAGATGCAACCAGTAGTAGCAAGGAAACTCATGCTAGTGCCCTCCCTCCTAGTACTGGTTGCATCACAACGTACTCAATGGGTAATATTATTTTAATATCCCATAATAGACACGAAGTTAAATGGGTACCATAAATCCATACCGCTACTCGAGCTTCGGCAACATTTGATGCAGCAAGGGAGCATACAGCATCTACTGTCTGCATTTATTATGCAACTCATGCAGAATCGGCGTATATACATATTTATATATATATATATATATATATAGAGAGAGAGAGAGAGAGAGAGAGAGAGAGAGAGAGAGAGAGAGGGGGAGAGAGAGAGAGAGAGAGAGAGAGAGAGAGAGAGAGAGAGAGAGAGAATAAGGAAAAGCGAAGTATTTTCAGATGTTCAAGTCCTTTAATAATAATGCTCTGATATATATTTCAATGACGACACTGGCCACACTGTTCTGTGTGCGAGTGTCGTGACATCATCCGACAGCTTGTTACATAATAAGGTTATGTTTCCGAGGCAATCCAAATTGAATCGACATGGGAACGGATGAAATACATGCTTTTGGGTTTTTCATCCGTCCTCCTGTGAGTACCAATTCACCCCCACCGGTCTGCGCAGGCGCATGTTCGAAAGAAGTTGACCATTAGCTACCGCAGATTTCAACGAAATTCGCATAGTCAGTTCACCCTCTCAGCCACACAATGGCCCACCTAGGCCTCTACCATAGTTTACTGCTACCCATCCCGACTGTGGCAGTCAGCCGAAAGCCAGTGGGGATGGGAGAGTATTAGGTTTTACAGGTCATAATACTACCACTCACCTAGCGTGGACAGTACGACTGACCATCAACTCATAAGGGAAAATATACTTAATTCTAGGTATCATGGTTTTACATTGGAAGTTAAGAGTGAGAGTTGGAAATAAAAATTAAAATCCTAAATCAAATATCAGAAATTATAAATTAAACAATTAAAATATTAACAATTAGAAATTAAAAGTTAAAACATGTTTCAAGTGAGAATTAGGATTGAGGTGAGTAAAAATATATAGATTGAAGTGAGTAAATAATATGGAGAGAGATGTTTAAGTAAGAAGTTCTGAGAGGGGTTCTAGTGTCACAGTTACTCTATCCACATATTGAACGACAGTGCCGTATAGAAGAACGGAGGGTAAACTACCGTATTAAAGGCAGTAGTCAATCTGATACATAGTCATAATTTCCATCACATGGAATAAAACCAAAGAAAAACAGACATAAAGTACACAAAAGAAAAGAACCAATAATGAATAAATGCAAAAACACAGAGTACATATATTCAAAATGATCCATATGATTGTCAATCTGTCAATGTATAGATTGAATTGTGGGGGCTTCTGTTCAAATGCAATTTGGTGCAGGAAAATAGGGGTTTATCTTATTTTTTGTTTCCGCGTATTTATCCAGCCGAAAGTTACTATTATGTCCGTCCAGTGTCAGGCGTTTCCATCCCCATGGTAGAGGGAATTTCCGGGGCAGCTCATGGTTGGTTCCTCTCTTCTCCACCATATCGGTTACATCATAGAGCGCTCAACTAATTGGAGCTAAATTATTTGAACATCTGAAACTACTTCGTTTTCCTTATTCGATATTTACTCCGTCACTCCTATGTGGAAAAAGTACGTTGAGTGCTTGAATTGAATTGCATCAATGTTTACTCTAATAATATAGCTCCAATTAGTTGAGCGCTCTATGATGTAACCGATATGGTGGAGAAGAGAGGAACCAACCACGAGCTACGCCTGGAATTCCCTCTACCATGGGGATGGAAACCCCTGACACTGGACGGACATAATAGTAACTTTCGGCTGGATAAATACGCGGAAACAAAAAATAAGATAAATCCCTATTTTCCTGCACCAAATTGCATTTGAACAGAAGCCCCCTCAATTCAATCTATAAATTGACAGATTGAAAATCATATGGATTATTTTGCATATATGTACTCTGCGTTTTTGCATTTATTCATTATTGGTTCTTTTCTTTTGTGTACTTTATGTCTGTTTTTCTTTGGTTTTGTTCCATGTGATGGAAATTATGACTATGTATCAGATTGACTACTGCCTTTAATACGGTAGTTTACCCTCCGTTCTACTATACGGCACTGTCGTTCAATATGTGGATAGAGTAACTGTGATACTAGAACCCCTCTCGGAACTTCTTACTTAAACATCTCTCTCCATATTATTTACTCACTTCAATCTATATTTTTTTACTCACCTCAATCCGAATTCTCACTTGAAAACTTTTTTAACTTTTAATTTCTAATTGTTAATTTTTTAATTGTTTAATTTATAATTTCTGATATTTGATTTAGGATTTTAATTTTTATTTCCAACTCTCACTCTTAACTTCCAATGTAAAACCATGATACCTAGAATTAAGTATATTTTCCCTTATGAGTTGATGGTCAGTCGTACTGTCCACGCTAGGTGAGAGGTAGTATTATGACCAGTAAAAACTAACACTCTCCCATCCCCTGTGGCTTTCGGCTGACTGCTAGAGCCGGGATGTGTAGCAGTAAACTATGGTACAGGCCTAGGTGGGCCATTGTGTGGCTGAGAGGGTGAACTGACTAAGCGAATTTCGTTGAAATCTGCGGTAGCTAATGGTCAACTTCTTTCGAACATGCGCCTGCGCAGACCGGTGGGGGTGAATTGGTACTCACAGGGGAACGGATGAAAAACCCCAAAGCACGCATTTCATCCGTTCCCATGTCGATTCAATTTGGATTGCCTCGGAAACATAACCTTATTATTTAACAAGCTGTCTGATGATGTCACGACACGCGCACACAGAACGGTGTGGCCAGTGTCGTCATTGAAATATATATCACAGCATTATTATTAAAGTACTTGAACATCTGAAATTACTTCGCTTTTCCTGATTCGATATTTACTCCGTCACTCCTATGTGGAAAAAGTACGTTGAGCGCTTGAATTGAATTGCATCAATGTTTACCCTAATATATATATATATATATATATATATATATATATATAGAGAGAGAGAGAGAGAGAGAGAGAGAAGGGGGGAGAGGGAGAGAGAGTGAGTGAGAGCGAGACAGAGCAAACATTGCATGTAGATAGGTGGTTGGGTAGATAGATATGTAGCTAAATAGGTTGCTGGGTAATCTAAATTCTAGGCTGTCGTTTAGAACTGACTGCCACGAATACTTAAGAAAACATACTTGAATTAATTGCAAACCAGCACAGTTGTTCTGTTTTTATCATAACGTTTTATTATACTGCTATAAATGTGTTTGTTCGACACGGGGGAGGCGTTATATATATATATATATATATATTAATTTCAACAACGTCAGTATTCCGTGTATCATAATTCTCGATTATCATTGGTTCATAGGTTTCAAACGACTCCGTCCACCTCAACGACGCCAAACTTAAATTAATATGCATAATGCCAATGAGGGAGTGAGAGGAGTGAGTAAGAAACAGAGCGGCAACGTGAACGCTGTAACTATTACCATGTGTGCGTGTGTATGTACGTGCGCGTATGTTTATGTGTGTGTGCGTGCGTGCAACGTTCAACAAAAGTAAAAGCAATTCGACTTTATCAAACAGTGAACTTCAGAGGCGAAGACGTGCCGCCATGAATGAAGAGGAGCTGGCTGAACAACGCCAACGAAACACTGGAGCCAAGCAGCGACGGCGTGCTGCAATGGTTGAAGACGAACTGGCTGAGCATCATCTTTTATATTAATTATCTATATCTATATCTATATCTATATCTATATATGATATAAACGATTGGAGCTTCCATCATCCTTTTGAGAAACGTCGAACAACCACCTATATGCAATGATACACGTTTTACAGTCAGGCAGGAAGATGAACCATCTCCTAGAGGTCACTATTCTAGGTGGAGGACCTAGAATTGTTCATATACTATGCACAAACGGTACAACGAAGAATCTGGTATATCTGGAAGATTTTTTTTACTGTCTTCTGTATCACACAGACACCACGGATTTGCCTCATACTGTAACCAGACAAACATCCAATACAGTCATTTTCTCTTTTACCTGTCTTCTCTTATCATCTGTTTACCCGGGCGAAGCTGGGTACGTCAGCTAGTGAATATCTATTTCAGCAAATTATTTATTAACATATTATCGTAAGAAATTATTTTAGGAGAAAGTTTCTTTAATAAGGACGAACCCGTGCAAAGTGTCGTTTGGTATATTTGAAAATCAGAAAAGCTCAAATATCTGAGAGCATTGAAAATGTATTTGATTTGCTCTATTGTTACACAGAGCAACATTTATTTTTATATAGCGAATATTACATCAATGTAATCTTAAGTATTGTAATGACAGTTAGTATTTAAACAGTGATCAGGTTCCCGAACACAGTAACCATTATTATACAAAGAAATACATATGATAGCACGTGAACATATTTATATACGTCCACACATGTACGTGGACACATATATGAATATATGCGTGTATGTGAATATATGTATGTGAATGTCTATATCTTTTGCTGTAAAGACATTCTTCGGCGTTGGGTACAATCAGTATATAGGTCTGTGTTTATAAATGCATGATTGTGTATGTGTATGTGCATGTATACGGGATATTCCACTGGATCAAGATAGAGCGTGCCAAGATGGTGTATGTGTCTTAATTCGGTGACTGCTTAACAGGTGAATCACTTGCCGAAGACATGTTACATACTAACAATTCATACAGTGGTGGAGCAGAGTCATAAACAATTGTCAAGTTCAACATAGCAGCCAGATTACCCTGAAATTCAACTTCACTTTATTAGTAGACCAATGTAACAATGTCATTACATTTATCTTAAAATCAGATAGAGTGGTCACGATTTGAACACCTATGAAAATCTCTGCTCAGCCGAAGCTAATTTCTGCCAGACTAACATCCCCAACAACGATTACACAATCTTCACAGGTATGTCGATTGAAAAACAGATAACTCATCATAAAGTCTAGTGAGTGTTGCGTGATAGAAATAAATAAAAACAAATGGAATTTCTTTATCCAGAAAATTATGGAGAATCATGAACTAAAGAACAACATGTAATTGACTTCATTTTCATTTTTTTCTTTTCGAATGGGAAATTAAATTGAAATAAAATTCAATTAACTAGAAAAGAAGATATTTCTCTTCAGACCTATATGAAATGAACATTGATCTGAAATGTAAATAAATATCCGTTCGCTTTCTTTTTAAACATTTCAAAACAATTTCAGCTTCATAAACAATATTAAATCTTATAAATGAAAGTTTAGATGTGGTAAAACAACACCGAGGAAAATGTTGATCATCATACGTGAGAATCAGCATACGCTGCAAAAACATCTAGTAGCAGTCGCAACTGTAGCAGAGACAACAAATATTGCAAAGTCAGTAACGATTAAATCAAATGAAAAATAGAATATAGAATGCAATATCACACAATTTTAATGATTACTCTACTCTTTTAGACATTTGTTTTCCAGAATCGTCCATTTTCCTATACCCATTTACTAGTGCATAATTATAGACAAACTACACACACAAACACACACGCACACACACAAACACAAACACACACACACACACACACACACCCACACACACCCACACACACACACACAAACACACACACACATACACACACCAAAAAAGACAAACTCGCACATAGGTCCACACATATTGGTAAATATATATAATGTATATGTGTGTGCGTGTGTGTGTTTGTATGTGAGTACCTGTATATATATACACGTACTCACATACAAACACACACACGCACACACATATATATATATAAATTCATATAAATATATATATATATATATATATATGAATATATATACATATATGTAATGTATATATGAATATATATATATATATATGTAATATATATATATATATATATTAAATATATATATAAATTATATATACATATATATATATATATATATATATATATATGCATATATATATATGAGTGTGTGTGTGTGTGCGTGCGTACTTCTGTATGCGTGTATCCTTAGTTTTTATGTCTATTCCTTGATATACTCACACTCGCATAAGTATATATATAATGGAGTGTTGTTATCAGAAATGGATGTTTGTACACGTATGTATGGATTCCCTTCAAAATTAACAATTAGCCCCATTCTAATTCGTCGAAAAGTCAATTTATCGTGAGTAAATGTTTACTCAGGAAAGAAAATTAGACTTGAATTTATTATAAATCACAATTGCATGTTTTATTTTAGATTTATGCTTTAGAATATTTAATTTCTGTCTCGTTTACTTTTAGATTTCAATATCCTTATTAGGTTAGAGAAGAACACAAAGTAAAATAGATAATGAATACTTGAACAAATAAAGGTTTAGGGGAATTATGTGAGTCAAAGGGTTTTAAAACACGTACAGGCTGTTTCTGTTTATATGCAGTAAATAAGAAATATTTTGTTTTTCAAAATTTACATATATCAAGTCTCATTTCCGGATGTAATCTCATTTTATCCAGCTTAACCCTGTCTGGTTTCGAATCGCATTTTGGATCATCTACAATACCTTAGTTGATACAGATAAACATGCATACAAGACAGAGAGAGCCCCATAAACAAAACTATATACAGACACGTACACACATACACATTTATCTATACGTCTATATATATATATATATATATATATATATATATATATATATATATATATATATGTCTCTCCCCCTCTCTCTATATATATATTAATTAAAATAACAGATTGAAGCTTAAGCAAATAATCGCTGCTTTCACCCTTAATGTTTCAGAAGATCCCGTTAAGGGTGAAAGCATCGATTCTTTGCTTAAACTTTAATCTGTTATTTTAATAAATATTTGCTCTACGGTTCTTATATATTTGATATATATTTATCCTTATCGAGCCATCTTTGGATTTTAGTCTTCAAATTTATTATTATTACTATATATATATATAAATATATATGTATATATATTCTTTTGAAACCTAATTAGCTTGCTTCGTTTTTTTTTTGGCTCCGGTGGCTGATGGCTTCACGACTACTGTTTTCATTTTGTCTGGCCTCTATAACATATGTTAATTGCTCTGGTCTTCAATATATATATATATATATATATATGTGTGTGTGTGTGTGTGTGTGTGTGTGTGTGTGTGTGTGTGTGTGTGTGTGTGTGTGTGTGTGTGTGTGTGTGTGTGTGTGTGTGTGTGTGTGTGTGTGTGTGTGTTTACTTTAAACATGTTGACATAATGATGCAATTAGGCTGAAGCAATCAACTCCATGTTTGTTCTTCCAAATATGATTTATTTGTCAGTAACAAAGTGTATATAGAATAAGCAAAATGTGAAGTTCGGTGTAGATGTAAAGCTCTGATACATATTTCAATGACGAATGTATCCGGTTGCGCGACATCATCCGAGAGCATCTTTGTGTAATGATGTTTCCAAAGCAGTCCTATCTAAAGACAAGGAAACGGATAGAATTAATGTTTTGATAGCCGATAGCATCATTTCTGTCCGTTGCCTTGTTTGTTGGTAGGTTTCTGGGACTACAGAAATCTGCACCTCAAGTTGTATAATGGATTTGCAAGTCATAAATGTATTTTCGTTATGGAACGTATGACTCCGTCATCGACAAGTTTTGTTCCGTATTATCCAACGTGTTTATGCTGGGAGAGATTAAGGCATTATAATATAGTAGTAAATTCACCTCTATCATCGGGTGAGGTTTCTGAAAAGAAGTAGATCAATTTGCCCGAACTGTTAGGGGGTAAATTCAGGGTGTGAACAAACATATGTTCATAGCCTCAAAAAAACCACACAACTAGCATTTTTTAACAAAATTAATTGAATACATGAAACTGAAAGAATTCTAATAATTGTTTCTACTTTTGGCACAAGGCCAGCACTTACCCAATGCATTACTGGTACTTTATTAAATCGACTCCGTAAGGATGAAAGGCAAAGTTAACCTCGGCGGGATTTGAACTCAGAATGGCAAGGGGCGTAACTTTATGCGTCAAAGCATGGCGTTCGACGCTCTACCGATACTTTCAATCCACCGCCCAGGGAGAATTCTAGTAATAACAGTATACATAAATCGAGGTTGTTGTCGCATTATAACAGATACCAATCTAATTGTTTTCGGCAATAATAGAGCACACAATAGTGCGAAAATTTAATACATTTTCGTCCAGATTTAATACATAGTTAAGGAAGGCATATGTCCATAGTTATAACAAACCGCGATAAAAACAATACATACATACAGACATATATATTATAAATATATATATATATATATATATATATATATATATATATATATATATATATATATATATATATATATTTACATATATGCATACATACATATATATATATATATATATATATATATATATATATATATATATATATATATGCGTGTGTGTGTGTGTTTGTGTGTGTGTGTGTGTATGTATGCATAGATATGTATGTATGCGTAAATATATATATATAGAGAGAGAGATTACAATAATCAAATTTCAGTTTAAATCATTTACTTGCTTACAATTATTTCCTCCAAACCAAGGTTTGGATTCTTCGGAGCAACTATTTAGTGATCTACAACATACTTGACCTCCTTTTCAACACAAGAGACATATAAAAACATATGCATATATTGACCCACAGTGGGATGACATACATCATAATGATATAGCATGGCAATTTACATATAAAGGTTAAAGGATGAAAATAAAAATAAAAATAAAAATAAAAATAAAAATAAAAATAAAAATAAAAATAAAAATAAAAATAAAAATAAAAATAAAAATAAAAATAAAAATAAAAATAAAAATAAAAATAAAAATAAAAATAAAAATAAAAATAAAAATAAAAATAAAAATAAAAATAAAAATAAAAATAAAAATAAAAATAAAAATAAAAATAAAAATAAAAATAAAAATAAAAATAAAAATAAAAATAAAAATAAAAATGAAACATTGGCAGTTTATGAAAATAAAGCAAGAGGAAAGTTTAGAGTAGTCAGTGTATGAAACAATCTCACGTGTAGCATGCACGCGTGTCTTATTTATACAGGATTAGAGTGCGGCAGATTGTTACTTGTAGGATCAGGCAGTTAAAGCAGGCAATCAATAGAATTATGTGGGCTGTATTGTTAAATCATTTTTTCGCATACACCTGTATGAAATAGAATCCCGAATGTAGAGAAACACCAAAATATCAAAAATATCAAACATATTATAAAATATATAACATAGGCAAAACAGCACCACTCTCTTCGCGCACACCACCACTCACATAATCCATTAAACGCAATATATAGACTACAGGTCTATCACACAATCCACGATGATTCAGCATAGAACCAAGTTATAAACCATATCTTGTCGATTCTTAATTAATAGATCATGTCGTTTAGTTTTGTGAGATGATATTATATTCCGGAAGTGTGTGTGTGACCAAGGGGAGTTAATGCGTAAGGGGAGGTAACTAGTTGATTTTCATAGTTAAATTTATTATCCTAAATTACATTAATGGTGTTTCAAATAAGTGCCTATCATATGATGTTATAACTAATTTCTAGATTAGGTTACTTATCTATAGGTTACAGTGTAGTCTATTAACAAGTACTAAAGATGTATATATCAGGACGATTACCTTCTATTAAGGAGTGCCTATCATATGATGTTATAACTCATTTCTAGATTAGGTTACTAATTCTATAGGTTACAGTGTAGTCTATTAAGAAGTACTGAAGGTTTATATATCAGAATGATTACCTTCTATTAAGGAGTGTCATACCTGAACGTTCTACAAGAAGAGTCAGACCTCCAAATCAATGTTCTTTGTAAGTGTAGTCCACCCACAGAACCTGGCAGGGTCTTATTATTATTATATGACTCCCGGTAAGGTCTGGGTCATTGTATGTCTGAATCCTTGGCAAATTTAAATATCACCAGGGTGGTCCGGAGATCAATTCTCTCATATAAAGACACTAGTCTGGCCATCAAGCAATACATAAACTCCCATCTCATATATAAATTAAATTAGGTTTCTTATCTATAAATTAGAGTGCAGTCTATTAAGAAGTACTAAAGGAGTTCATATCATGATGATTATAATCCAATATGGAGTGCCACACCTGAACAATTTATAAGAAGAGTCAGACTTCAAAATCGATTATATGTATAAGGGTCTTATTACTAATAAGGGTCTTATTACCATATAAGACTCCCGGTAAGTTCCGAGTCAGGGTATGTCTGAATCCCTGGTAAATTCAAATATCACCAGGGTGGTCCGGGGACCAGTTCTCCCATCAAAGGACACTAATCTGGTCATCAAGCAATACAGAAACTCCTAACTCATATATCACCTGTGCATAATTCATTGTACTCATCGTATAGAATATATAGTCACTTTAATAATAAATTAATTACTTAATCATCCCTCTATCTCATGGTGGCACTCCATGCACAGGATTATGTTAACACAACCAATACAGTGTCTACAGTTTATATTAATCATATATTTGTGCAATGCAGTCCAAGTAATCCAAGGCCAACATATCAGAATTAGAAGTACATGGGGGTATCTCCAGGGTAGATGGTACTATAAGGTTGCCAATATTAGCTTTAGAGTATATAAATAGGTGTGAAAATGAGGTGTAAGGTGTGCCACTGATGCTAATTGCTAGAGGTGGTGACGGGTTCAAGTCTGACATTGTTATATATAGGGTTTAAAGTTTTCGAAAGAGTGTCGGAAGTGGTGTTGGCAAGATGCGAACACTTCTGATTTTTTATTAAGGAGATTATGGTTAGAGAAGATGATAGTATGGGTCTCTAGTAGTAGAGGTTACGAAATGTATTAGGTGGTTTGTACGATGTTGCATTACCTACCACTTCCCATTTAAGTGTATGCAGTTTATTTTTAGTTTTTAGATAGTGTATGTAGCTAGATACTGATGTGGAGTTGACTAGACTGTGTTTTTTGAAAGAGTGGAGGTGTGAATTGTATCTAGTTTTGAAGCAGTTAGAAGTAGAACCTATATAGGTTTCAGAAGTGTTGTTAGTTGTGACTGTACATGTGTATATGATATCCTTGGTTAAACATTTTTTATCTAAAGGGCAGGTTCTATTAGATCTACAGTTACAATTATTCTGGGTGTTAGTCTGCCGGTTAATATGCTGTGTAGAAGTCTGGATGTTAGCTATAGGGTTATGGTTATGTGGGTTGTCGTTCCCAGCGTTATTGTTTACACTAGTATTATTATTATTATTTCTATTGATATATGAAAATCAGCTAGTTACCTCCCCTTACGCATTAACTTCCCTTGGTCACACACACCCTTCCGGAATATAATATCATCTCACAAAACTAAACGACATGATCTATTAATTAAGAATCGACAATATATGGTTTATAACTTGGATCTATGCTGAATCATCGTGGATTGTGTGATAGACCTGTAGTCTATATATTGCGTTTAATGGATTATGTGAGTGGTGGTGTGCGCGAAGAGAGTGGTACTGTTTTGCCTATGTTATAATATGTTTTATATGTTTGATATTTTTGATATATTGGTGGTTCTCTTCATTCGGGATTGTATATCATACAGGTGTATGCGAAAAAATGATTTAACAATACAGCCCACATAATTCTATTGATTGCCTGCTTTAACTGCCTGATCCTACAAGTAACGATCTGCCGCACTCTAATCCTGTATAAATAAGACACGCGTGCATGCTACACGTGAGATTGATTCATACACTGACTACTCTAAACTTTCCTCTTGCTTTATCTTCATAAACTGCCAATGTTTTATTTTTATTTTTATTTTTATTTTTATTTTTATTTTTATTTTTATTTTTATTTTTATTTTTATTTTTATTTTTATTTTTATTTTTATTTTATTTTTATCCTTTAACCTTTATATGTAAATTGCCATGCTATATCATTATGATGGATGTCATCCCACTGTGGGTCAATATATGCATATGTTTTTATATATCTCTTGTGTTGAAAAGGAGGTCAAGTATGTTATAGATCACTAAATAGTTGCTCCGAAGAATCCAAACCTCAGTCTGGAGGAGACAATTGTAAGCAAATAAATGATTTAAACTGAACTTTGATTATTGTAATCTCTATATAACTGCTCTGTAAAACAACCGATGTTACTACATTGAGCTATTTATCTTACTGGTAATAAGATAGTGATGAATGACTATCTTTCACTATTTGGGGTTTGTATAAAAAATATATAACCATAAAAGGTTTTATTATATACATAACCATAAATAGTATCCTTAATACTAATAACTGCTCCATATTGTTGAGCTGATATACAATAAATTACCAGCATGCTGATCAAAGACCAACTCCTTATGTCAACCAAGAACATACCTATACCACCCAAAAATACATATGAACAGTTATTGATCGACAGTGTAAACTCCTTTATCAATAGAGTGAGATGGAGGACATTCCATTATGATAAAAACAAATCTAGCAAGGTTAATAATACTAACAAATTTGACTCCTTCGGCTTTAAAACCTTTAGAAGCCCCCCTCATAACACACTACTAAACCCCTTCGAAAATGACCTAATAAAACTAGTTAAGAATATTAAATACATAAAACACCGTAATAAAAACAACACCTGCTTAAACAAACTTAGCACCTCTATTAATGATTTCAAAACTAGTAGTAACATTTTTGTACATGCGGACAAAACTAATAACATATACAGCCTAGATTATAATACATATAGAAAGTTTATATATAATGAACTACACAAAAGCTACAAGAAAACCACCATGAAAAACTTAGAAGATATTAATACTGAAGGCTATAATATAGTATCCAAACTAGGGCTCCAGAGACATACACAACCATATACACCAAAACCCCCTAGATTCTCTCTGAAGGACCATAAGGAGGACTTCATTAGCAACCCATGGATTAGACTCATCTGCCTCTCCAAGTCTGACATTGGCATTATCAGTAAAAAAATTCTAAATAAAATCATCCCACAGATTAAACACAAGATTTACCTTAAACAATGGGGAAATACGGGTGAAGTGATTGAATGGTTCAAAGATATCAAAGATAACAAGGATAAAAAATGTATTCAATTTGATATCAATTCTTACTACACCTCTATTTCCCCTATCCTATTAAATAAGGCACTTAAAATGGCCATGGACAATAGTGACCTGACTAGACCCCAGATAGATGTCATACTTGCGGCCCGTAAAACACTAATCACCTTTGAAGACCAATTATGGACCCGCAAAGATACGCAAAACAACTTCGACATTACCATGGGGTCTAGTGACTCGGCGCAGTTCACTGTTTAGTCGGCCTATATTTACTTAACCAAATCCATAAGGACCTTCCTAACCTCAACGGTGGTTTGTATCGCGACGATGCACTTCTAATTATAGATTATAAAAAAAATCAATATAGAAAGAACTAGAAAACTATTGCACAAGACGTTCAAAAACTATAACCTTAGTATTACCATGGACAAAAACACTAAAAACGTCAACTTCCTAGGCGCCACACTCTACCTAGACTCAATGATATATGCACCTTTCCATAAACCTAATGAAAAACTCATTTACGTTGATACCAAGTCTAATCACCCTAGATCTATATTAAACTCTATCTCTAAAGGAGTATCTGATAGAATATCTCATCTATCCTATGACGTAAACATATTTAACAATAACTCGCAATATTATAATCAGGCATTAGCTAGATCAGGCCATAATATAGTGATCGAGTTCCTACCTACAAAAGCGCATAGCTACAACATTATTTCGCACGACATGTCCATGAGAAAATTTAATAATAAGAATAGCAACCACACACACACTAATAGAGATGATAACAACAAAAGTAATCCACACCACAGAAATTACCATAGTAACATAAAAGGAAACAAATCACCAGACATAAAAACAGAAATAGAAGAAGAAATAATACATTTTTCAACCCTCCTTTCAATCTAAACGTCTCTACCAACCTACATAGGGCTTTCTTCTCAATACTAGATAACAACTTCCCATCCAGCCACAAGTACCATAGCCTTTTAAACAAAAACACTATTAAAATCTCATACTCTACTACGCCTAACTTAGCATACCACATAGCTAGTAGCAATAAAAGAAAAATGTATTCTTACTTCCAACAAACTAAATCACAACAGACGATAAACCTTCAAAATAACATTCAACATAACATTATAGCAACTAACCCTAATATCAATAGAAATAATAATAATAGTACTAGTGTAAACAATAACGCTGGGAACGACAACCCACATAACCATAACCCTATAGCTAACATCCAGACTTCTACACAGCATATTAACCGGCAGACTAACACCCAGAATAATTGTAACTGTAGATCTAATAGAACCTGCCCTTTAGATAAAAAATGCTTAACCAAGGATATCATATACTCATGTACAGTCACAACTAACAACACTTCTGAAACCTATATAGGCTCTACTTCTAACTGCTTCAAAACTAGATACAATTCGCACCTCCACTCTTTCAAAAAACACAGTCTAGCCAACTTTACTTCACTATCTAGCTACATACACTATCTAAAAACTAAAAATAAACTATATACACTTAAATGGGGAGTGGTAGGTAATGCAACAGCGTACAAACCACCTAATACATTTTGTAACCTCTGTCTGCTAGAGACCCATTCTATCCTCTTCTCTAACCATAATCTCCTTAATAAAAAATCAGAAGTGTTCGCATCTTGCCAACACAGCTTCCGACACTCTTTCCAAAACTTTAAACCCTATATATAACAATGTCAGAATTGAACCCGTCACCACCTCTAGCAATTAGCATCAGTGGCACACCTTACACCTCATCTTCACACCCATTTATATACTCTAAAGCTAATATTGGCAACCTTATAGTACCATCTACACTGGAGATACCCCCATGTACTTCTAATTCTGATATGTTGGCCTTGGATTACTTGGACTGCATTGCACAAATATATGATTAATATAAACTGTAGACACTGTATTGGTTGTGCTAACACAATCCTGTGCATGGAGTGCCACCATGAGATAGATGGATGATTAAGTAATTAATTTATTATTAAAGTGACTATATATTCTATACGAAGAGTACAATGAATTATGCACAGGTGATATATGAGTTAGGAGTTTCTGTATTGCTTGATGACCAGATTAGTGTCCTTTGATGGGAGAACTGGTCCCCGGACCACCCTGGTGATATTTGAATTTACCAGGGATTCAGACATACCCTGACTCGGAACTTACCGGGAGTCTTATATGGTAATAAGACCCTTATTAGTAATAAGACCCTTATACATATAATCGATTTTGAAGTCTGACTCTTCTTATAAATTGTTCAGGTGTGGCACTCCATATTGGATTATAATCATCATGATATGAACTCCTTTAGTACTTCTTAATAGACTGCACTCTAATTTATAGATAAGAAACCTAATTTAATTTATATATGAGATGGGAGTTTATGTATTGCTTGATGGCCAGACTAGTGTCTTTATATGAGAGAATTGATCTCCGGACCACCCTGGTGATATTTAAATTTGCCAAGGATTCAGACATACAATGACCCAGACCTTACCGGGAGTCATATAATAATAATAAGACCCTGCCAGGTTCTGTGGGTGGACTACACTTACAAAGAACATTGATTTGGAGGTCTGACTCTTCTTGTAGAACGTTCAGGTATGACACTCCTTAATAGAAGGTAATCATTCTGATATATAAACCTTCAGTACTTCTTAATAGACTACACTGTAACCTATAGAATTAGTAACCTAATCTAGAAATGAGTTATAACATCATATGATAGGCACTCCTTAATAGAAGGTAATCATCCTGATATATACACCTTTAGTACTTCTTTATAGACTACACTGTAACCTATAGATAAGTAACCTATTCTAGAAATTAGTTATAACATCATATGATAGGCACTTATTTGAAACACCATTAATGTAATTTAGGATAATAAATTTAACTATGAAAATCAGCTAGTTACCTCCCCTTACGTATTAACTCCCCTTACGCATTAACTCCCCTTGGTCACACACACCCTTCCGGAATATAATATCATCTCACAAAACTAAACGACATGATCTATTAATTAAGAATCGACAAGATATAGTTTATAACTTGGTTCTATGCTGAATCATCGTGGATTGTGTGATAGACCTGTAGTCTATATATTGCGTTTAATGGATTATGTGAGTGGTGGTGTGCGCGAAGAGAGTGGTGCTGTTTTGCCTATGTTATATATTTTATAATATGTTTGATATTTTTGATATTTTGGTGTTTCTCTACATTCGGGATTCTATTTCATACAGGTGTATGCGAAAAAATGATTTAACAATACAGCCCACATAATTCTATTGATTGCCTGCTTTAACTGCCTGATCCTACAAGTAACAATCTGCCGCACTCTTATCCTGTATAAATAAGACACGCGTGCATGCTACACGTGAGATTGTTTCATACACTGACTACTCTAAACTTTCCTCTTGCTTTATCTTCATAAACTGCCAATGTTTCATTTTTATTTTTATTTTTATTTTTATTTTTATTTTTATTTTTATTCTTATTTTTATTAATATTTTTATTTTTATTTTTATTTTTATTTTTATTTTTATTTTTATTTTTATTTTTATTTTTATTTTTATTTTTATTTTTATTTTTATTTTTATCCTTTAACCTTTATATGTAAATTGCCATGCTATATCATTATGATGTATGTCATCCCACTGTGGGTCAATATATGCATATGTTTTTATATGTCTCTTCTGTTGAAAAGGAGGTCAAATATTTTATAGATCACTAAATAGTTGCTCCGAAAAATCCAAACCTCGGTTTGGATGAAACAATTGTAAGCAAATACATGATTTAAACTGAACTTTGATTATTGTAATCTCTATATAACTGCTCTGTAAAACAACCGATGTTATTACATTGAGCTATTTATCTTACTGGTAGTATTTATCTTAAAGATAGTAATGAATGACTATCTTTCACTATTTGGGGTTTGTGTAAAAAATATATAACCATAAAAGCTTTTATTATATACATAACCATAAATAGTATCCTTAATACTATATATATATATATATATATATATATATATATATATATATATATATATATATATATATATATATATGTATGTATGTAAAAGGTAAACAGAAATAACAACACAATCGGTACAGTATATGGGAGGGTTATATTGGGTTAACGCTTGATATAGCAGGAAGAGGGTCTTAACGTTTCGGACGCTAGTCCTTCATCAGAAGAAATAATTGGAAATATGTTAGATTGAGGTGACGGGCGGGATGGAATTGGAAAAAATCTCTTTAGATAAAAATAACAGGTCCATTCATGTTGACATCTATATATAAACTAGCCGAATTACCTGCGCCTTGCTGCGTTTCACGCATTTTTTGCAAGAAAATGATGATTGATTTCAAATAACTGATATGATTTATGGAGAAAAAGTCTGCATTTCAATATTATTCAAGGTAAAATGTAATGCATGAAAAATTGGAAAACATTATTTTCTGGGATATATCAAATTTATATTACATTATTAAATCTTATTCTTATTTTGCTTCTTGTAAATCATTTTTTCAAAATATCATTTCAAAATTTTGTGAATAGACATCATATCTTGTCATTTACCTATGGTTTAAATTTCATATAAATCGAAGGGAACTTTATTTCAGTGTGCGGTTTTCAGCGGGGATTTGGGCCCCCGGGGAACCATTTGATTAAATAAAGTATACTTATCCAAGTACCCTGGGCAATGTAGTTTCAGAATATATGTGCTTATCGGGGTCTATCTCCAAAACCATAGGAGTAGTTCGGGAACAAAGAAAGGAGGAAACAAACAGACAGGAATACAACTTTATATATATATGTATATATATATATATATGTATATATACATATATATATATATAATATAAAACGAAAAATCAGTGATGCTTCTGGACTCAATTTATTGTGTGTTACATTTATTTCGCCGGCAGACAGCTCGAGACACCAGAATCAGACAGATCCATACAATGATCGTGTCTCGAGCTGTCTGCCAGCGAAAGAAGTATAACACACAATAAATTGAGTCCAGTTTCATCACTGATTTTTCGTTTTATATTATATCACGCTCTGCTGTGTAAGAACATAGAGTGCTCAACCGGCATACCGCGTATGGAAGCATCATAGCTACCTTCAAACACACTCACACATATATATATATGTGTATATAATTCAATAGTGTAGGTAGTACGATGAAATACTATTGTTGGTACAAAATCAAGCACTATATGCACAGGCAAAGTGTTTAAAATAGATAAAACGAGGAAGTTTCGTTATATATCAAAAATATTTATTGCGTATCAACATGTTACGCGCTATTCGCAGAGGATTGGCTCAACGTGACCCGACTCCAGTATGGATCTGCTCCTCAGACTGGTGATGCGACAAAAGACATATTTTTGTTGTGGTATGTGGGGCGAAAAGGTATATATATATAACTATCTAAAATAGTTTTATTGCCTTTTTTTGCCTTAAAATATTTTCGTCCGTTAGAAAATATAGAAAATATAGAATTTTCGTTCATTAAATAATTCGAATAAAACTTCGAATAAACTTTCCTAGAATTATTGGAAAATTATCCCGACCATTCATCTAATGAAGGATAATTTAAAGCTACAATTATAATTATATCTTTGAAATGTTTATCCGAAGCTAACAAATATATAGCTGCATACGTTCATATATATATATACATATATATGTGTGTGTATATACAAACACACACAAACATATATATATATATATATATATATATATACACACATTTATATACACACATTTATATATATATGACTGTGTGTGCTTATATATATATATATATCAATGTGTGTGTGTGTGCCTGTGAGTGTTTTATTGTGTGTGTGTTTGACAACATGATTTGTTGAAGTTTAAAA
Source organism: Eledone cirrhosa (assembly GCA_964016885.1). Taxonomy (NCBI): domain Eukaryota; kingdom Metazoa; phylum Mollusca; class Cephalopoda; order Octopoda; family Eledonidae; genus Eledone; species Eledone cirrhosa. The sequence continues at coordinate 289,947,398 of OZ024743.1, read as the reverse complement.
AAATTGAATGTTATATTTCTACTTACCATTACTGACAAATCTGCCAAATACGATTCACTAATCGTATCTCATACTTGGGGCTATATGTTAGTCATTCCATGATAACCCGGTGATTAATAGATACATACGTGGATTAGTATGCAACAGTCGTATTAATGCAACACTTTCAGGAATATGCTACATTAAAAAAAAAACGACTACGTTCGCTAATTTCTTTCGAGGCAAGATTAGGGTAACTAAAGGTATGTTTGCTGTGATGGAAAGCTGAACGTAGATTAACGTATTTTCTACACACTGCACTTTGTAAAATGAAGATATGTTTCTGACATAAATGATCATTTGATTATGGCTCACCTTGCATAAACATAAATAAAACGGCTTTTTTTAGTTATCTAAAACATAACATGTTTTAGCTATTACACAAGTCATACGAATTGTAAACGAGATGATTATTTTGAAATCATATGTTTATATTGATTATCTTACAACATTTCAGGCGAAATACAAAGTCGTGAATAACCTAAATTTCGATCATTACCTAATGTAATATAAACGATGATATATACATATATAAATCAAGACACACACGCACGCACACACACACATACACACACACACACACACACACACACACACACACACACACACACACACACACACACACACACACACATATATATATATATATATATATATATATATATATATATATATATATGTATTTATGTATGTAAATATAAATACATACAAACATTTATACACACAGATATACAACTTTATCTAGAGTTATTATCAATCTACTTTTATTCATTAACTTGCTTTGTCCTCTATGTCTCCATCTCTATATTCATTGAACAAATATTCGTAGAAAACTTATCTAAAATATTGTTTAGTTAGCTTACAGGCATTGGTATCAAATCACAATTGCGATACTGATAATGTGATATTTCAATAGCACAGAATTATATATACAAATCGTAACGAATTTTAAGTCCGAAAATCCTTTATCCTTTGTATTGTCGTTGATGTGACATGCTGTGGACCATCATTTTCAATGTGTCCCATTTGCTTCCCAGATATAGTCTCCTCGATAAAGTTTGCCTGTCTACTCTTTAATGATGTGTGTCCATATTTTCCGTTATCTGTCTTTCTTTCTGTTTCTCTCTGCATTTATTTGTAGTATCATCTTTGTTAAATCATTGTATCGATTGTTTTATATGATCATAATATATCAGTCTTATTTTCTAGACCATAATGAGATTTCCATTGTACCTTTCTCTTAACCGGCTCTTTGTAATATTGTCTAAGCCGAATAACTCCGTATTATTTCAGGGTCACATAATATGTCTCTTATTTGTAACTTTTCAGTATCTCAGCAAAGTGATCAGTTACTCCGTAATGATGTTTTTAAATGTCTATATTGGTTTGAGTTTGTTTAATGCAGTTATTTCTTAAGCGTCTCTTGTGAGGACTTTCAGTATTGGTCATTTGTCGATAAAGGTTTTTCCCCCATACCGGCATGTCAATATGGATGTTATCGTTGAAATCCGTTTTACGTTTGACTTTTTCGACACGAGTTTCGATTCCGCATTTGATGGGGAGCTTTATAAGGATGTTTATTTCCGTTAATCAATTCCTCCAAATTTATATGCAGACCGTCACTATTTGCACATCTTAGATTTGAGGTGTTCCTCCATCTACCATTGACAAAGCCTGCATAATCTAAAGAATACCGCTCATGTTCATCCCCAGGAAAATCGTGAAATGGATGAAGGAACTAGGCAGTCTTTACAGATATACAATGTATGAAACCATTCCCTAATGAGGTATTGCGCGAAAACTGCACTGGTTACCTTCACATTACTATGAGTATTGGATCCATATTTTCCCTTTGTTACATTTCTTTGTGCTGGACCATAGCACATCTTACTAGTCACTACCCAATGCCTTCTTGAAATATATGAATAAAATATCTTTCTGGTTTTGAAGTAATCTCTCACACCATTTTTTGAGAAAACATTTTTTTTTTGCTTGTAAGTAAATATCGTGTATATTATATACATTGAATTCGTAGAATTTGGAGGCTCTTTAGAGGGTCGAATAGAGTGCTTAGATGGAACTATTCCAGTTTTTTGCGCTCTGATTTTGTCGTGGTTAAATTAGTTCTTCATTGATAGGGAATTGCGGGGTCTTAGTAAATCTTGACATAAAAAATCATGTGAATGCTTCTGGTAACTAGAAAAGGACGTTCTACATTATAAATTTACATTTTAAGTTTCGCGATTATCATATATTTAAGTTGAATCCATGAGGGACCAGTATGAGTATAACAGATATTTTGTGATTTACCGTGTTCAAACAAGTAAATATTCCATCTCACATTTTCATATCACTTGACAGTGGCAATTTCGAACATATTCTGTGGCACACTTATTTCAGTTTCTGCCGTTGTATATTTGAACGTTGACAACTATGCTCTGTTTTTAATCTTTGGTTAAAATATGCTACTTCACACTGCTTAATCAAATCTTATATTAACAGAATTATAAACAATAATAATGTGATATCAGCGCAGGGTTAGGAAATATGAATATATAACATTTGTCTTCAAGATTTAGTTGTAAATATATTAATTCTGTGCTGAGGATTGCGCCATATTCTATAACTATATGTTTCACTAGTAATTCTTTGTAAAGTTACTATATATCCTCCAGACCACGTCTTCTCCCAATCATGAGGATTGTTAGCCCTTAATAGCCTTATCCATGTTATTTAAGTCTATGTGCGGTGTAATATAAAATAAAAACAGTATGATCTACTATTGTTACACAATCTTATCAGCCCATTAATGAACTGAAATTTGTTTTGATATTTTTGTTTAACCAGATGGAGGTGTCATGAAATAATAACTTACTTGACATCTTTAACAACTAATTATCAAGTACTGGTATAATAGTACGTTTTTTTTCAGCGTGTAAATATATATATTTTAGAAAACAAGATGAATAGAGTTTTTCCTAAACTTTACTTTAAATTTCAGTCGGATTAAGAACTAGTAGAATTAAACCACTTAGTACAACTGCGAATTATACATGTTTCAATTGTTATTCTTTGTGTTTAAGTTTGCGCATGATTACGGAGTATTTACAGTCTGTCCCCGATCGTTTTGCATGGAATTGCTCAGTCTGCGTTTAAGTGGTTGTGCTAAAGTTAAATGTATGACAATTTAGCAATATTCATGGTTTTCCTGAAATGAGGTGATCTATAGTTAACTGCATATTAATATGTTCAACCCCTATTTATTATATTACTAGGAATTTTGATATGTACTTAATACGGAATCAAATAATTTATTGCACATTTCGTTCTAGATCCTGCACTGTTTGGGCTCATCTACAAGCAGGAAAATATTGTTAGAATTTTGAAACTATAATAAAATATATTGTAACATATTCAAGTTATGTTTATCACATTAATTAAGCTTCTCTCAAATTGATCAAACTCATTTGTTTACTGACGTTTTCTCGGTGTTTTGTATCTGACTTTGTTGCCTGTAGATGTGTTGTTCGCAACGACGTCGACGAAAAATATTTTTATTCCATTACTCTTAATAAGCTTTCAGTTTTATCTTTTAAATGGATGCAGGGTTTGCCTAGTTATATGGCGATGTTTTACAATGAATCATTCATTGTGTCGACAACGTGATAGTCTGATCTCATTTAACTGTGTTTTCTCAACAAGAAGCAGTTGCGAGCGTGTAGTTTGCTGATTATAACAAACGGGAGAATTATTATTAAATTTATGCATCTCCTCAGAGTGTTCACATATTGGAAGTTTTATTTAGACTGCAAATTATCACAAAAATAACAATTCAGTACAAATTAAAATGGCATTGGAACATGAGCACATGATTGGCTGAACCAGGTCACGTGTAGATTATTGCGTTAGGCATTAAATGAGTTTGAGAGGGATAATTCTGAATTAAAAATAAAGTAGGCATTTTCCGCGAAACAATTGGGATTGAAAATTACAATAATTTAAAAGAAGAACTATATGAATGATAACTTATAAGAATAAGGAATTAATTAAAAATAAGTAAACAAGAAAAATGCACGTATGTAAGAGCGTTATTGAAATTGACCAATGGCATGTATTTGGATAAATGGGTTATGTACTTATTTACACAACAATGTATGCAAAAATTCTAATTATTTGAACTTTTCCGTGTAAATGACGAGACTAAGCATCCACATGTTCCTGAATCTGAATCCTGTTAATTGACTTTGAATACCATTTACTATTAATATTCTAAGTAATTGAGTGATAATTCCATGTATATTCTAGTTTGTAATGAAGAAGTTACTACTTGAAACTTACATTTCACTTTAAATCAATAATCTGTGTATTTGATATTTCATATTTGAACTTATTAGACCCTTACAAGGCTTCATGTCGTTACATTCACCCTAATTAATCCTGTAATATTTCACTTACTACACTTCAGTTACCTTCACAACATTTTAATTAACACTATTTCCATTATGTATTCCAATTTGCCAGTTGTATGGGCCTTTTGATTACTACGCTTTGAAAATGTTTAACAATTTTATGAACACTGCACGTTCTTATTATGTTATGTATGTTATCACAATATTGATCAAGACCACATAATTATCGCAACTTTAATTTGATTTCAGTAATCACAGTGTTTTAGGTTATATTTCCGTTTCTTTTTTTCTTATAATTTTAGGTAGGCACGCAAATAGATTCACAGATAGGTGAATGGATGGATGGATGTTTGGTGTCGATGTTATTGTGTTTTTGATATTGGGGGTGTCTTTCCGTGAGGGCATCGCAACACAGTTTTCACAGCTAAAATGGTTGTTACATTTACTTTACATTTACGTTTGGCGTTAAATGTACGCAGTGTTATACATACACACACACACACACAAACACACACACACACACACACACACACACACACACACACACACACACACACACATATATATATTTTTTTTTATATATATATATATATATAATTTTATTTAATAATTGAAAATAAAAATGGCGTCGACATTACAATACAATACAATACAATAGGAGGGAATATAATAGTATCACTGATGATGTTGCAGATGTGCAACGAAAGAACTTTCATAGACTATATACATATTTATATCTGTATTTTTAACCGTTGGTCAATCAATGATAAACGTTGATTGCCAAATAAATTAATGATGTAGATTTGAAAGATACAGATGGACTCGGTGGTCAACCGGATTGCTCCCACCCGCGACAATAGTCATTCTACATAGCCCCACAGGTCGGTGACGCCCGGGCAGTGTATGAATGCGTTCGCGACGGTTTCTTCGTATCGCACGCACTTCGGACAGATCTTTTTCGAAGGGTCCCTGCCCGGGCCCCCATGTCTGTAGCGCTTGTCTCGAACTGGTAGAGCTCCGCGGTAGCACTGTCAGACCACGAACTTTGGAAGTTGTCCATCGGTCCCGTGCGGAAGGTCCTACCGAACATACTGGCCAGTTCGTCTTCCTCTACGCCAGAGTTTCACCGAGCGCGTCGTCGCACTTGTTGCGGATCAACCCTCTATAGAATGACGAAGTGGAGTCTCCACTGATCGCCCGGTCCGCCTGCCAGAGGGCTGTGAGCGCCTGAGCATATTCGATGTGCCAGTCGCCCATTTTCCTCGGTCTTTGCTTGACACAGGACTGCAGCTCGGTCAGCGAGACGACTCGTGGAAAGGCTCGCCTCACGAACGGGGCCCACACCGGTTGTCCGGTGAGGAATACGTGGAGATGCCGCAGTCTGAGCGCGTGTTTCCGCATCGTCAGAGACTGAAACCCCAGCCCTCCGTTAGAAGGGTGTTGGCAGCAGATGGATCTTCTCACCAAAGGAGCCCGCCTCCTCCAAAGGCATTGGAAGAGCGCGGGCTCCATTGTTGTTGAGAGTTTTGGTTGGACAATGCATGACGGTCAAGCGGTAGTAGATGGCGGACGCTATAAAAGTGTTCGCCACCTCCGCTCGACCTTTCAAGGATAGTTTGCACTCGGCCCACTTCTTGGTGAGTGCAAACACCTTGGCCGACACCTCGTTCCAGTTCTTCTCCACCTGGATGTCTGGACCAAACCAGACCCCGAGCAACTTTACCGGTCCTTCCGTCCAGCGTCCGACGACGCCATCGGAAGGCATCGGTTTGCCTCTCCACGGTCCGTGTTGCAAACTGATGGACTTGTCCCGGTTCAGCTTCGCTCCTGTAAACCTTTCGTATTCCTTCAGTAAGGTGCCGACTTCCTCGATTTGCGAGGCGCTCCACACTATTACTACCCAGTCATCGGCGTAGGCCGACGCCGCTTTCTGCAGTCTCGGTTCCAGGGGGATGCCCTGCAATAGCTCTAACTTCCGCAGTAGTGGCTTGAGAGTCAGTACATACAGAAGGGAGGAGAGAGGGCAACGCTGTCTAATGGATCGCGTGATAGGGACAGGCTCCGAGATGTAGCCGTTCACCTTGACCCTTGAGCAGATGTTGCTGTTGTGCATTGCAGCAATCCAGCCCCTGAACACGGGTCCGAAGCCTGCCGCCTCGAGAACTAGATCCAGGTAACGATGGTCAACCCTATCGAAAGCCTTAGAGTGATCCAAGATGATCAGGCCCCACCGAATCCGGGTTTACACCCTACACCTTCTATGATGTATCGCATGAGGTGGAGGTTGTCGTGTATGGACCTGGTCGGGATTGCGCATGTCTGCGCCAGCCTCTTTGCCAACACCTTGCCCAAAATCTGTAGCTCTGTGTTTAGCAGAGATATGGGCCGGAAGTTGCCTATGTCATCCCCCTTATTCTCGTCCTTTCTGACTAGTGTGACTATGCCCCGGTCACAGAACTGGCAATTCTCCCGTACTGCTGCCAGTTGCAGTAGACCGCTTCCAGGAGACCGGAGAATAAGTTCGGCATTGCTCCGTAAAATTCGTAGGGTAGCCTGTCGAGACCTGGAGATTTGCGTTTGCCACATTGGCTCAGCGCATTCCCTATCTCAGGGGCTGAAATCAGCTTTTCGCAGAACTTCGCTTCGCTGTTCGAAAGTCTGGGTAGGCCGTTGAGGTATGGACCGAAATCCATAGCCCCTCCCGGCGCGCCGCCGTGCCCGAACAGTTGAGCAAAGTGCCGCTGAAAGGCCGCACACATCTGCTTCGGCTCACGTATCACGCGCCCGTCTTGGTCCTTCAAAGACCGAATCGTGGACTTGTTGCCACTTTTTGCCTCCGTCACTCGGGCCCAGCTAACAGCTTTGGCTCCCTCGTTTTCAAGAGCACGTATTTTTCTTCTGACAACGAAGCCCTCGTGCTTTGCGTCGAAGAACTGGTCCAAGGCCGTTCTCGTTGCTAGCACGCTGGCTACGTTGCCACTACTAATTGCTTCTTCTACTTTATCTACCAGTTCCTTCTCGGTCCTATTTCTATCTAACCCTAATTATTTACTAAAAACTAACGAGTCTAATCTAACTCCCCTCTTGAGAAAGTACCACCCTCTGATGTTGACAATGGCTCCTGTCAAGTGCTAATCCGTCTACTGTAGGCTTTGCATGTCGGTAACGACAAGTTCAGCGTCCAGTAACCGCGTCCTTGTCTATGGGTTCTATCAAGGTTGACCATGCAGGTCACTAGTTTGTGATCTGAATAGGTAGCCATGAACATTTGTGGACAGCTTGACATGTCCCTATCCTTATTTCTAACTAGAATCCTATCTAGGTACGATCTCGATGTTCCACTGCGATTAGTCCACGTCCACAGTGGCACAGTCGGAAAATCTAGCAGATAACTATCGGCCAGTTCAAATCGGCCGATTAACTGTTTGAGGCTGTTACACCCCGCTTTATCGGGACATGTTCCCACATAGTCCCAACGTGCATCTAGTATTCCATTCCAGTCCCCCACTAAAAGCAAGGAGCGTGACATTCCCAGAAAAGTCTCTAGCCGTTTGAAGAAGTCTGACCGCGGTGTCCTGGATGGGGCATATACGGCCACCAGCTGAGGGCTCCACCTTTAGCACCGTCAACGTCTAGGTCCACCAGTCGACGCTCCGGGTCAGGGATGTACCGTCTGTGTTACGAGGCCCAGGTATTTCCGCAGAAAAACGGCAACCCCTCCCCCACCCCCCGGATGACAGAGAGATGCGTAGATCTCAAAGTCATCGAAGATGGGGGCAGCTGTCGCTCGTGTGGATCCTGGACTCGCAAATGGTTACTACATCCATACTGTGCTATCTGAGGTCGTTTAGATAGATAGATATATAGATAGATAGATAGATAGATAGATAGATAGATAGATAGATAGATAGATAGATAGATAGATAGATAGATTTCTTTATTAGCCACAATGGCGCAACAAGAAAGGGGACAATACAAAGACATGTCGGGGATTTTACATACAGTCGTGTAAAAAATATAAAAACAAGCAATTTCAACAATCGAAATCGCCAATAGGGGGGAGGCGCCACAAATGTGTTGTTTAATACCCCGTCGATAGAACAACCCTCAACTCCAGAAGCGTGTTGTGCAAGTGCTCCTTTCTTCCTTTTGCTCTCTTCCTCAACCTACAGGCTTATAAACAGAGAAGGCTCAATCACTCGGGCCATTTTCGCTTCATTCACCCACCTTTCAATAAATTAGTTTAGATAGATAGATAGATAGATAGATAGATAGATAGATAGATAGATAGATAGATAGATAGATAGATAGATAGATAGACAGAGAAATGTATATATATATGTGTATGTCTATGTATAAACAAATATTGACAAAGAATAATTGGTGAAATTTTAAATAAAGCTGTCCATGCGCAAATTAACCTGATAGATGTTGACTATAAATAATATTTGGGAAAATAAGGTAAAGTGCCCTTCAAGAAAGATGAAATGGACAGCGACGTCTGGAAGCGTTTGAGACCCGCATGAATTGGAAGCAGGTTCAGTGGTTAAGTGCTAGCGTAAAAAAATATACTTTGGTGTATCCAATCATGTAGATTAGAAAGTCTACATGGCTGCCCACGCGATTTACTCCACTTTACATGATCGAATAATTATGGTTCGACTCGATTGTATGCACATATTCCGCATATGTGTATATATATATATATATATATATATTCATGTAATACAAACACACACACACACACACACACACACACACACACATATATATATATATATATATATATATATATATATATATATATATATATATATATATATATATATATATATACATATATATATATATATATGTGTGTGTGTCTGTGTATTGCATGAATAAATATATATATATATATATATGATATTAAATAAATGGAAACTATATTTATAAAACCATATTTATTTCGTTATATATATTTCAGGGATATCATATTAACAATATGTTATGCCATCTTCAGACAAAATACAATATAAACAGTCTTATAAATAAATAAATAGATACGACATACCTTTCAATCACCTTGCATTTGGGAGGTTGATTTGGTAGTAAAAAATATTGTGGACAGTTGTAAAAAGAAAGAGATAAAGAGAGAAAGAAAGAGAAACGAAGAAAAAGAAATGTATGTGACTAAATAGAGGGATATAGAAAGATAGATAAAGAGAGGAACTTCATGTAAAGAAACAGAGAGAAATATATATAGAGAGAGGAAAAAAGAAAGAGATAGATAGAGATAGATAGACAAATTAGGAAGTTGAGTATCGGTTGATACATTTATTTATTTATTTATTTATTTATTTAGCTCTAGTATTAATGTAAAGGGAGATGTATGTAGTTAAGAGAGAAAATAGCCGTTATATAGAGAGAAAAAAGAGAAAATGAAAAAGAGAAAATGAAACATAACCAGACATAAACGATGCAGAATTTAAAACCGCTATGTTTTATCCGTAGAAAATATTAGTTCGTATAAAACAGGCATTATAATGTAAGTACCAGTATTCATGAATGAGACATGTATCTATAATGTGTGAAAAGTAATGATCTTATGTCTAGTTTTTAAAAATTCATATGTTTATATCATAATTATAAACAAACTCCCAATTCACACGAAAACATTCTCATTGTGCTATAAAAATTCAAGTATACATATATGTGTGTATATAAACACATATATATATAGAGTCTATATTAATTTTAACAATACTATTCTTGTCTTTATTCTACCTGATTGTCGATCAAGCAGAAATAGAGAACAGATTTCAATATATTAATAAAAATAAAAATAAAAATAAAAATAAAAATAAAAATAAAAATAAAAATAAAAATAAAAATAAAAATAAAAATATCAGAGACAAGAAAATAAATAAATAAATAAACAGAAAACTAAAACATTTAATATTAAAAAAAATATTACAAAATATTAAAAAATATTAAAAAATAATACAAATAAAACACAGAGATCAGCCTTTCAAAGTTAATTGACAATATATTGCCAAGATCATCATAAGCATCAGAGTCGAAACAGATAAAACAAAAATTGTTTACCAAATCCTGTCTAGCAGAAATCATTCCAAAAGTTTAGGATACCCATTTGGTCTACATATGTTCTTATATATAATATAGAAGTTTATCTAGTTTAAAATTTAATTCGATATATTTGGAGCATCAGCTTTTAGGGTAGTTTAATTATTCATGAAGAATGTTTTAATAAAAAGAATGTTTTAATAAAAAGAAGAAATCGAAAGATTTATCGGCTAGTTTCATAAATAATTACAAATCAAATCAAAACAAACATAATTACATTTTAAATTTAAATTTATATTTAAACGTTGAGTTCAATCTATGTCTGCAGCAACTGAATAAATTTGTCCGTAGATTAAGGGAATTTTTAGATTTTAGTATAAAGAATATCTCCTCCGCACAGAGGTCACATGTCTCAGAGGATGAATTAAAAGGAATCCCCCTTGAAACTATATTCCAAGTCGTCTAATATCTAACGTTATCATGCCTAAGTTGCCAGAGTACGCCTGATAGTGCTGTTGAAGATTTTTTGGATGGATCTGTGAAAGAATTCTTGTGGTTGTTATAGCGAAGTTTAAATTCCGTCGATGTAGAACCAACGTAGTTAAAAGAATTAACGTCCGTTTTAACATTACAGTTGTATATTATATTTTTAACTAAGCAGTTGTTATTTAACGGACATTTAGATCTATCTCTACAGTTACATTTGTTAACTTGGATATTATTTATGCTATTATCGCTAGGTTTAAAGTTCCTGTTATTTATTCTATTAATATTTTGCGCTAAATTTTTGGTGGATGAGTAGGTTAGTTTTATAGTATATCTATTGAAAATTGAGTGATACCTATGTGTTCTAGGGAAGCGATTATCGAGAGCTTTAAAAAATAGTTTAGCAATGTGGGTTTTAATGTTTAGTGAGAAAGGGGGGGCAAACCATATTATATTCCTAGTTCTATTTCTTTTATGGCTTTTGGAATTATTGTAATGCTTTCTATTATAGTTGTTAATGTTGTTGCCATAATTAAAATAGTTGTTATTTTGTTTAATTTGTTTATCATTATCTATGTACATAATTTATGGATCTGCGAGCAGTACTGTGACATGGTACAACGCCCCGTACTCGATACACGTTGCTACCAATGTCCGGGATCTTTCTTCAGGGCCATTGACCAATCCTTTCCACTCACACACAAATACCCTAAACTCTTTAACAGACACAATAAGATTATCCTTCTCCGCAGCCCCCTATCGAGCCGATACCATAGAATACACTAATAATAAAATCGTCCTTATATTATTATATTTACACTGTGCTTAGTTCTTTTAGCTCTCTACAGACGGGAAACTATGTATCGAGTGCTCACTGGGGTGAACCTACAGTAACTGCTCATTACACTCCCTATATATGCATATATATATGTGTATATATATATGTGTATATATATATATATATATATATATATATATATATATATATATATATATATATATATATATATATATACACACATATATATATATATACACACACACACACATATATATATATATATATATATATATAGCGAAGGAAAAGTGGTAAGGAACCAGGTGGACCATAACGCACCAAAGTACTCAATACTTAGGGTAGTAGAGTGGGTAATAGGAGTAAGTATGACCCCGACGGCTGAGCTCAAGTCGTTTCGACGGCTAATTCTGTACTGAATTCAGTACAGAATTAACCGTCGAAACGGCTTGAGCTCAGCCGTCGGGGTCGTACTTACTCCTATATATATATATATATATATATATATATATATATATATATATATATATATATATATATATATATAACGAAGGAAATGTGGTAAGGAACCAGGTGGACCATAACGCACCAAAGTACTCAATACTTGAGGTATTAGAGTGGGTAATAGGAACCAGTAAGACCCCGACAGCTGAGCTCAAGCCGTTTCGACGGCTAATTCTGGACTATATATATATATATATATATATAAATAAATATATACATATATATATGTGTGTATATATATATATACACACATATATATATATATATACACTCATATATATATATATATATATATATATAAATAAATATATACATATATATATGTGTATATATATATATATATATATATATATATATATATATATATATATATATATATATATATATATATATATATATATATATATGAAAAGTATGGGAGGCAATTCGCGTCATATACATATATATATATATATATATATATATGACGCGAATTGCCTCCCATACTTTTCATAGGCACACTACGACTTCCTGTGTTTATATTCGGACTACCGTTCTGTGTTTCTAGCGAGGCACTAACCTTTGAAAGTTGGAATTAGTTGAATATGAATTGTGATCCAGCTTTGATGAATTATAGAACAACACTCAAGGCAAAGTGCAACACTGGATATTGAAGTCCCGCCGACCCAGGAGGGGGTACACCCGACTGTGAATGATTTTCAACCTCCGGAGTCAATAATCTAAACGAAAGCCACGTTGCGGACATAAAAATAACATAGCTGTCATTGACAGGTTTGGCTGTGAGTTCTCTCTTCTCTCTCTCTATATATATATATATATTCTACACAAATTTGCACTCACTCTAATAAACCTGCCTATTATTATAACAATATCTGCTCACTCTGCCATATGTAATTCTGGAAGCGGAGTTTCCGATATACACTTTCTCTCTATGTAACGGGATAGCCATCACGATTTTTATTTACTGTGGTATAGTTGTATACGGTACGACAACTTGGACATACAGTGAATTTCACCTGGCACGTTGGGTTGAGCGACCAAACGTGAGGACATTGGGGCATGCCAGTTATTGCGGACATGGCGTGTTTTGAACTTCCTCACATCTGTGCCGGCTGTACATGTACCATACATTTCTTTAACTCGTTCTTTCTTTTATTTTTTATTTTAGATTTTAGGTGTATATCCCAGACCGCCTATGGTGATAAATCCCCTGGGTATCGGTTTTGGAAAATTAGTGTTATCTCACTTAACGTTCGGAACTGGAACATATCGATGGGGTTCGTAGGGTGCTGATATGATAAGGAGAATCTACCTGTTACAAGGCGATATAATTGGAGTACACCATCCCTCATATGGACTATCATACATGTCAGGCTGCACCACTGCTAACCAACTATTCTTCTCACAGATTCATGCTTGCAAACTCTCTTAATCTGCCTGTACACCCTGCTTTTGCACTGCTTGTGCTTTGCTGTATCAATGCTTTGCTTTGTTTTATATTTTGGGGGGTTTTCGGGATTTTTGTTCCTTTACTGTTTTGTATTTTTATATTTATCTATTTTGTTATCCCTGTATTTTTGTACTTTTTTTATTATTTGTTTTTATTGTTTCTGATCATGCTGAGTAATACCTTCACTCATCCGTTGCTACCCTCTCCCAACCTCTTTATCATCTATTGGACAATTTAAGAGATATAATGTTGGTGTAATTTTTAATTTTTAATTTTTGATTTAAATTTTTAAGACATTTTATGACATTATGTGCATCATATATTCTGTCTTTTTCCATATAGCGCTGGCCTCGGGACCCCCCTGCTGGTCCTTTAACCTTGTTCTGGTGACGCAGCTCGACGGAGCATGCAACTATTGATATACTCTTGTTTATAGGCTCTGATGAATCCAGCCATGGGGTATCGATGAAACACTGTTAGCTAATAAAACAATGTATTTCTAAGCACTCTTTGGTTATTCCAATAACTATATATATATATATATATATTTAGGTTTGTTGGTTCACCACTGGATAGAATTGGTCATTCTGTATGGTCAATCTTGATGTAATATTATGGAGAGTACTCAACGTAGTGCAGTTCACTCGTGTTCGTTTGTGTAGTTGGTGGTGCTAATACGGAGTTAATTATTATAAATAAAATAACAGGAGACTGGACTGGTGTAAATCCTTGAAAAGTCTATTATGCTATGATCATTTCAATGACCGGGTTCCGTATGAATCCGGTAAATATATATTCCTTTGTTATATTTCGAATACCTGATGATATCACCGGATTCATACGGAACCCGGTCATTTAAATGATCATAGTATAATAAACTTTTCAAGGATTTACACCAGTCCAGCCTCCTGTTATTTTATTTATATATATATATATATATATATATATATATATATATATATATATATATATATATATATATATATATATATATATCATGGCACGAAGTTACGAACGAAAGAAATCCCAGCAAAGATAGTGAGATGGGACACCAGAGTACAAGGCCACCGTTTCTAGAATCTAAGGTGGCCTATTGTCATCGCCAAACTTGATGTTGCATACCTCCTCAGCTGCCAGGCGCATACAAGTATCGAAGTCAGTGAGGAGAGATGCGTGGCTGTATCAAGGAGGGCTACTAAATGTGTAGAGGAACTTCGTTATAGCGAAGCAGTTCCTCACCAAGAAGGGGACTGGGTGGGAGGCAATCGTGCCCAGTCTGCCCATGAAGGCCGTGATCCTCTGTATCCTGGACATGATGGTGAAGGGGATGAATGGAGGCAGGATCGGTGACCCGAGGATGACACTGGGTCAAGTGCACATGGTGGACAATGGATCACACATCCCACTGGGAGGCTGCAAAGCCCTCTGCGTAGTGGTTGATATTCACCACCTCCGAATTGGACGTGTTGACCTCGATCCCGATTCTCGCTAGAGCAGAAACCACCGGTTACTGGTCACGACAGACAGTCTCCACAGTCCCACCAAACGGGACACCATCCAGGTACCAAACGTTGAAAGGGGCCGTGATGTTTCGAGCAATGTGGTATATCCCGAGTGGCTGATGTATGACCATGTCAGTATCAAGGAACATACAGGTAGGCGGAAGGGGCTCGGCTGAGGCAGGCATCGAGCAGATGTTAACGATTTTGACAGTTAAAGGCATGCATCCTGCAAAAGCTTGACAATGAGTAGCCTGACGTTCGTCCACGTCCGTTCTGGTGGACAGCTTTTGGAGAGCTGCCTAGCTGCATGCGCAACACCCTTATACCTACCGGGGCCACTGAACCATAGTTGCAAAGGGCTGAACTACTCGCCCAGTTCAGGTGTGATAGACCTGCAAACCACCTAGGCAGCCATCCCCAAGAGGTCATTGCCCGCACAGATGGGACGTATTCTACCTTCTTTATTCCTCAGAGGGGTCAGGCTGACCGAAAGAAGAGGCCCCAGGCGTTAGGTTCCAGGACGCCATGGATGAACTTGTTGATGAGTGTCACAATTTCATTAAGAAGGCCGCGCGTGGCTTCGGCCTGAGAGGGCGAAAGCAACAATTTATGGTGGCGAGGCTGGAGACCATTACTATCTCCGTTGATGACAGGAAAGAATTTAATGGCAGACATGATGTCTGATGTCACATAGAGCAAGTGATTATCAGGTGTGGTATAGGTCTGAGTTCTGTGAGCGACTCCGGATGCTTAGGACAACGATCTGCTAAGACCTTTTCAGTGGGGTGTAGAACGGTGTCCTCCCAGGCCATTACTCTGACCGCGGCCGAGACATCATTAGTTTGGCGTTTATGCGGTTGCGTAAACGCTTTGTGCTGGCCTCAGGGATGGAGGATTTAGGGAACCTGAGAGTAGAAGATGTGGCGTTCTTGGGCACCCTTAGGATGGGAGCTTGACCATCAATTGGCTACTCAAATATTTTTCCAATAAATTACATCTAACGTTACAAAACTAATTGTCTTTTGAAAAGGTATTTTGGAATATATAATTCAAGTCTGTAACTTGAATTGATTTGAATTAAAGTCTAGTATTAATGAAATATTTCAAGAGTATTCAATATATTTTATAGCGAGAAGTTTTTTAAGTGTGTATAACTTTCTATTTAATATCATGCATTTGACGCATATTCTATCAAATAAATCCAGTCCTTTGGAAATATCACAGTAGTAAGAAAGCACGTGTTATTTAGTAGATAGATATTTATTGTGGAAACAATGAAATTTTTTACGACACACAAACACGTCCGCAGCTGTATGTGTGTCTGTTTATGTGTGCTTATATAATTCTTTTTAAGGCAAAAGCAATGATGACAGCAGTAAGGTTTCTGAGAGACGATAGAGTCAAGAATATCTAGCCAAAATTATAGGCCATCGAGCTGTTTGGCCGATCGGCAGTCACACATTTCTGTGGCATCAATTACCATGCAATGTTTTCGGAACCAATTATAACCCCCTAATACACAAAGCTATACATTGTTTTACTATACCTATATCGTTTATTAAACATTGTAATTTTAGACAAGTTTACAAAACAATCACCACAGAAGTGTTCACAGACACATTATACAAGCATAAATGAGTAGCCAACTACGAACGAGAGTTACTATAATCGTATTTACAGAAAATGAGGGATTATTATAAATGTGAATGTGCATAAATATGTTTGCTTCGTAATGTGAATGTATCTCTCTCACATATGTTTAATAATTTAAGGCATTGACCCATTTTTTATATGTATATATACATAAATATATAAATATATATATATGTGTTTATGTGTGTTTGCTTGTGTGTGTTTGTGTATGTGTGTACTTGTGTGTGTGTGCGTCTGTGTCCCTGTGTGTGTGTGTACTCTTGTTCCTTTCCAAGTACAGACATTAGCACGACTGGGAAATGGAAGTGATGAGTGCCTGTGAGCCAGACGACGGATATTCAATAAAATCCTCCACAGGCTTCTACTTAAATGACCATTGTGCTCTGCAATCAATATCTAAAGTAAGAAAGGAAAAAAAGTAACACTACTCAAGCCAACAACATTTTCAATTAAATTAGGTTAAGACCTTTCCGTCTCTACGTGATATATCAATATCTGAAAACCATCACTTACAATTAGAATCAATTTTGTTATATATTTGTTACTGTATATTATTTCTTGTAGATGTTCCACATAATTGTGTATGTAACGCTATAAGACGGATGTTTGCAAACTGAAATTTCAGGTCGTATTTTGTGGTAGTGCAACTAATAAAGGTTTTGTATTTTCAATACCACACATTTCATTTAATATTTCTATGTATTTTTCCTGGAGCAAGCTATACTACAGACTTCGAAATAATGTCTTTATTGTCAAGCGCATACGGTTATATCCCCCTGAGGTCTTGATATTTCCTAACATATAAGGAACTCCAAATAATAATATCATATAAGGAACTCCAAATAAGATTGGAATAACTTTCGTAATGTATTGAAATTTGCTTGAATATCAAATGATGGAACTATCATTCCAAGCAATAAACCGACTACAGCTGAAATGTGTCTGTTTGTTACACTTCTTAATACATTGTGTAACTCAGTGAAATACGGAGTAGCAGGGCTATGATTATATATATTCATATAGACATGCATGTCTTACTGGGGTTTTCTTTAAGATGATGTCATCGTTTGCGATCGAGGCCTACCCTGATTTCAATATATTATCCTCTCAATAAACAATATTTATGTAATTTTAATTACTGTAAAATATATAATTTACTGATTTATAAAGATTTCCACAACAAGCATTAATTTTCACCTTTTACGCGGAGATATATATTCAAAAATATCAACTAGAATATGTGACTGGATTTGAAATCTTTAAACGGATCAAAAGGCCTTTGTTATGCTTTAACAACTCGAGTTAGTTGCTATATAACTGTAGGTGCAGAGCACCCTCACATAGATTCAATTCCACACATATTTAACACTAAATCAACCTAATTACTTGTTTAATATTTATTTTATTAATTTCGGTGATTTGACGTCATTGACGGAACAGAATTAATTTTATTGTGGAGGATGATGTGTAGCTTACCAAGCTGCAAATGTTTGTTTAGTGCAGGTATTTCTAAACTTATTTTATGAAGAAAATGTATATACAATGTTTCGGATAATCCTCACTCCCAAACTTTAATAAGTAATTAAAGGAAACAATTGTTTTAGTGAGGAAACAGAATCATAAAATAACATTCCTCATAATCATTGTCAATGTCGTTAAAATACACTTTATCCCTCAGGAGATGTTCGCGGGAACTTGGAATTCCTCGCAACTCAATTATTAAAATATTACATTAAAATGTATTATGTAAATTTACGTCAGTTCACAATTTATGCTAGAATTCAGTATATAAACCAATATTAAAGGCAATCTTAGCATTTTCATTTTCACTGTTAGCTGGATTATACGTATTGAGAATAATATGAATTCTTCAGTAGAATGATGGGGAAATGTATGAGCAAATGTATGTCAATCACTTGAGCAAATTTATGTTGTTTGGTTTATATTGTTGAAACTACAGTGGTTATCCAACCGTAGGATACCATGATTTGGTGTGTTCATAGAATAAATTACAGCAACCTTCTCAATGTGTAATGTGTAGAATGCCTGGATTGCTAATCTTTTGACAGTGCTCAATTTCAATGAGTTACTGTCTTGAAACTTTGGATGAATATAGCTATGCGGTGTTTACAATGTCTAACATGCTCAATACTATTTTAGACAATTTCGTTGCACGAAGTACAACAGACATCATCAAACAGCAACATGTTTCGCAACTCATCTGGACAGCTTTCTTTATACTCAAAATATGTATTGAATGGAAATTTTCTTTTTAATGCCGGCTGGGTGTCAGTTCTACATAAGCGTTCAAAGACACCATTGAAAATGTGAACTTAAACAAGAAATTAAAAAAATTAAATAATTCTTAAAACAGTATATTAAATTTGCCTTTCGTCCTTACGGGGTCGATGAAATAAAGTACCAGTAATACACTGGTATAATTGCTGGCCTTGTGCCAGAAGTAGAAACAATTATAATATGTTTTAACACATTCTATTTCTTAAAGCGGTATATTATTATTACGAATATTAACCCCGGCGGGATTTGAACTCAGATAGTTACGTCCCTTTACGATCTGAGTTCAAATCCCGCCGAGGTTGAGTTTGCTTTTCATCCTTACGGGGTCGATAAAATAAAGTACCAGTAATGCACTGGGTATTTGCTGGCCATGTGCCTAAAGTAGAAATAATTATTATTACGAATATTTATGGTTAAGTTGGCCTAGTATTAGCACGCTCAGTGTGTCGTGTTTTTAAGTTAATATTAAAATATTGAAAATATAATCCAGTCATAAAATTGTCTTTTCTAGGATTAGTGAATTGAGTAGAAAGAGACCAGGCATTTAGACCAGGCATGTCAAACATGAATCTACTATGATTTGGGCTTACCTTATTCATATATATATATATATATATATATATATATATATGTTTTTGCATGTCAGTTAGATTCAAACTTACAATGACTGGCATTATATATATATATATATATATATATATATATATATATATATATATATATATATATATATATATATATATATATATATATATATATATATATATATATCAACTAGAAATTGATTGACATATATATATATATAAAATAAACATATGAAACAATCACAGGGAATAATTTGAAATGTGTGTAAGCACACATATCTAGGTAGGAAAATAATTAAAGTTATCTAGAACTTTAAAAATAGATACCTTATAAATTGATTAATCTTCCTTGTATATATTTCATTAAAGAAATATATTTCACCATCAATCGATCGGTAAACCACAGTAGCCAAAAATCGGATTTTCAACAAGGGAGAAGATTTAACTATCTGTGTTTACACAGCAAATTCAAATCTGCGAATGACTAGCAACACGTGTTGTATTTTTGTTAAATACATACATCGTACCAGCTTCATCCCAGTGGGGTGAATAGGGTTATCGACTACTAGAAATAGCAGCCGAGTCCTTTCAACTGAGTTAGCTCTACATCTAAGGGTCCGTATATATATCCAAAATTAAATTAAGGGTGTCATGTCAGAGAGACATACGCCATATCCACTGTGTGTGTGTGTGTGTGTGTGTGTGTGTGTGTGTGTGTGTGTGTGTGTGTGTGTGTGTGTGTGTGTGTGTGTGTGTGCGTGCGTGTGTGTGTATATATATTTGTTTGTTTGTTAAAATAATTAAATTAAATTAATTCAACAGTTAAACACACATAGGAATAATAGGTTGTTACCAAAGAGCCAGAAGATTGACAAGTCGAACCTAAATATTACTAATAGCTCCAGAAAAGTCATAAATGACACCACATAATTTTAACTTTGATTCTGAAAGTAGGTTTATAATTATTAATTTTCATTACACTTTCGTAGCTGTTTCGGCGACCTAAAGTTCGATCCTGATCAGGAGTAGGGTTCCGGGTAAATCTTTTCACTTTTTTCTATGGGATGTAAAATAAAAACTGAAGAAGATTACATGTACCTCTTCAGGATGTAACCGAAGACCAGGATCTCCACCGTATGTAGTACCTACCGCTAGGCTACTGAGACAAATGCTTATAAACCTACTTTCAAATTTTCAATATCAAATGATGTGGTGTCGTTCATGTATTTCTTAATGTTATTGCTTCTACTTAAGGTCGATTTCTAAATCATTTGGGTATTCCATAAACTACATCCTTGTTTTTGTTTTCTCATCTATCTAGATCAGACATGTGAAACATGCGGCACGCGGGCCACATGCGGCCCTTTGCAAGCACACCTGCGGCCGGCACAAAGGTCTTTACATCGCTAGCATGTTTTATCTTCGTAATATAAAGTAAAACAGAATTTCGATACAATTGCATTTTTTTTTTGTGCAATTTTTGTTAACTACTTTTAACTTCCGAAGTATCACGCGCAGCTTATTAACAGTTGTAAATAGTAAACTTTCTTTCAAAATTTCAAAAGATTTTTTTTCTTTTAAAATAGCTAGTGCTCCTCCAGC
Organism: Eledone cirrhosa; assembly: GCA_964016885.1. Taxonomy (NCBI): domain Eukaryota; kingdom Metazoa; phylum Mollusca; class Cephalopoda; order Octopoda; family Eledonidae; genus Eledone; species Eledone cirrhosa. The sequence continues at coordinate 289,926,009 of OZ024743.1, read as the reverse complement.
TAAGAGAAAAAGTGGGAATTACAGTATTTTTGGATAACGGTGAACGGAAAGATACACTGTTTAATTTGCAGCAACTGCATCGCCACGCCAAAAGAGTACAATTTGAAAAGTAATTATGAAACGAACCATCGATCTTACGATACATACGAAGACCCAATGCTTGTTTCAAGACTCAAGGAATTTAAGGCTAACTTGACACAGCAACAGACCTGTTTTATGTAAATTCAGGAAGAGAATGTCGCTTCCGTTACTGCAAGCTATGAAATCAGCCGAATGATCGCCATGAGTGGGACATCTTACAGTGAAGGAGATTTTTTAAAGCAATGCCTTGTAAAAACAGAAAATGCACAGTTATTCAAAAACATTTCATTAACCAGGAAGATTGTTGCTGAACGAATTGATGAAATATCAGATCATCTCAAACAACAGTTGAAGGCTGTATCATCGAGGTTTGAACATTTTTCTCTTGCTATTGATGAAACCATTGACATCACTGGAATAGCGCATCTTGCATTCTTCTTCAGGGCCTGTGATAGTGAATTTAATATTTATGAAGAACTGATTGAACTGGTCCCCATGCAGGACACTATAACAAGCCAATACATCTTTGAGAAGGTCGAGCAGCTTCTATATGACTATGGTTTTGATTTGAGTAAACTTGGATGTTTATCTACTGACGGTGCTGCGAATATTGTTGGTAGACATGCTACTGCCAATTTACGAACAAAAATAGAAAACTCGCATCCAGATTCATCATTTGCACATTTTCACTGTATTATTCATCAGCAAAATTTGTGTTCAAAGATTTTTAAATTGCATCATGTATTTAGTTTGGTCAGAATCTGTGCTCTCAACCACCGTCAGTTCAGCCAGTTGTTGGAAGATATGGATAATCAGTTCACCGATGTTCTATTCTACACAAAAGTCTGCAGGTTGTCATGTCTCACGAAGTGCTGAAAAGATTATATTTGTTGAGACAAGAAATAATTATATTTTTGTAGATGAAAGTTCAAAAGACAGATGAAATAAAAGATGAAAGTTGGCCCCTAGATCTATCTGGCTTTTGCTGTGCATATTACTGCACAATTAACTGATCTTAATTTGATATTACAAGGTAAAAACAAACTCATCACCTAGTTGTATGATGACATCAAGTGCTTCATTAGCAAACTAAGCTTGTGGAAGTCACAGATGTCAAATGTAAATTTAGATCATTTTCCTACGCGCAAAGAGCTAAAAAACGCTGCCAATACTGATTCTATACTTAGCTTTGCTAAGTATAACAGTCACCTGGAATTGTTGTCAAAGGAATTTCAGGAAGGATTTTGTGATTTCTCATCCTTTGAACATCAGTTTCCATTATTCTCAGAACTATTCACATGTGATGTTGCCAAGGCAGAAGATAAACTGCTGATGGAACTATTGGAAATACAGTCAGATTCTACACTCAGAGCAAAGTATCTTGACGTGGTGATACCTGGTTTATTATCATACTTTCCTGAAACGTTAAAAAACTTCTGAAAGTTTGCAACAAATATTATGGCAATGTTTGGTTCTACCTATGTGTGTGACTGTTATTTTCCTTCATGAAATTAATAAAACCTCCTCAGAGAACAAGGCTGACTGATCAACACTTGCGATATCTGATCAAAGTCGGAACTGTACAGATATTTCAGCCATACATACCAAACATTGTCAACAAAAAGAGGTGTCAAGCCTCAGGATAAAACACTAAAAATGGTTGAATAGAAGCAAATAAATGTTTAGTTTTGAACTGTTGTAATTTTTGTACAATCTATTTGTTGCTGTTGCGAGCTACAAGTATATGTTGCGATTTAAAATGTTAGTTTTTTGTCAAACCATTTCATTACTTTGTATTCATGAATACTGCTAAAACATTTGTATGTACATTGTATGTTTCTAAATTGAAGTAACACATTTTCCTGCAATAAATGTTATTAAATGACATTGATTAGTTATAATGTGCACAATTAGTTGTCGTGTGCGGCCCTCAAACAGCAGATATGTGACCCAGGCGGCCCTTGGGGGATCCTCAGTTTGACGTGCCTCGTTTAGCCAGAATCGATTGCCATATATACATTCAATTCTGAGATCAATTACGAAAATGGACGTTTTTTGTCTTTCATTTTCAGAGACATTCAGCAGCTGAGAAAAGAAAATGTACTCAGCCGAATTAGACGCCACTCCCTCTCAGATATAAGCGCAATCTTCAGCTGCTGGCATTCAATTATTTCCCTCTGGCTGAAATGAAACATCGTACAATAAAATATATTGTCCAAGAATCAAACGATCCATGAATCGAACCCACAACTATACGAGGAAAAGCCAAAGACTTGTATCACTTCTCAACAATCGAATATACATTACCTTGTGCTCCTGACAGAATTTAATATCACGAATTTTCTAACATTCTTTGATAGATATTATAGAATTGATATTAACTATCAATTAGAGAGACAGGAGCCGTCATATATAAACTTGATTAACTGACGATCCGCATCGATATATTCTGAAACTGTTAATGACTTTATTTCAATAAAGATTTTATTAATTTCCTACAATATTTCGGTATATATTACCTGAGTGTATATCGGAGAGGTGTGGTGGCTAGTGTAATTGACACTCGATCGTAAGGTTGTAACTTCAAATCCCAGCACTCCGGTGTATCTTCAAGCAAGACATTTTATTTCACGCTGCACCACCAGTCCACACAGCGGGGGACGTACTCTTCACCTCGTGAAGAACATTCGTTCTCATCTGGTGCTCAGCCAACAGCACATTAATTTAACTAGGAAGCTGTTCCATTGATCGTTTCAGCTGGAGCATTCGTCGTAGTAACCGTCGTAGTGCCCAGTTTATCGGGGAGCATATGTGATTGTTAGAAAGTTTAATGAACGACACTCTTTACTAATAACAATTGCATATATTGCTTTGCGTTTACCATCTACACATACAGAGTAACATACACCAACATTCACAAATTTGATCCATGATAATGTCTCCTGACTGCACTTCAAGCAATTGTAATATATGATAAAAATATGTACGTGGCTGAAAATCAATGGCAGACAGCCTACAAAGTGAGGCAGCTGATTGGATGTATGTTCAGTTGTTACGGAAATGTGTGTAATTTTAAATGAGAACGATCCGGGTTTGGTTAAGATTCTTGACATTTTTAAGCATTGTGCCGACAATATATTTTGCATGAAACTTAGCAGATATGTTCCTGATAATTTGAAAAGCTTCGCAAGATTTTTCGTGAACATTGTTTAGATGGATACAGGTCTTAAAGTGGCACACATATTGTATTCCTGTCTGTGTGTCATTTCAATATAAGCTTTCGCAGTGGTCAATTAAATTGCTAAGAAACACGGAAATGGGAGAAATATGAAAACTGTCGCGAAACAATCCATCATATTTCTCGAGTGGCTGGAAACCTAATTGAACAATTTTCCAGGTAATTCTTCAGAATATCTGAACATGTATCGGGTTGCTCCTCTCCATACCTTACGTATTTGTCGGACATTTTTGCTCTTGCCTTCATTATTTAACTCAAAATCTTATTGAAGCAGAAAAGGTGGCAGATGAAATTCAAACGGAAAAGCAAGTGATATTCACAGCCTTCAGAAAAAAGATTTACACAGTGCATTTGAGGCCTGAAAGATACGCAAGTATAGTTGTGTACATTCCCGAGGTATTTATTTGAAAGAGGTGGTACTCGAATATAGACATTGAAAAAAATACATTACCTAATAGAGTTATGCTCTTCATGTATATGCCTGAGCTTCAAACTGAATGATACTACATTGGCTGGACCCAAGACCTTTGTATGAATTTGGGTGGACGGTATCTGTTTTACAGATAGATATGTCTTGTAATTCAGTAGCCATTCCTGCTACTCGCTATGTTCCCGAAAACTAATTTAAGTGTAAACGTGTATGTGGAATGATAACTCCCTTCAATAATTTCACGAGAAGATAGTTCTAATTTTACTCAGTATTAAAAGCAGACAGTAGGTTGTGATAGAGGCGGTTATATTGATGATTGCCTCAGTTAAGTTTTTTTGACAATTATAATATATGATATAGTAAAACAAGGTTGTACACTTTCTACGATATACCTAACTAAATCGTACTCATTAATGGCTGTTTCAGAATCGTTCTATTGTTTTTATTTTATATGATATATAGGTCATTGTTGTGGCCCTTCTAAACATTAACTAAATGTGTTGTACCTGCGTCTAATCATTATCACATAGATCAGTGCTGTCATAAAAAATTAGTATGCACCAAAACAATGCGAGACCAAATGCAAACTTTTTACAACTAAGTGGTGAAGACCGAATTTTATTGCTGCCCTATACGTCAAATCTAAACAATCTCGCTCATCACAGCCTCTTATGAAGGGGGATGAGTGAGATGGTTTAGGCTTAAATTTCTACGTTATGTTCAGGTGTATGTGTAGGCATGAGTAAGTATATACTTATCAGTATTCAAGTGTGAGAAAACGATGAGAATAATAAATGCAGTCGCAGATGTTGTCAATACAAAATTGACATACAGACGAAATTATTGAAGTTTACACAAGTTCTTCTGCTTCTCACCTCTTTCATACAATGATTTTCTCTCTCTCTATATATATGTATATCCTCCTCTCTCTCTCTCTATCTCTCTATCTCTCTTTATATATATATATATATATATATATATATATATATATATATATATATATATATATATATATATATATATATATATATATATTTATATATATATATATATATATATATATTTATATATATATATATATATATATATATATTTATATATATATATATATATATATGTATATATTATATATATACATAAATATATATGTTTGTGTGTGTGTGTGTGTTGCGCGCGCGCGTCTGTGTGTTGTCAAACTAGAAATCGAGTAGACAAACAACATACACACAACACACACACATATATATATTTATATATAAAAACAGAGAGAGAAAGAGTCAGTTATTTAGATAGATATCCGTATTTATTTCTGCAAGTATATACGGATTTTTTTTAATCTATGTGTGTAAAGAGTAGTTTAAATTCAGTTCACACCATTTTATAACACTTATATGATATATGTAGTCTCAGTTGACATAAAATCTTTACCATCTTGTCTCTATATAGTAAATTTCATTACTGATGACTCATAGTGTTTATTGGTTTGGTCAAAATATTCAAGTCAACAGTGTTTTTATTGTTTTATTTAAGAGAATATTGTCTTTGTTTGGTAGTAGAATCTTGAAAGTTACACTAACCCAAATATATATAGAGCAGCACATACACTTAAAACATTAGTCGATTGAATTATATATACTTCGTTCTTATTGTGAATATATATATATGTGTGTGTGTGTGTGTGTGTGTGTGTGTGTGTGTGTGTGTGTGTGTGTGTGTGTGTGTGTGTGTGTGTGTGTGTGTGTGTGTGTGTGTGTGTGTGTGTTTGTATATAGCGAGAGAGAGAGAATGCGAGAGTGAGGCAGAGAGAAAGAGCGAAAGATAGATCCCCGATGTATATTGGGAGGTGAACACAGTTAAAAAAGTTGCTCAATATGATAATAGTGTAAATATTAATTGTATTATAGGAATGATTTCTACAAGACTAGAAACGTTTCATTCGTAAGAAACGAGTCGGAAAAGCAGGTAATTTTGACAGCTTCAGTAATGAAAGATTATTTGGGGAGGGGTGTTGATTAAAGGTGGTTAAGGGGCTGGTAGTGAGGCGTTGGATAGAAAGAGAATGAGGTGGGGTAGAATGTGATGGACTGAAGGTTAGGAATTTAGTAACGAAAAACTCCCTTTCTTGGACATACAAATAACAAAAAGAAACAAAACTAGAAACTGACATATTTTTCAAACCCGCCGACTCCCGGCAGTCTTCGCATCTGCTCACCCAACTCATACATGCACCAACATTCCACTCAACCTAGATAAGCGAATATGCACAGTAATTTCAAACACAACAACAAGGGACCACTGACTAGAGGATGTGAAAGAAGTACTCATCAAGAGAAAATACCCTCTAAATATCGATGATACATTCAAAAAGCAAATAATAATTAATATTCAAATCCTCCGAGAAACAAAACCAAATAAGGAAAGACAAAAAAACTCATACCATATAACTCAACCTTCAAAACCCAAAACACAGATATCTTTACACACACACATCTAAACCTGCACATAATTCAAAAGGATGGCAATAGGCCACTTTACCTGTCAGGTATGGCGGCCTTGGCCTTCGGTCCCCGATCTCACTGGCTTTGCTGGCGTATCTTTCGACGGTAAATCGTGCCGCGTCCTCGTCAGCAGGGTTCTTCTAAACACAATAGAGCTCTCTGTGTTCAGAGAACGTGAGGCCGCCTGTGAGACGTGGGACCGGCTGGGACTCAGCCCAGTAGACGTTCCTCCTCCTTCTCCCCCTGTTGATCTCAATTCCCCCCAAAGCACTTGGGATGCAATCCAGTGCAGCCTGGCCTCAGACAGGCTCACGCACCAGCACGACCAGCACCACCTTGCCTATTTTCGTGCGGCCTCCAAACCCCACAGTGGTGCCTGGCTCCATGCTCTGCCCTCCTTCTCCACTGGCACGCAGCTAGACAATAATAGCCTGCGCATTGGCGTTTCCTTGAGGCTCGGCCTCCGGATTTGTGAGCCACACCAATGTGGCTGCGGATACATCGGGGACCCTTTCGGCCTCCACCTGCTTTCCTGTAGCCACAGTGTCAAGGAGGTCATAAAGCATGGCTTGGACGCTGCAGGCCTCCGGTGGGGCTGGACCGAGGGGACGGCAAAAGGCCAGATGGCATGACCATGCCGCGGTGGCAAATGCCTCGTCTGGGATGCAACTTGCACCGACACTTTCTGCAGCCACAACCTGGAGCAGTCTCCGATTAACCCGGGTTCTGCTGCACGTCGGGTTGAGGAGGCTAAACTCTTCAAATACCGGTCGCCCTCCGACAGGTTTCTGGTTGTACCCCTGGCAGTGGAGACTTCTGGCGTCCTCGGCCCTAGGGCTACCTACCCACTCACCACCATAGGTGCTGAGCTGGCCAGCTGCAGGTGTGAGCCCCGCGAGTTGCATTGGCTTTTCCAGCGCGCATCCCTTGCCGTCCTCAGTGGAAACGCCTTCACCATCGCGTATCATTCCATATTTAATTATAGTCGGTATGTGTATGTTTATGTTTTAGATGTTGACGAAGACAGAATGTGAATTATCAGTGTTGTAACTGCAGAACACAATATTGCAAATTCAAAAGGACAAGAATATGAACAATGTCCTACAAAAATATCCTATTAAGCCAAAATTATTCTTTTTAAATAGTAACAAGGGCAGAGCTGCAAATCACAATTGTAGAACGTCACGTGAAAAGAGGTAACCAACCTCATTGCGGAATGTGAAATTGCTTATTGGAAGACGGATCCATCTTCAACATTAATAATCACTCCTCGTGCAACTCGGAAAACTTAATTTACGTCATTACCTGCCGAGGTTGCCACCAGCATTATATAGGACAGAGAGGGATAACACTTAGAAAAAGAATAATTGTCCATAGACAACGAATCAGAACCCCGTATACTAGGAAGATCCCTCTAAGCAAACATATAGAAGAATGCTGTGGTGGGGACGCTACACGGTTTTGATGTTTTCCGATTATATTAATGTGATTATGAAATCAAACAACAAGGTAGAATTTACAAAGAGAATATGTCTATTAGAAAATTCGAACCAATTTTAAAATCACAACAATTTTTTTACAAAACTAAAAGAAAGTAGCGTTTCACCCCTTGTCACAAATCTATAAAAATTCTGTTTACCTACTAAAGCGTCAAAAGAACGAACAGAATCGACCCA
>OZ024743.1:289875586-289913086 GCA_964016885.1 Eledone cirrhosa | reverse complement strand
CTCTCTAATTCAAGTCCTGATATATGGAGCAGTTGTAGTGATATAACTATTGATTTATTTTGCCTTATTATTATCATTATTATTGTTTGAAACGCCATGCTTTCCAGCATAGTTACGTCCTTTTACGATCTGAATTCAAATCCCGTCGAGGTTGACTTTGCCTTACATCCTTACGGGGTCGATAAAATAAAGTACCAGTAATGCACTGGTTAATTGCTGGCCTTGTGCCTAAAGTAGAAACAATTATTATTGTTTGAAACTTCATTTGAATTCAGCTACTTTCCTATATCATGCCGAGTGTCAGCCTGACACTCGAGGCTAAATTTGATAATGTACACATTTTACAATCAATTATCATACAGAAGTATGTCAAAAGATCATAAACAACAGTAAATGTCTTTACAAAGTATTTAATTGATATTGCACTTCTCATGATATGGATACTGCAGCTCAACATAATTTACAGTATCTCTTGCAGAGATGGCTTTCTAGTTATCTGATCTAAATATATTTCAGTTCCATTTGTTATCATTACAAGTACAGAGACTATCACTGGTATTGTACAGACTTTAAACTGTCACATTTTCTCAGTTCCAGCTGTCAAACCTTCATATTTACTGAGCTTTTTGAACGCTTTCGAGATTTTACGCTCTTGCGGAATGCTCATGTCAATTAAGAAACATATTTTCTCGTTATGGGCCTTCAAAATGATATCAAGTTTTTTACCTTGATTATTTTGTCAGTGTTCGCGTGAAAATCGCGTAGGTTTGTCACATTCTCGCTTCCTACAACTGCATCTGGATGATGGTTATACAATTTAGCCTTTGTTTTTATTCCGTAAATCCTGTGTGTTACCCAGTGTAAACACTGCCACGATCTATCATGACTCGTTAAATATTCCTATGGAGCTAATACTTTGCAGCCTGGAGGCAGGTGATCAGGAGTCACAAGATACTCATAGTAGAATCGATACTTTAAGTAAGTTACTTTTCTGATCGCATTGGCTTCAAATATGAGCGTTATTGTACAGCCAAAATGAAGCCCTTACTCTCTGCTTCTAGCGCAGAATTCCGCAGCCACTAATGGGTACAAGTTTGATATATATCAAGTTTTTGTTTTGTTACAAAGGACAAATAACCCATACAGTTGTTTTTGGTCCAATTTGGTGCACAGTCTCAATTGAAACCCATGGCATTGGCAACATGTTAAGGTTTGTTGCAGCTTTAATTGCAAAATCACCATGATTTTCAAAATCTATTACTGTGTAGAATCCTTTCTTCCGTATTTTATACGCCTTGCCTGACTTTCGATCGTTCATATTTCCGTGTTTCGATTTTCCTCTAAACCGTTGCTCGCTCTGGTTTCGATCTTGGCTTTTACGCATTAAGTCATTTTCAATACGATGTTTCCACCATCGTTATTTTAACTCACTCTGCTCTGGTTTCCTTAATTATAATGTTTTCCTCAATAAGTAGTGCAATAGGTTGGATAAGGTTCCTTGTTTGCGTTATATCCTCTGACTGGATATGTAGTATGAAAACATTTATCTTTTTTGTATTTTCATTCATCATACTCCTATTTACTCTTCTCATATTCATCGGGGTTTCGTCTTCAGGTATTATTATAATCATTATTTTTATTGATGTTGTTGTTGAGATCATTGATATTATCATTACTATTATTATTATCTGCATGATTATCTTTCACAATATTGCTCTTGTTTTATTCCTCTTCTATATCATTCATCATCGTCAACATTTTTGTTTTTGAATACATCTGATGATAGAAATATTTTGAAAAACAATGCCTGCTTATCTCTGTATTTTCTTCATCACAGCGCAGTTCTAGGAAGCATAACAAACAATAGTAAGGAACAACAAAATCGATTTTTCCTATTTACCTCTCTATATTTTCTCCTATTCTTTTATCACAATCTTATCTTCAATACAAATTATTATTTTATTGTGAAGATTTTAGGATTCACACGATAGAAATATTCAGCCTGTTATTCATCTTATTGTTTGATTTCTGATATTTATTTGATCTTAATTTCGTTCTTTTTTCTCTCTTTAATTAAATAGCAAAAGTGTGCATGCTGTTATCTCTTTAACTGAAATTTTAACTTAAACAAAAATATATTATACAAACAATTTTGCTACCCAGCTAGTGAAACAATTGTTTCTATTGACAAGATGTAACAGAGATAATTTAGCTTTGATTTAAAGCCATATTCATCTATTGAAGTAAATGAAAGAAACTACCTTCAATTTGAAATTGAAAAGGAATAAGAATAATTCTGTAGCTCTTATGCAGCCTGATGTTATCACATACGTCCTAACTTGGACCATACAGTCTTTTTGTAATATGTAATGCATAAATACATTACCCTTTCTCTGCTTCCTGTTATAAAGGAACATCTTATTCTGGTTTTACAGACATGAAAACTGAAAATGTTTCTCATTTTGTCGAGAACATGCCACATTTCATAGTAATAATCACGCAGATAAATAGGATTCTTCCGCTTTTTTATGAACTACTGAAATACGTTATGTTAAATGAAGGTGAATATATCAATAACATGGTTTGGCTTACAAAGCGGACGCTAACCGCTTCGAATTTGACCTCAGATGTTCCGTTCGGCCTGTTACGGCAATTAATCATTTTATGGTAGTATATTCTCCGAATTTGCGGTTGCGGTTGCACGATAAAATTGATTAACATTTCAATGAAATATACGCATCATCTTGGAGTATAGGGCTTTGACAAATCCAAGCACACAACATATGCTACATGAAGATGAATGGTAATCAATACTCTCACTCGATCTAAAGTTACGTATACAATATTCATCATTCAGTGAGATATTATCGCATTTCTACTAGTAAATCGCTATCAAGATCGGGTAAAATATATTGACATTTCGTAGTTTCGTTTAAAGTGAGATAAAATGGTTTACACCACGGACCTAGTCATTGAGCTTAACTCTTTTCTACTGGGGGTACGGACATAAAACTGAATAAGAGCTGGCGGAATACATGGAATTTTTCTAGAAAAATAAATGGCATTATCTGGAAATCAAAGATGATTAGAAACATCGGTTCATCATGTATTTAGAATTGACTTTGCATCCTGAGATGATAATATCTACATTTTGCCATTATTACCGAACAAGCACTACAATAATGGTAACGCTACTTTGTAGATTAATCTATATACTGAAATTTGCACCATTCACAGATTGTTTCTGCTTATTTTGCCTTTACTTAAATGATAGGTAATTTGTGTTACTTTAAATTAGGTCTGTGCCAGTAGATTGTATGTTTTATTGTGTAATTGCTGTCGTTGATGTGGAAAATCATTATAGTTCGTGTTCTTTTAATATTCCATTCACTATCAACAAGTGGAGATGAAGCCCGCTTTCACCACACATCTCTAAAACAATCAGCACTTAATTTTCAAGCAAGTAACAGGAAGGACACTTTCATTTTAAGTGTTGTACCTCAACAATAATTATAGATGTGTATTAATTGTAGTTTATAAACTTATTTGATATAATGCGAAGAACATATAATTTGTGAAAAGCAGTAATATTGTAAGCTTGTTAATACATTTCAAATGATGAATGAAATATGTAAATTTAATTTCGTACACGAGAATTGTCATTTTTATTCATCTAATAATTACATTGGATATAAAAGCACGACACTCTGCTGCAAGTAAGGCACACGCAACAAAATATTCAAATTGAGCAAAAAATGTTTAACGACGCAAAAATCATCGGAATATTTTCAGATCAATTCAAACAATAATGTATTTCAGAAATGTATGAAAGTTAACATTTCAGTTAAATGGAATTTAACATTTCCCCATAATTCCTTACAATAGAAGGAGCTAGGAATAAAATGGTTCTTGTCGAAGAGGTCCAAGGCTAATTTTTGCATGGAAGGAACATAATAAATTGAAGCATATAAGTAATATATGAGAAAAGAATGTTGATTTCAAAGAGTCGCCGTTTAAATTATTTTTATAATCATCAGCTGGGGGTGTTTATTTGCAAATAGGGCAGAGTTACTGGCTAGGATTAATTAGCAGTAGCACTAACTTAGCATGATTTATCATAAAGATGTATATTAAGGCTTATATGAAATGAATACGCATAATAAATATGCATGAATAACGTTTATTCACTCGGTAGTAGGGCAAGAATAAGCTATAGCTTTTGTCTATGTTGTATATAGGACATAGTCTGGAGATCTTTAGCTGCGGGCCTGATTGGTCCAGTGTTAAGTATTGATAACACTAAAATATTGTAATATATAATCATGGTTTATATGAAGGCATATAATATTTGCTTCTTTATAATAAGAATACATGCCCCCCTATGGTGCTTTTCAGCAGTAATCAGGTAACAACTACTTCAGTTGACGTATGAAACCACCTGACAAGAGTGATTCACAATGTTTAGCTATCATCACTGCCGAGTTAGCAATAAAACAGTGACACTGAATATAACATAGATGCTTTTGTTTTTTTAATGAGAGAAATATATGCATTAAGACAATATAATAAATAAGAGAGACGGTTATATTCGTACATCTTTACTTTATTCGTTATAAATATTTCGAGATGTAAGGTAGTTAGATAATAACCACATTACTCGTTCTCTGAGAACGAGTAAGATGGTTATCATATAACAAAAATGGTGGAGTGCTTCACGTCTTTTTAAGCATAAGCCAGCAGATTTCTTTTTTATCAACAGCTTTCTTCAACTGAATAACATGAAAAACAATATGTATATATATATATATGTACATACATATGTAAATATATATATATATATATATATGTGTGTGTGTGTGTGTGTGTGTGTGAGTGTGTGTGTGTGAGTGTGTGTGTGTGCGTGTGTGTGTGGGTGGGTGTGTGTGTGTGTGTAGATAATAAGAAACATTGTGGTATATGCAGTAAAAGACCGTTAATTTCAAGAAAGCAGTTAAAATGCGGTAGAAAAATACGAAGGACAAACGATGACAAATAAAATAAAACGAAACAAACTAACGTTTTAACCAATGTATTTTATCACGATATTTAAGGGTTATTGCTTTCTTTTCAGATGCGAAGCTGAAACAGTCCCAAATAATGGATAATGAGCGATTGAAGTATTCTTCTCTGATTGGTCTGCCTCGTGCAATTCTGACGTTATTTTTCCTTGGTTTTATTTTGCTGATGAAAATGGATTCTTTAATCATTAAATAGCTTGGATTTACCAATATATGTACACTTCCTAATTGTCCCGTCAACAACGCAGAAGTGTGCATGGGAACGTATGTGGTATATAATATCATATGCAAAACATGTAGCTCCTCGTACATCGGAAGTACCATCCAGAGGCTAGATATATGGGTTAGGAATCAGTTGACGATGAGAGCCTCTTCAGTCAAAAAATATATTGAGACACCGTAGCCAAGACAATGACGTCACCATAGAGGGAACTAAAAGGAATATTGCCAATTGATTTTTCTGGATGCAACTTTCATCGGCCAAATATAACCAAGGATAAATAAAAGGTTGAAATGCACGAGGCAGACAAGTTACTGTAGTGATCCCGTGCATGTGTTTTGCAGACATACAGATCAGTCAGCAAAGAATATTGCGATCACTCGTTATTCTAAGTTTTGGACTGTTTCAGATCCGCATCTAAGAAAAGGGCAACAGCTGGATCCGGACACAATCCGAGTCCTTAAATTACAAGAGCTTAGAGATGCTTGAACTTCTCCACCTACTTTAGTGGAATTACATTAATATATTGTGTTCAATGCATATGCATCCTTCTAAAGGAGAGCGCCTCAGTTTTTTGCAGCACTAATATTCATTCAATCCATGCAACAGTCGGCATCAAAATGATCAAGTACATGTCGGAGAATATCTTCTGTCGAGTTATAGTAAAACCATGAAGTCTGCAAATTCCAGCCGACTGATTTTACACCCGCCAGTCGTGATACCATTTTCATCTCGTCTGCAGATGTGAAGCTTGCTCATGAAAATAATGAACTCAGTGGTGACAGTACATCCCCGTGGTTCAGTCCGACTACCACATTAAATTGTTTCGATTTGGCACCATTTATTTGAACACGGATATTCGTATAGAAATATCAGGGCAGTAAGAAGCTGACCATGGATCCCATACTCTTGTTAAACCTACTACAACACGTCCAGAGGATCTCGGTCATATGCTTTTTCGAGGCCTATAAAACAATAATATACCTCTTGGCAATAATCCCACAATTTCTCGAAGACCTTTCACAGTGAGAATATTTGGTCGGCCGGGCTGCGTCAGAGGCGAATACCGCACTGTCCATCAGCTAGCTTGGACTCGACAATCTCCTTGAATTTGTTGGGAGACACTTAGCATAGACAATTCCGGTAAGGCTCAACAAGTGGATCCCTCTGTAATTAGAACAATCTCTCTTTTATCCTCCTATGAAAATCGGGACTATCAGTCCCGAGTGCCATTGCTTAGATGCTTTTCTAGAGATCCAGGCTACCCAGCAGACAGGATTCACCCAGATAATACCTTCTCTATTTAAGGCTTTTAATATATCGGGCCGTATTTCATCTTCCCCAGCAGCCTTGTCACATTTTTGCTTTTTTCACAGCTTGTGTGACCTCAACTTCCAATAGATTAGTCACCCCCTACCAGGTTCACCTCCTGTACATCAAACGATGCTAAGGTGAACGGCTTCAGCAAAATATTCTCTCCATCTCGCGAGGTTCAACTTGTCTGGAAAGTCGAAGACCACAGACACGTCCCTGATAGCATCTGTGGAGGACTCTTTATTTGCCAGAACTCTTTATTTGCTTATCTGAAGTCATTTTCCAGCTTAACCCCTAAGTTCTCCAATGTCTTAACTTTGGACGTCTTTTGTCTCCTGTGCGATTCTTCGTACCTGTTTGTATCGCAAGTTGAAGAATTTATTTCCAACCAACATTCGTATGCCTCCTTCCTTGCTCGAATAGCAACTTTAACCTTTTGATTAAACCAAGGAGTCATCCTGCCATCTGGCACCACAACAAGCCTCTTTCGTCCGCAACATTTAACAGCTGAAGCAGAAACTGTTGTGCCGAACAATCGCCATTATGTTTCAACGTCCTCAGTTTTCCCTTTTTATCGTGTAGGTCACCCTGGACCTGCCAGTTTTGTGGGCTTTTTTTGGCTTTACTTAGTTTCAAGTTGCAGATAACTAGATGGTGGCCTGGTGAGAGCTTAACATCTCTCTCACAATGAACATCCAACACAGACTCAAAGAGATCAGAGAAAATAATAAAATCATTTATCGATCTCTGCCTTTCATTCCTTTAACATTGTTTAATTTAAACTAGGAAATATTAAGCGAGGAACTTAGTAGGCATAAGTCAAACTATATTTCGTTCCCTATCCATTTACTTGTTTATTTCTTAACAAATGAGGCAACAATAATATTTAAGTGCATATTCACCAGTTTATATCCATAAATCTAAAGATGAGACTGCCTATGCATGCCAAAGAAAGAGAAAAATAACCCGATGCATAGGGATTCAAAAAACTGAAGTTTTGTTTTGAGAAATACGTATGGATATAGAATGTATTAATATAAAAACCTAAACCATTCATTTGGAGATATTTATTAAATATTGAATCAATTATTCTTAAAGATGAAGGTTCATTGGTTTAGAATATTAGAAACATAGACATGATCGTTAAAATATTTTGACAATTTAGCTTTATTTCAAGATACTGCAAATAATGATTTGAATAATCAAAATATCATTTCCAGTAGTTTAAAACGAGCTCTAATAGGATTTCAAGCTAAAGGCAGAGCAAGCCATGTGTGTCACAAATTGATTTAGAGATTTTATTTCGTAATTGAAAAAGTTGAAATGGAAAACAATGGAATTCCATCGGTTGCAACGATGCCGTTTCCAGGTTTCGATCAACAAAATGGTCTGCTCATGCCAATTTAATGTTGCCACATGAGCATTTCATCAACACGTGTACCATTGACGTACATCAAATTTCTCTCGAAAGACTTGGATCGCAACGATAAATGACATTTGGCCAAGACGCTGACCTGTGGTATCCAAACCTGGACATTGTGCTTGGGAAGTGAACTTCTTAACCATACTATATCCACATTTGTCTAAAAAGACTGCATGAGGGTAACTTTGCCTTTCATCCTTATAGGATCGATAAAATAAAGCACCAGTAATGCACTGGAGTAATTGCTGGCCTTGTGCCAAAAGTAGAAACAATTATTAAGTGGATTGGTAGTATCGGTAGAGGGTCGGACGACATGCTTTGCAGCATAGAGTTACGTCCCTTTACGCTCTGAGTTCATATCCTAGCGACGTTAACTTTGCCTTTCATCCTTACGGGGTCTATAAAATAAAGAACCAGTAATGCACTGGAATAATTGCTGGCCTTGTGCCAAAAGTAGAAACAATTATTAAACGAACAACTTAGAGAAAGTATTTTACAGGCTTGTTTTGACCATTCCTATAACTCAGAATAAAATGTCTATCCTAATTTTTTTTCTTTTTGAATATCACACAACATAGTTCACAAACATATTTATTTTCTATTTCACTAAATTCATGCCTGGTCAATATTTTATTGATTAGTCGGATTCATTACATATATTTTGGTTATAAATAAGGAATCATCAATTAATCATCATACGCAAACTCTGATTGAAGAAACTCATCTTTTATTAAACAGTACCTGTAATACAGATATAAAACAGAATATGATCCAGAACATACCTACGAAATAGATGATCTTGTGAAGATGCCGAGTTGTAAGATATTAATATATAGCTTTGAAAATTTATAGAAACATTTTATATTACTGCCTGCAATACGATGAAAGTGCAATTTATATACGAACAGGTATCTACCTCAACTTTGTAGATATAATGAAGCCTACTGGTAAAATTGAACGCTATTCTACACTGTTAAATTGAGACATGTTGTATCAGTGATTATGTTTGTATTTTATACATAATTCTTTTTGGTATTCGAAGTAGTAGTGAAGACTGCTGCAGGATTTCAAACAGTATAGAATTTATATTTCACTGTCTTCTTATTGATTTGGTGAAGGGGACATTGGTAGAAAAAACGCCTGACAATATATCAGTCTAAATTCTATCGTGAACTGAACCTATTTGTTGAAAGAAGAAAGGAAATTATAGTGCGACATATTAGATCGAAAATGCAACTACAAAATAATGACATGTTCTCGATTCATTGATGTCCAATACAATTACCAGCCACAGTATTAAGCCAATATGGTGTAGTTCGGAATGATGTTAGAATAAATGAATACAAAATTTGACTTGAAAAAAATAGCCTTGTATTATTTGAGTGCAAATTAAGCTAGTTACTAACTATTACATATAATCATTCGATTTCCCGAGGGCAAGTAGTGGTGTGTATCAACATGATTCAATACACTAGCCGCATATCTCTAGTGCAATTGGTTGATACTACAAACACAAGTTCTTGATTTTGCTTTTTTTATTGCCACTGCTCGAAATATTGAATTACTGAGAGTTGAAAACGTCACACACGATGAAGGGCCAAGAGTGGTTTAAAGAACTAAACTAAGAAAGCACTGGCTCACCTATGTATAAATAAATACGATGAAAAGGAAATGCCAACACAGTTGGATATTTGTACATTTTATAACTAATGAGAATCCTCAAAACGTCGGATAAAATGCATCACCTTATTTGCTACGGCTCTTTGATCCGTAATTCAAATCACCCCGAGGTCAACATTGCCTTTCATACGTTCAAGGTTGATAAAAAGAAGAATCAATCCAGTACTAGTGTTGATTCAACCTGTATATATCTTTCTCACTTCCTATCTATCACTTACGTCTTTCCCTGGGAAAATCGGCTGAGTTCAGATCTGGAGAGGTGATTGACCTTGCCAAGTTTGAAAATGCTCAGGAAACGCTGTATATATCTACGGTGCCGCTATGACTCCACCAGGGATTGCGATTACATACACAAACACATACATAATTGACAAATGACTTGGTATCATATAGAACAGGTTTGAGGAAGAATCACTTATTTAAAAATGATTATATATTATAGCTACTTCGAAATGTAATCACGTCTTTAACAACTGGTGAGAGATGAGAAAAAAAGCAGAAAAGAGAGAGCACAGGTGACAACGCGGAAGTGAGTTCATTGAAGCATCATTATGATTATGATGATGAGCTGTTCCAGAAGAGAAGATGTGGTGACTTTCGTGCAGAAAGTACCAGCTAGCGTCAAACGGGCAACATGTATAGTGGTAAACATCGATACCGGAAATTCTACGCTGACTGGAAGATGCCTTTCAAAGCAGAGAAATCGGGTAGTATGGCCCTTTTTAAAGAAAGGTGAAAAGAACTAAAGTTCCACGTTGCAAGAGAGGTCAGGTCAAAGATAGCGGAATGATTTTAAAGAGTCAAGTAAGATGTATTTTGTGTCAATTACTAACAGGGATAGGGAATTTAATTCCAGATTACGGCCGATGATTTCTTCCCTGGAACATTCAAGCTCAGATGAATACAGTTTAGAGCATTCTCCAGATTGTGGGGCTACTGGTTTTATATAACTGCACTAACACGAGTTGACACAATAGAGGGGAAATACTATAGGTATATTGGCAAGTACCAATGATTGCCATGAAACTTTGCGTAGGCGTATATGTACAGAAATAGGTGTTAACCCTGCACTCAGTGGCTGAGAATAGCAAAGGTGGTAAGGTGGGGACTGGATTGAGGCTGCACCATTAGAACGATCATATGACCCTTTCCAACCCACCAAAGTTTACGTCAAAGAAAAATTAGATGGCATCGGAAACAAAAGAATATATTGTAGTCTCTCGAGTATATGAAGTTATAGTAGGGTCTGATCAGAACCAATACAGAGAGCATTGCATGGTTCTCATTCGGACCCTACTACCCCATACATCTTATTGACTATACATCAATTTTCACATCTATTTTTCTTGGTTTTACCTTCCTTGGTTATTATACTCATGTTCAATGAAACTTTCAATCTGTAAAGTGCTCTCAGCTATGGTTTAATGTGTTTCTGTACGTACAACCCAAGTTTATTTATCTCAAATTTCATACAATCTGTGCACCTTTGGATTGCAGTTTACCAAACTTCGGTATTGTCTTGTTTTCTTTTCGTTTGTTTTTACGAACTATTTTACTAAATTATTTTGCTCCATTTTCTAACTCCAGTTATATACGTTAAAGTTGAATGTGTCAACAATATTTTACTTTTTTTTTCACTTGATTCATTTGGAGCAAATTTCAATATTCTGGCACATTACTTTTCAAATGCTCGTTTCCTATTCCTTGAAATTATTTGTTTTCGCTATGCCTTGGGTAAGAATATTCAATCAAAGAATACGAATTTACATCTTCGCAAAACTAGTACACAGCACTTCATGAACTCGAACTCCTTCCCTAAATATTTGCTGAAGGCTCTTTTCTTGTGCACTATTTGGTTTTTGCTGTTTCCATACATCAGCCATGAATAATTATTACTGTTGTTAATCTTATAAATATATTAATTCTATAAAATTAAATAGCCCTGTCAGTTCATTATAAGATTCAGTACAATCATGCTTTACTCTCAGTTACGCTGATGTCCCTTCCTTTTGCATGTTAGAGAGATTTTTTTTGGTATTTTATTGGTCAGTCATCTATCGTATACACACACAGCTTGTATCCATCATTTTCCAGATCACATTCGGCTTAGTGACCTGGTCTTGGATTCACGATCGTATGGTCTGAGTTCTATTCCTGTAGTAGGTGATATTTTGCGTTCTTGAGCCCGGTACTTCTGTTCACAGTATCCAGTCCACTCACTTTGTGACTAAAAGAAAAGGTGTATTTCAGAAGCTGGATTTTAAGCCTGCGATGAACTGGCGCCAAGAAAACTTCGATAATCCTTAAGCTTTATCATGAATATTTGCAATACACCTATTCAATACACTCTCTGTAGCCTACGCTACATTGAATTCATATTATTTATCATTAATACGTCAACATTTAAGAGAAAACATTCATGAAATGCACAGGGATGCATTCTTCGGATGACAATACGCGCCCATACAGGACAATTTGGTTTAAAAAAAGAAATCAAAACCATCAAAATAAATTACACCATATATGCATATTGAAATATATAGTTATAATTATACAGTGCTTACGCAAAGTATACCTACATAATATATTGTTATTGTTTTGTTGTTTGATGAATCATTAGAGTGTTAGAGAAAATGATTGCGATACTTGTTCTGCCTGCTTTCAACATTCTTGGGTCAATAAAACAAAGTACGAGTTATGTACTGAGACCAATATAATCGACGTCTTCCTCACCTCTATTAACTGGATTTGTATCCAAATCCGAAACCACTATTATTCATACCTTTGGTGTATAGAATACAAGCAGATTCTCAAGTCAAATTCTGAGACAAATGCCTGCGTCTTATACATCAAAAGTACGTTTGTTACTAATCAATAAAATGTGACCTCGAAATTTGTGATACCAATAAAAGTGTTGTGCTTTCAAACCCGTCTGTGGGCTTCGATTATAATAAAAGTGTTAACATTTTTCAAGTAATTTAATTTCCACTAGCTACAAGAAAGATGTTGACGAAATATAAGGATTGCCAAATGAAATCAACTAAAATATTACAAACTAATTAGAACCTAGCTTTTGTACTTATAAACTACGGTAGGATTTGAATTACATAATAAATATTGTCAACTAAAGCAGGGTACTAAATAAGTAACGGATGAAGATTAATGACAATTGTAGAGCGTATCATCATTCAATTACACAAAGAAATACAAATAAAATTAAACCATAAAGATACACTTATTCCAAAATTAATATAAAAGTAAGTTTAGTGCGTTTATGTAGTTAAAATTAATGTTCAAAATGTTCTCTTCTTGTATTAATACATGCACGATTAATATTATGATTTTAGATGTTCTGGTTTCACATCTTGGTGAGATTCGAATTTTTTCATCCACTAGTGAGATCATTACCAAGGTTTTTAATTTGACTTGTTCCTTCCGGTAAATTAAGTAGTCTCATATAAGAAATCGATAATTTGTTACGTTTCTTTAAGATCTTACTTCGTAGACAGAACATTGTATTTAAAACATAGAGGAAATTGCAAACGAAAGATAAGAGCTAAATCCTTAGTACGTGCGTGAGATCAAATATGCATTATATTTTTTTGGAACAATAAATTAACAATTCTCATAGTTGGACTAGATGAATTATAAGGGTCTTAGAGCAGTTGCTTTGCAGAATTGGTTTCGACAATTTGAGCTCTGCATTCAAGTGTCGCTGTCACCTTCATGGGTAGTTGACGTAATCAGTAACCCGGTCTAACCCCACCACCTGGAATTTTAATGGATTTCACTGCATTGCAAGAGTTCAGATTAAGCCATAAACAAATTCCATATTCATTCATATTCACTTCTATTCTGAATCACGCAATGTTAATAATTGTTTCGACTTTTGGCACAAGGCCAGCTATTATCCCAGTGTATTACTGGTACTTTAATAATACTGCTAGTTCATACCAGTCAATCCGCCACTATATACAAATTAGCATCGCCATAAACATATTATTAAAAAGATCTGTATCCGCTGACAGGATATTTTGCTTCAATACCGTTTGTTTACTTGTTTTTGACTTTGCACAAATAATATACAATATTAGTTTTGGGTAAAAGAAAGTTATGATTATAATATCTTTGAAGAAAACATACGAGGTGTGTCAGAAAAGTTCCAGGACTGATGTCACAAAATACTTATTTCAAACCCAACTTCACACTAAGAGTTTTCTTCTTCAAAGTAATCCCCCTGGAGTATGTAACTGTAATCTTAGCTCTCTGCAGCGATCAAACGTTTTTCTTCATAATTTTATATACATGTCCTCTATTTCAGGTCGTCAAGCAATGAGCACAGAGCAACGAACAAACTTGAAAACTCCGTCAGAAGCACTGGGATTGCTGCAGCAAATGTATGGAGATGAGATTTTGTCACGCTCACATGTTTTTGAGGAAAGCAAGAGGTTTAAAGAAGGCCGCGAGGACGGGGAAGATGACCCCAGGAGTGGAAGGCCCTCAAAAACCAGGACTGAGGTCAACGTTGAGCGCGTTAGGCAGACGGTGCGTAGCGATCATCGGCTGACTGTTCCACTGATGGTAAATGAGCTGGGCATGAATCGGGACAGCGTCTGGAAGATTCTCACTGAAAATTGGACATGCGGAAAGTCTGCGCAAAGATGGTGCCAAAACGATGCTGAACGATGACCAGAAGGGTCGATGTATGCAAGTGTGCCAGGACATACTCGAGCGTCTTGAAACCGAACCAGACTTGCTAGGGACAGTCATCACCGGTGATGCGTCATGGATGTTCGAGTACGACCCGGAGGGGACCTGTTTTGAAGACGTGGACGACATCAAAAATGCTGTGACGACGGAACTGCGGAGGAACCCGGAGGAATCCTTCCAGGAGTGTATGCAAACGTGACTGAAAAGGATGGAAAAGTGCATTAGACTCGACTCCAGGGGGAATATTTGAAGGAGAAAACTCTTAGAGTGAAGTCTAGGTTTGAAATAAAGCTTTTGTGACATCAGTCCTGGAATTTTTCTGACACAACTCGTAATTCGTAAATTAAAATGTATAAGGCGTCCTTAACTGCGCCTTGAAACCGAATCGCTGCTTTAGCTAAACAAAGCACTTTCCTCTGTGAACCGAGTTTCGTATTTTATATATATATACTAAATACGTTAACAGTATCTACATATCTCCTTTTTGTCTCTCTATTTCTGCCTAAGACTTGTGCCGATTTATCTAAGCGTTCAAGTTCACATTTCAAGTTCAACATTCCATAGTTTCAATAAGAGGGATACTGAGGGAGAGATGAGAATATACAGAGGGAGAAATAAAGAGAGAGAGAGGGGAGGGAGAGAATATAAATCATCGAGAAGCGTAAACCATGATAGCACGGTAAATAGATTTAGGAAGCACTGATGTGAAACTGTATGTTGATAAACTATCAACAGAATATCAACAGATTTAATGGTCGTGTCGATTATTAAAACATTAATAGGAGCTGTGAGCATATTGCAGATATCATTCATATATGGGGGCACATTTAAACAAAAGTATAATAATAATAATAATAATAATAATAATAATAATAATAATAATAACAATAATAATAATAATAATAATAATAAAAAATAATAATAATAATAATAACAATAATAATAATAACAACAACAACAACAGCAGCAACAACAACAAACACATCATAATATTCTTTTTCAGAGGAAATACTATAACTCTTGGCGTATTTTTAATATTTTCATGATACCGGATATTCTAGTTTGGTGAAAAATGAAAAGCTTAGTCCGTTAACAGGAAGAGCATTAGTTTCCTTCCTTTTTGTATGATTTCCGGTAATGACACTGACTCTCTCTGATATTAAACCATCTTTTCATTCTTTTGAATCAAACGAATTTAATGTTGAATAACCGCTGGCGAAATAAACTGCGTGCTATACGATGATTTGGGGCGAGTTGTTTGAATTAGATTTACATTTAGAAATTGACTTAGCTACTGAAACGAAGTTAATAAATGAAACTGGTCTGGGGAGCAATATGGAATTAATTTTTATAACGCGTGGTCTTTGATGATTGGCCATGCTTTCGAAATTTTAGATTCGTTGCCTATTCAAGTGGACACACCTGTGCATGATTTATTCTAACGGGGTCGCAGCGGGATGGAAATACTTTATACAGAATGTAATAGGCAGATCGTGATTCAAAGAACTGTATTTGAGGTTTCTATTAAGGTTAGATGTTTAAAGTTCAGTTCAGAACTTATATACCACACGCAATTTGATCATGTGAGAAGCGAGTGAAAAAATATAAAATCTCATCTGAAAGTTATTCTTATATCCACACTGGTTTAACCCTATTATTCTGTTTGGCATAAAACTATGTAACTGAAATATTAATATTACTAACTTATCATATTATTTGAGCGTTCTTATTTCAATGCGTTTCAGTTCGGAATTTGTTTACATAAATTAAATTTACTTGGTCTTGGTAGTTAGGATGCCTAGCTATATTTAATAGCCTACATGATTTTAGACATAACTATATATTACACTATAGGAAGAAACATAACTTCGGCAATGATACCATATGTATAAAAGCGTTGGGAAGATATCGTTCGCGTCCTCGAAGCCCAATGAGGAGGAAATATGAGGGTACCCTTATACGAAAGACCTAGTTTGAATGCTTCCCTTATAGTGATCTCTGGTAAAGGTATCTGAGCGTCTATTCCTCCAAACCAAAGACGATCCTTCTTGTTGGGATTACCTCTATCGGCGTATCAAATGAACCCCACAAGGTTTTGGTTGACATGAGGCTATATCACGAGACAGCTTCTTCATGTGCCTTGTATTGAGATTCAAGCTGAAACACATATATTGGACATCTTAACCAGGAAACCGTACTTTATATTCCGAGTATTATTTTGAGTTTCCTGTAGAATGTTGTAAAGTAGTGCGTGACCCTTGCAATGAAAACTTATTTGCTTGTTATATTCCACATGTTTCTAGAATCAATGGGATTTGGGGATATTCACCAATTGTGAATATTTTAAGTATTGTGAAGCGGTTGTTATGACAAAAATGATACATTTGAATGTTTTATGCGGAAATACCTAATTCTGTTTTACAACATACTGTCTTAAGCAAGCTGAAGCGTAAGCTATCAACCTTGGTACATGTTCTGTTAACATCATTATATTATTTCTATAGAAATGAAATTGTACTCGAATACGTGTCTGTAAGTCATTTAGTTGCTCATTACTGCAAGAATGTAGCACAATAAGTAATTACTTATTGACAGATAGCATTTTCGTGATGCTTTTCTAACGACGGCACGTAGTGTATTGACATGATCTCAGTACAAGCCTGCTACATCATCTATCGAATTATTGTGAGATGATCATTAAACTTAACCCCAATAAAAGTTGAATCCTGAAGCAGAGATGTAAAATATACCCTGCAATGATATGCTTTTTATACCATACTCATTGCGACAGAGTAAGATTTTCTTTAGTTGTTTTTTTTGTCCTTTCATCACGTGAATAGTGATTTAAGACCCGCCATAATATATGTCTTTATAAGGAGGTGTTATATATATATTGGTATGTTGCACGTTGGGGATTTCAGAAATCTCATCACAATCTTATGATAGGGAGACTGTGCCTACGATTATTTTATTTAACTCAGTTCTTTCCAGCTTTTTCTTCATGAAAGTGTGGAAAATTAGAAGCAGTGCTAAACTGCACTAATGATGATACAGCCGGAAGATTAAACCTGAGAAATGACACGTTCATTTTCACATGTGATATAATTCTCATATGTGTTAATATGTAGCTGCAATGCTAGGTTCATTAGTGTGATGTATCAGTTTCTTATATCAATTCCTGTTCCATTTCTCAGTGATTGACATCGCATTTTTTTTCCGAGGTGAATGAGATAAGTACAAGTTACTTACTGGTCAGAAACATCATTGGCCATATATTTCGACCAAATACACATATTGCTGTCTAATGTAGAAGTTATTAACTCACACATAGACAAAACGATGAAACTTGAGCAATTAAATTAGATACCTTTATAAATCATGTAAAGGAGCTTGTCCGATTATCTACTATTTTAATGGTTAAACAGCAGACCATCCAGCAGAAATTGTTAGGAAAGTTTCACAATATCTATATATGTCATGTGCTCATATATCACAGATATCACCCTGTTTGAATTTGTAATGCAATCATTTAAAGGTGATACCTATCAGTGCTCCTATTACACATGAATACCCCTTCTCTACAAGTATTTCAGATCCTTCGTCAATGAAACGAAATATATGTTTGTACTACTTCATCACTTAAAGACAGGGTTTTATAGGTATGCGATATTTCTGGGAATAATATCTGTTAATTTACTTACACACCTGCTGCCCTTTAACTGCCGATACGATTAATGTGATAAAGTGCAGCAATGTGTAGATTTCTATTCAAATGTGTGATATAATCAGTCTCAGTCATATTTTCTAATCACATATTTTCGTTGATATTGCTGAATTTAGATATAAAAGGAAACCCCCTACAAAATTATAACAAATGATATCTGTTTTCACTTTATCCTTATATTTTATATAATGGATATTGAAGGATTTGTTGTTCGTAGTTTACTGAAACGTTAGTAGTAATTTTATATTAAACAATCGTTGGGATTTCGCATTTCTAGCTAATGCTTAACAAATAATCTATTTAAAAATGTTTTAATTTAAAATCGGATATAGCCAATTAAACATATGTTAATTCTTTCATAGTATTCAATGAGATAAATGTATACTACTGTTGAGAGTTTAAATAAGACTGGTGTTGTACGAAAATAAGTACTGTAATTGGTTCACTCTCGAAAACTTCAGAGCAAAGAAAGCTCATTATTTCCACAAATCACGGAGACAGTGTTTTTTTAACGAAACCTTTTTTCACTATATCTACTCCATAAATATCTGGTCTCTACATATTTTAAATATGCCGGTTTGCTGCATACAGTTTCTGGTCAATAAAGTGAGACAAAACTAACTTACGTAACGAATTTTGTTTTATGATCTTCGGTTTCTACCACCCGACGGGCACAAAAAAGAAGTATTTCTGATATTGTCATCACAAGTTAACATAACGTGATGGTGGGTGTGGGTGAATTAATCAAAATTATTAATTTGTCAGCTCTGGATTTTATCTGGAATTATCAAATGTAATATTCATTCGAGAAGGACGTGAAATCCTAACATAAAGGGTCAAAACTAATGCATCGAAATACTTATAATGCCATCTACGTCTCTAATACCTCCCGAACTATAATAGTAATAAAGGTTTATAATATATGCACAAGCTCAAAAATTTGATCTTAGGTATTATAAACTTCTAAATCGATCCCGGTATTGACTGCCACTTTATTTTATCGAATCTGAAAATATCAAAGAGGTTTAGCGCAATGAAACTTTAGCTTATAAAGTCGATTAAATCGACTTTATAAGCTCAAGTTTATTTTATCGACCTTATAAAGATGAAAGACAAAGCTAATCTCGGTGGTATTTGAACTCAGATTGTAAAGGGCCATAACTAAATACTGAATAGCAGGTTGTCCTATGCTCTACCGATTCTTCCAAGCCACTGCCCTTAATAGTAATCAAGCATGTACGTTTGTTTCTACTTTGGATACAAGGCCAGCAATTAACCAGTGCATTATTGGTACTTTATTTTATCGACCCCGTAAGGATGAAGGCAAAGTTAACCTCGACGGGATTTGAACTCAGACTGTAAAGGGATGTAACTATACTGGAAAGCATGGCATCCGACCCTCCGCCTATACTGCCAATTCACTGCCTTTAATCGAGTTAATAATAGCCACAAATATTGAATGGAAGATGTATTTTCGATTATATCTACCTATACACTTTGACTGGCAGTTATGCCATTCACCCGGGAATGATAAAAGGCACAACTGACCTACGCAGCGTTTGAACCCACAATAACGTACATGACGTAACTAATACGTTTGTTCGTTGCTCTGGTGACACTGCTATTCACCATTCTCAATGTCCTATAACAATAACTCTAAGACGTAATCCAATAAAATCAACATAAATCGGACGCATTGATTCAATATTAAAATTGCTACAGTCAATATAATTTAGAGCTAATGGCCGTGTGTTGGCTAGCCGTGGTTAGGAGAACAAATGTGGTGGTAATAGAGAAGTGGAAAGGAACGTAAGCTTATGGTATTAGATATCTGGCAACATCAATGTGATACAGAGAGGAATGAAATATAAATCGATCCTAATTCCCGCAGGCCTTTTGTTGACACATATAAGATGACAGCAGTGTAAAAGAGGAAAAGGAGTAAAGAAGAAGGATGTGGGGGCGTAAGAGAAGTGGGATGAGGGGAGTTCTGATGAAAATGCTGCAACAGTTATCGATCATTGTCTGAAACTGAGTAACAATTCAGATAAACAGAGAAAGAATGTAGAATGCAGATACATAGAGAGGAGGGGAGGGAGCTAGTGAAGAGAGGGAAAAAAAACAAGTTAATTGTAGGGTACCTGTCTATTTGCTTATTTTAACACTTTACTTTCTGAGTTGAAATCGTGTAGACGTGATTTGTGTGGTTCATCCTTCGAGGGTCGAGAAATATAAAATACAGATGATATTAAAGCCGCAGTTACACCATGCCATGCTACTGGAGAAATATTCCACATGTTCATATGAGAATTATCATGTTACTCAATTTTATTAGCCAGCAATCTCAAATCGTTTGCCACAAATAGAGATAAATAGATATGTTATATTGATAGACGTTAATGTTAGTAAAATAACATTATGCTAGTCTGTCCAGAATTCAAAGTCTCGTCAAACCGGAGCTTATCATGATTATATGGAGCGTTAAGCAACTTCATGTACAACAAACACTCCGTTGGACGAACGCATGTGTGTCGTACCGATTGCACCAAACTCTGTTAATACTAGTTGACTGAAATAACACGAAATGAAGTACCCGTCTCAAACACACTATGCGCTAACGCTACGCTTGCAAGACCAACACCGTAGCTGCTAGGCTACGGATTATTTTGGTTAGAAGCAGTACAGTTGCACCGATATCAATGATAGATTCTCTGTCGGTCTCGAAGATTATTATTCAGTTATTCGACTAACCTTTTTCCTACTCTAGAAATCCACGCGTACGTGGTTAATAATTACATAGACTTATATGAGCTGAGGAGAATGATGAAGCTGAATCAATGTGGCAAAATGTGAGAAGAGGAATTCCAATGCAGATATAAGGGGGACAAAATAGGAACATGAAGGCTCTTATGGATCCAGTATACGATTGATATATTATTCGTCAGTCTGAAAATAATTGTTTCTGGTTTAGGCATAAGGCCAACAATTTGGGGGGAGGGGAAAATAGATTAAATCGTTACTGGCACTTTATTTTATCGACCACGTAATGATGAAATGCAAAGCTAACTTTAATACTAAAATAATAAAATGCATTATGACCGTTGAGAGAGTCGGAACGGATATAGAAAAAAATGAAAGATGACTCTCAACTGAATAGAACCAAAATGAAATATACATAATTAAAAAATATTACCGCTTATTAGAAGAGGTTATTCAGGAGTAGATGGAGAGGTTGGATTCAGGATTTTTAGCCAGAAAGCAAAGAGCAGGTACAAATTAGTATTGCGTCCAATGCTCTCACAATTCCCTCAATCCACCGCCCTGAAATCTTTCGTATTATCGTCGCTGAAGCGATTAAAGGGACGGTGAAGTTCGAATAGAATTGAAGTCGGAGCGCAGAGAGAAAATACCAAAAAATCTGATGTCAATTATTTCTTAAATCTCCTATTATCTGTAGCGAATAACTGTGAAATCATAGATAATATATATCCTAGGTATCATGTTCACATCACAATCAACTAGTATTGTAGATGTTGTTTCCACACCTAGGAATACACATATATTAATAACAGCAACACTAACATCATTATCACCGTTAACTACCCTTCAACTACTACTACAGCAACGACAGAAAATACAACAAAAATTGCTACTTACACCTTTTCCTTTATCGATGTAAGCCCCACTCTGTTGTTTGTGACTTTGTATATTCCCCAAAGACTTAGGCACTTGTTGCCAATAAAATAAATTATTATAACTCGTGTCTCTCTTCCCCTAAAGCTTTCCGTGTTTCTACATCAAGGAATAAAAGTATATTAATACTACCAGTGCTAACATCACCATCACTGCCACTGCCACTTCATATGTTACTAGAGCAACAGCAGAAGCTGCTGCTGTTGCTGCTGCGGCTCTGCTACTACTACTGCTGCTGCCACCGCTCATAGTGACTTTGTATAATACATTGTTCAAATAGGTGTAGGGCAGTATTTTCTCGTCTGTAGTATTTAGGGTACTATGGGTCCTAAGGAGATAGATGAGACTGGAGAGGTCGGTACTGCTTTTACGTATGTTTAGGGCAGTGTGATAGCTTCAGGCTGGAGACCGGAGCTTTCAGAGGTGACAGTTTCTTTCCTATGGTGCCCTTTGCTATCAGGGTGATTTCCGATCTTGTATAATTCTGATTTTGATTTTTGTTTTTGTTTACTTCTTCATCTATATTACCCTTTGTGGTTTGAAGAAATCCATAAAGCAGTATTTGTTTCGGCTCTGCCTTTCATCCTTTCGGAAACAATAAAATAACATACCAGTCAAGTATTGGTCTCTCTATTCGACTTTTACTGTCGTCACAAATTGCTTGACCTGAGCATAAATTAGAGTCCACTGTTATTTATAATACAATTTTTATTGTGGTATTTATTGCTGTGTTTGGTATTACATATATTACAATATGTCGATAAATAAATTATTAAAAATATAAGTTGGAAAAACAGGTTGCAAGTTTTATCATAAAGTTAATGGAAAGAAATGTTGAATGAGCGAAATTTCACGACTTAATATTAATATCCCTGGAGACCGTAACATCATAAAATTATCTAATTTATTGAATTTTATTAAAAGAATATATTTAATTAAGTCTCATAATTCATGTGTAAATTGTATTGGTTGTTATTGATTTTAGGTTGTGGTGAATAATATTTATTTTGCTTTAATTTTTTTTCAGTACTTATGTCAAATTCTTTATCGACTATGTTACCGATCAAACTTTCACGATGTCATCATTTTGTTTCATTTTGTATCTATTTGTGAGTTTTTATTATTGCTATTTTTTTATAAAAATATTTTCCATTGCCAAGTATTTTCCTTTTCTCCACTAATATAAGACAGAGACTTGTCTTTTTTTTTTTACTGTACGATTAACATTACAGAGTACGAAAATCATACACCCCATGAAATTCCAAAACATCTCTGCGTCCATATGATATCGAATGATGAATATGATATATACGAGTATTTCAATATTTTTTTTAATGACTTTTATAATTAGATCTTTATATTGATTTAACTATCTTTATTTCTTCGTCTTTGTCAGTGGCTTGCTTAGCGAGATATTTACTTGCTATGGGAATAGTGGCAATACAATTATATAAAAACCAGTTTTTCGATCTACTCGAATCGTTTAACAGTTATTGGGTACATTACGGGTAGTGATTCTAAAAAGAAATTGATCTTTATGAAAATAATACTGACTTAAACTGGAGAAATGTTGACAACAAGAAAAAAACCATTACGAGAAATATGTTGGCTGAAATTAATCTTCGTTCATAATTGCATAGTTAAACCCTGAGGAGACATTAACTGCTTCAGTAAGCGGAGTCTTTACAAAGCAGCCGCGATCATCGCCATTATATGTACACAATGCAAAGAGAGAAAGAGTGAGAGAGATATAGACAAATAAGCACACACACATTTAGTACACAGAGACGAAGAATCAGGAACACACACATTCCCAAACGCACACAGTCACACACACACTTACACACCCATATATATATATATATATAGGAACGAGTAGGACCCCGACCGCTGAGCTCAAGCCGTTTCGACGGCTAATTCTGGACTGAGCTCAGCCGTCGGGGTCCTACTCGTTCCTATTACCCACTCTACTACCCTAAGTATTGAGTACTTTGGTGCGTTATGGTCCATCTGGTTCCTTACCACATTTTCTTCGTTATATATATATATATATATATATATATATATATATATATATATATATACAGAGAGAGAGAGAGAGAGAGAGAGTGATACATAGATATGGATGATTATACATAAATAAATACAAAAATATAGACGTGTACAGGAATAATAAGTGTGTATGCATGATTATATTTGCGCGTATGCGTGTATGTGCATATATAGGTATTTGTCAGGTCATATATATGGTATGCAGAGATGTAATACAGTTAACTACATAATCCAGTACAGCTTATGAATGGTAGTGCTATTAGTGACAAATGATTTCTGGATACCCTGAAAGAGGAAAACCAAATTTGGGAAAAGTCAACTCGACAAAAATCATTCAGGTTTACCTAGATATGAAACTTTCTATGCGTGTGAGTATTTGTGCGTGTAAGGGTGTGTGAGTGTCTGTAATTACATGTGTTCATAAATGCATATAGTGGGGAAATCCTTTGGCAATATACATTGTTTTTGGTCAATTCAGCGTGTTGCTTGTTACTATCGGTGAGAATCATTTAGAAATTAACATTTATGTGACATCGTTCGTCATGCAAAATTCAATGGGTTAGAAAGTTTTCCTTTTTTTAAACCAAATTAATAAATAGACTAATTTTGAATGTACAAACCGCGTGGTCGTTTCGGGGATTGTGGTAAATTAATCACGTGGAGCAATGTAAAGCCAACATCCTCGTAATTTCTTCATTCCTGGAGTTTCACACAAGATATAATAAAAGCGATAGCAATCAAGAATTCTCGTGTTTTTACATAGCTATGTCCAATGTGGGGGTATTGAGAAAGAGGCATGACAAAGAGTCACCTCATTGTTAAAACAAAATATATACTTTAGTTGTAGCCATTCCCTAACTATACATATTTCAGGACCACATATTAGTATGTCAGGCATAGGAGCGAGACGTCTGAAAGCAGTATGTTTAACAGCTGTAACTACTTCTATTTCTGTCCTACGTAAGTGAATTATATGCTCAAGGAGACGAATACATGACGTTATAAATGTGCATTGCATGTTTAACAACATGGCTCCCAACACATTCTTTAATATAGAACATCTCCGACAACACTGGAACCCTGAACCTATTCGATATTAAAGTAAAAATTCTGATAAAAGTTATCAATCACAAAATATGCTTGGTCGGACCTAATTGAATACTACGGATCACAATTAACCACCAACTTAACCACTTTCCCTGTGAAATCTCAGAGATACGGTATGAAAACATATATGGCCTCTGTAGGTCAATGAGTTTCTAACTGATGTTATCCAGCAACGACTGGCAAACGTCAGCATCTAATATACTACAAGAATAGGGAAAACGTTTTTTTTTTTAATAATGCCAAATTGTAATAATAAAACATTAGATGCTATCTAACAATACATAGTAGATGAACTTTGAGTTTTCAATAGTGACATTCGAAATGAGATGCAACAGAAAGATAATGATCATTTCATATTAGTGACACATAAGCAACAAAAGCATTCTCACAGCAATTTTGGCAAAATGTGGCCAACAAAGATCTCAAGCACAATTAGATCACCAGTTGCTGCTATTCTTTATCATTTATTATAATAGTGTAATATAGAAAGATCCAATAGTACTCACACTAAAATGTGAATATTCTCGAGTAACACACACCCACACCCACACACACATATATGAGAGTGTGTGGGTGGGTGTTTGTGTGTATGCCTGCGTATGTGTGTATGTATATTAAATTATATAAGTATCCATCATTGTAAACAATATACACTACAGGTAACATGTCTCAGTTTAACATGAACACCTGGACTCATTCACCAGGAGAGTAAACTGTTACAATTATTCAAACTGTATCCGATTTAAAGATACATTCCTCTCTCCCTTCGGGGATCCCCTAAAAAATTGGTATTTCAGTTCTCTTCCTTAGAAAAGAAACAGTAAATGAGAATAATAGAATTCTGTAATACATATTTCTAAGCGTTATATAACAATGAGCTGATAATTTTCATTACGTCGGTGAGTTTGATCAACGTTACCCCGCTGTTAAAGCGCACGGCGGTATGGAGTGGCGTTCACATATACATCAGTACTTAAAATATTGCCGCAATTGACGTTTGTTTCATCCTTCCAAGATAAGGTAAATATATATCAGTTAAGTATTTGATCAATTGTGTTAACAGTTCCCTTCCTAACATTTGTAGTCTTCTGCCAATGTTAGAAGTCAATGTTATTAGTGCAGCATCCGACATTCTCAATAATGCAAAACCGTCTTTAATTATTGTCTATTCATCATAAGTATCAGTGAAAAACTAATTTCTTTTGACGGCTTTCTTCGAGAATAGGAAATACAATCACATAGATTATGTAATTATTAACTAGCGTACGGTATAAAGCTATTTATCCTATTAATTAACGGTCTATCGAGTGTAAAATGCAAAGCCATATATTGAGTAAATATAAAATACATGAGGTAATATCATTTGCTAATTAAGAGCATTAGAAACAGCTTAAACAGTATTAGTGATATATATATATATATATATATATATATATATATATATGTGTGTGTGTGTGTGTGTGTGTGTGTGTGTGTGTGTGTGTGTGTGTGTGTGTGTGTGTGTGTGTGTGTGTGTGTGTGTGTGTGTGTGTGTGTGTGTGTGTGTGTGTGTTAATTACAATGAATTTCCGTCTCAGAAGACTGAATTTATACATCGAATTAGTTGCGTTTTCTATTTAAATATTACCTCCTGCGAGTGTATTTGAATAACATAATCGGTAGTATATTAGAATAAGTGTATTGAATTATATAGTTATATTACTTCATTTTTCCAGGTTTCATTCCTTCATACATCTTCAGATGCCCTTACTGAGACAGATCGTCAGTGCTGTATACTAGATTCAATGAGTTTTTCCTGTGTCTAGGTCTGAGTTCACATCATGCCAAAGTCAACTGTGCTCTTTCGTCTTTTTCAATAGCCAATATTAAAAACGTGGATTTACGGATGTGTTATCGCATCTTTAACTGTTCCAAATGTTTGTGTTCTTAGTTAAAACTCTGCTGTGGTCTACTTATATCGTAGATTTTAATCCTTATCGAGTTTAAACCCACTACCTGGGGTTTGGGAGAATATACTGATTTCTTGTTCATCCCACATATCCGCAACAACACACCAATTTGTAGACAGCTTCCACCCACCTCACCCAACAGTCTTGGCTCTCGTGACAATGGGCATTACTCTTCCCACTCAATGAAAAGCAATAATTCACCATTAATGTGCCGTGTCATGCAATCCTGTACATTCAGAATTAGACATTTCTATGTATAATAGATAAAACCGAGTTTATTGAGAACAGTTTTCTTTTATATTATTACTTTTCATTTTAACGAATTCAAAATTCCAATGTAGATGAAGTTATTTCTATACATTTAACCATCTATCGCCTAAAACTTTTTTGTATCGACGTACCTGATTATTTTGTATGCGTCTTTGTAATTTTTTCAAACGAAACTTCAATATATGTACTAAGCTACGGCATGTGTCAATAACAGAATTTTATTTCTCAATGAACAACAGTGTTTTGTATAAATGTAAAGAAATATATTTGCATGCTGGGGTCTAAAAATTGTATACCACATATAATAATGGTATGAACAACTAAAAGAATATGGCGGTGAATGGCAAAATTGTTAAAGCATAGGACCAAATGCTTTTTAATATTTGTTGCGAATCTCTGCACTCTCTTTTCAAATCCCAGCGAGGTGAATGTATGCCCTTACTCGTTGCTAAAATGAAATACATGTCCAGAGCGTTGAATTAGCAGAATTGTATCGTCTTAATTATTCCAGCTATTTGGGTTCTCATTGCAAATACGTGTGTTGCTTTATTGGGTTGTAGAAATAATGCGTCTTTCTGTGGTAAAATCAGCATGTTTCATTATGTTGCAAGCAAGCAATCGGAAGGGAATACGATTTAAGGTAAACTTCCACTCCCCCTCCACAAAAGGCCTCAAGACTGTGTATCGACATGCCCAGCAAAATCAGGGGTAATGCAACATTATGATTTGAAAATTTGATATGAGAAAGCGATTAATGCAATAATGAAACTGGTAAAACAAAATAGTGGGATTAAGACATGTGCTACAGAATAAATGTTATACATATAACTAGATTGATAACAAAATGATTGTAGTGGTATAGACCGCAAAATGGCAGATTGATTATTGCGTTGGATTCGATCTTTGCGAGACATAGTCCGGCTGCCTCTACTCAAAACCCACCGAGACCGACACTTAGTTTCAATTCTTCGTAGTCAATCTCTCTCTCTCTCTCTCTGTATATATATATATTTATATTTAGCAGATAAATCTAAATAACACCGGCATTACTTCCCTGTGTTCACAAACATAAACATTTAACTTTGTAACACCGAGATATGAATTTCGATGTTAAAATACCCACACAGGGTTCTTTATTAAATCCTTTATTTCCTTGTGTACCTCGGAAGAGCGCTTCTTGGGGGTAAAATGTGTAAGCACTTCTTATAAATATATTTTAACGGCTTGCTTCTCTTTCATCAATTTCTTCTATTATATATTTATAGTTATGTATACACTATATACAACTATAAACCTCCTATTCAACTGAATTAACCTCCTATTCAACTGAACAATCATATAGGTACATGGATATTAATGTTGTCAACAACAGTTTCGTATTTACAGAGTGGAATGGATGCGACATTGTTAATGTTCCGATGATCACAAACGATAGTTTGGAAGAAACGATTGTCAGCAATAAAATGATTTGAACATTGCTTTGATTATTGTGTAACTTATACTCCTCCCCCACCATTCTTTACTCTCATCTCCTCCTCTTCCTTACATTGTCCACCCCCCCCCCCCTCACTGTTTCCCAATCTCATACATCAATCTTAAATTATTTTTCATATGTTGATTTAAAACTTCACTATTCACAAGTGTTTTTAAATCTTCATATCATGTATCCCTATTTTATCTGATGAGAACGCAGATACCATCCCATGATGATAGTTGTTTTTGAAATGCGCATAATAAAAATACTTGGAACTCTTTTAACCATCTTTTGATCTTATATTATATATATATATATATCATTTCTGATTTTTGCCTTTCGCTTCTCTTTTCCTGCACGCCGAAAATGCGATTCTCGCTGAATCTTTATTTGTATATATATATATATATATATATATATATATATATATATTTCGCACACACACTCGCTCACTTTTCATAATATCAGTCCAATACATATCAGGGAGATTGAGCACAGTCAAACTCTGTTGAGACTTGTCGGATGAGTTGTGCTTGTCAGGAGTAGGTTGTTCTGGTGATAGAACAACTAAATGTACTTCATGGAAGTCGATTGTGGCTAAATAATTATAATCAGGGAACCAATAAAAGACAATAGTAAAAATAATCATATATATATATATATAACGAAGGAGTTGCGGTAAGGAACTAGATGGACCATAACGCACTAGAGTACTCAATACTTAGGGTAGTAGAGTGGGTAATAGGAAATTGTATGACCCCGACGGCGGAGCTCAAGCTGTTTCGACGGCTATTTCTGGATCCTATTTCTGGGTCAAGAAATAGCTGTCAAAACGGCTTGAGCTCTGCCGTCGGGGGTCATACATTTTCCTATATATATATGTATTATATATATATATATAAATATATATATGTATATATCTAAATATATTTATATATATATAAATATATATATGTATATATATATACGTATATATATATGTATATATCTAAATATATTTATATATATATAAATATATATATATAAATATATATATGTATATATATATATATATATATATATATATATATATATATATATATATATATATATATATATATATATACAGAGCGGTTGCCGGTCAAGCAGAAATTAAAAATTAGAATTGTTGCTCTGAAATAGCTATATATATATGAATGTATATATAGTGTATTTTGCAATACATTGTATGCTTAATAAAAAGCATTTTGAAGACCTTATGCTATTGATTTAGAGTAGTGACAGACTCCCTTACTTTAATTTCAGCTAACAGGGGGAGATAAAGCTGACAAGGCCTTGGTTCTAATTTTTAATTTCTGCTTGACCGGCAACCGCTCTGTATAATCAGTTCTTCAAAATGCTTTTTATTAAGTATACAGTATATTGCAAAATCCACTATATATACATTCATATATATATATAGCTATTTCAGAGCACCAATTCTAATTTTGAATTTCTGTTTGCCCGGCAACCGCTCTGTATAATCAGTTCCTGATTATTTACTAGAATTCTATAAGAACCAAAACATCCTGGGTTTTTTCAGCAAACGGGAGGAGTAGTTGGCTTTGATAAGCATCAATAAATGCTTAAAATTACTTAATTTTTACTCCAACTAATTAGTTTCTGCAATGGGATAAAGACAGTTACGTAATGAACTGTTGAGAATTTCATTGCGTCATCAGGGACATCATTCTCAGTCAAGTCTCCAGGCAATGCGCGGACACTGGGGACTCATATAAAAATAATAATAATTCGGTAAATGGAACAGCTATCGAGGACTGGATTCCAGGTACTGAAAATTCTCACTGCTACTGGTCATATGGTCGATTCTAAAGAATCAATCACGTGACACAGAGGCTAGTCAGTAGGAATGGGATGGTAAGATGACAGACGCCTACTAACACCCCCAAAAAATTTAGAAGTGGTTTTGGCAGGTTTGCTCGACAAATCAGTGATTTGGAGATAAATATAGATAATTTAATATATCTACTAACATAAGCGCACAGATGTACGCTAATGCCAGCAAATACACAGGTTATGTCATAGTACCTAGGTGGTTCAATGCAGGAGGATGCAGAACAATAATATAAAAGACGTAAAATAAGAAAATTTAAAAAAAAATCTTTTTTTTTAAATTAACTTACTTACTTAATTTTTCACTCCAACTAATTAGTTTCTGCAATGGGATAAAGACAGTTACGTAATGAACTGTTGAGAATTTCATTGCGTCATCAGGGAGATCATTCTCAGCCAAGTCTCCAGGCAATGCGCGGACACTGGGGACTCATATAAAAATAATAATAATTCGGTAAATGGAACAGCTATCGAGGACTGGATTCCAGGTACTGAAAATTCTCACTGCTACTGGGCATATGGCCGATTCTAAAGAATCAATCACGTGACACAGAGGCTAGTCAGTAGGAATGGGATGGTAAGATGACAGACGCCTACTAACACCCCCAAAAAATTTAGAAGTGGTTTTGGCAGGTTTGCTCGACAAATCAGTGATTTGGAGATAAATATAGATAATTTAATATATCTACTAACATAAGCGCACAGATGTACGCTAATGCCAGCAAATACACAGGTTATGTCATAGTACCTAGGTGGTTCAATGCAGGAGAATGCAGAACAATAATATAAAAGACGTAAAATAAGAATTTTTTTTTTTTAAATAAAAAAAAAATTAACTTACTTACTTAATATGACATAACCTGTGTATTTGCTGGCATTAGCGTACATCTGTGCGCTTATGTTAGTAGATATATTAAATTATCTATATATATATATATATATATATATATATATATATATATATATATATATATATATATATATATATATATATATGTAAGTATGTATGTATACATTTAAGTAAGTGCCGTACTAAGAGTGAGAAACGAAATTTCGTTTCATTCTATTCCATATATATATGTATATATAAATATATATATGTATATATATATATATGTATATATAGTTATATATATATATAGAGAGAGAGAGTGAGAGAGAAAGAGGGGGCGGGGTAAAATGACAGCTACAGGACTAGAATGATTTCATATAAAAGAAACAGTTTTAGTCATGTAGAAGTAATTTTCCTATATATAATGAAGATGGTTGTACTCTACCAATGTATTGATTAACTTGTTTTACTCTGGTCACTTTCCCCCCAACACAGCTCGGGAAGTTACACATACACATACACACGCACCTATATATATATTACAATAGTATACTATATATGTGTTGAGAAAATTTCCATCCATTTAAGAAAAAAATGATTGCAGTCAATGCAAATAACCTCATAATTGGCTGAGAACCCAAAGTAATGAGAGTGAGATTTGAACGCAGGAGTTATATTTACAGTAAAAATGCTTTGCAAAACACGATTTCGATGCTCTAATTCTTTTGTCATAGACACACACACACACACTAAAATTTATTTTACACGTTCTTTCTCATTCATTTATTATACAAGCCATGTCTTGTATATACCATGCGAACATGTGGTTCAAGTTGAATTAAAAGAGACAGGTGATTTGCATTCT
The DNA here is from genome assembly GCA_964016885.1 of Eledone cirrhosa. Lineage (NCBI taxonomy): Eukaryota > Metazoa > Mollusca > Cephalopoda > Octopoda > Eledonidae > Eledone > Eledone cirrhosa. Next base: position 289,880,844 of record OZ024743.1, on the reverse strand, counting down.
TGATACAATACATATAGCTATTTTCGCCATATTTCCTAAAGAAATTATCAGTTTTGTATCCTATTCGTACATTCGCGACGAAAATTGATAGAAAATTATATGTATCGTATATACGTCATGCACAGAAAATCTGTTTTCTTATGAGAAGGGTTGACGAAATCTACTTTAATTTACGTCCATCCTGTTATAAATAACATTCATACACGCTTCTTCACATTAATCAATTTTGCGTTTACTTCAGCCATCAGATTCTGTAGCGTTTTATTCAAATAAATAGACGCGGATTTACAACCTGACATGTTTAATATCCTTGATATTCTCAAGATAAACTGATACAATCATTGAATTTTTGTGATTTCAGCTCAAATGATCCACCATAATTGAATTCTCTTAAAATAATGAAGACTTTCTCTCATCATATACATCGTGTTATTTTAAATTTTCTACAGTCTTTGTACTTTAATTTTACATTACTTTTGTTGCTATTTTTCTGAAATAACTATTTATTTTCTCGTAATTCTTCGTATTTTAGGGATTTAAAGTTAGTATTAATATCGATAAAATTAATTTTTATTTTTATTATTCTTTAGTAGTTTCAACATTTTCGTTTCTAATGCAATTCCTTTTGGTTTAAATGATTGCTTATATTTTTACATTCCTTATAACTATTTTATGATGACTGTGCTTTCTGTTTAATGATATGACATATCGACGTCTGCTGCCAAGTAAAATAATTTGAATAAAATATAAATTGATCATGATCTTCTCAAGTTGGTGTATTTCGGAAAAAAATAATAAATTTCTGTTATGTGCACAGTACAGAAAGAATTCAAAAGAGCTGTGCACGGAGATTGATTGTAGCCTAAATCCAATTTCTTAAAATTAATTCATATTGCATTCAACATTAATTAGGTAGTTAATAGGTCATTGTCACAGCTTCCTAATTGCGTAATTTTCCTCAATGATATCCAATAACTGCTGATAAAACATTCAGACAAGGGACTACAAAGGGGTTTTAGGATGCACTTACATTTCCCTTGTATGTAAAGCGTCAAAGTACGAAATTGTATTTTAAAAAAATGTTTTCACTTTTGACCGACGCATAAGTTGTTGTATGGTTAGTCGTCGAGTGGTGTTGCTACTGGAAAATATTTACACGTGAGTGGACAAGGAAAACATGAAATGAAATGCGTTTCACGCGTACAAAAGGCACCTCACGATTCGGGTGCGGAATCTACGACCCCATGATTTTGAAAGCAGTATCTTAAAATAACTAATTAACACCCCAAAAATGTTCTAATATTCAGATTCAATATTGTACATTTAATTATCAATTAATCCTATGTATATTTCTGAATGCATTCAATGAACTATGCACATCTGCGTATATCTTTGATTTGCTATACGCAGCAACATATCCACTCCATGTAATATACTGCGATGAAGCAATGACACATTGGCTAGTCTCAGATACATTATGTTTGAATAAAATGAGATGTACATGACTAAATTGAATTAGGCCGAGATATACTCTAGAAATGCTGAAATGCGGGCACAATTCCAGTGTACTGAATTTTACTCACAAGCCTTGAGTCGATAGACATAAAATCAGACTTTGGCGACATCCTGTTTGACTTGAAGATTGAGGCTAAAAATATAATTTTCTAGGAGGAATCATAAAAGTAATTACATTATGATGAAGAGACAATAATCCCCGAAATATCTTTAAATAATCATTCCGGTATTTGTGTGTTTATATCAAATTGTATAGAGTGTATTTATTCTTCTTTATTCTCACAGTTAATGTTTCTAAAACAAAACAAGCACTATATTATATATATATATATTGTGTGTGTGTGGGGGGGGGGGGGGGGGTATACGTGTGTGTTTCTACAGATGCATTCACGAAGTTTGTGAGACGTACAAATGGTGTGCTTGTTATGGTTAGGGATTTGTCTCCTTATATTGTTAAGGCACCGGTACGCAAAGCCAATTTTTATTTAAAATATTGTGGCACCGGTCTGAGTTGGTGAAGTACATTCTTGCAAGGAAACTAAAACACCAGGTTATATAGGCTTATATATATATATATATATATATATATATATATATATTCAAAATAGTAATAAATGAGAAATAATTTCACATAAGCAAAGTATATATTTTATAACATATATTTCAAGGGTACAGATGTTTTTGAGTACGCTTTCATCAGATAAAACACAAGAAATTGGTTATTCAACATACCGCTTGGTCTTGGTCCTTCAATCCCTATAGTGGCAGTGATATGTGGACAATCGCAAGTAACGGGGCTGCTACAAGACTTAGTCCGGTTAGGCCAAATTTTATTTTTACTCAACTATAAGGGAGTAAATAAATTTACAAAAGACATTGGATGAACACCCTTATATGTATGAATATATATATATATATATATAAATGAAAGGTATAGAAATTGTTTTAGCGATAAGCTAACAGTATTCCATAACATATATGCGACTATGTCGTCAAGATGGGAAAATAGTTAACGTAAGATGTAGGAAAAATAATTCAAACTCATCTCAAAAGAGAATCAGGATATAAATTCATCCACAGAATTTAGTGAAATCCAGGGAAAAATCGATAGAGCCTTAACTCATGATAAAATAAAGTCTAAAATACTTATCCTTCAATTTGGAAAAACATCAAATGCTCTGTATAGTCTTGAAGACTATTTCATGAAAACTTTCAGTGGAGATGGTCACAGTTGGAATTCACCATCAGCAGAGCTCAACTCGATAACCAGGGCTCTCACAGAATTATAAGCCAAAAAGGGAATTCAAAAACTGGCTAGTTCACCATCACGCGTGATTATGAAAAACGCACTTGAGGAAAAACAGGGTTAGTGACGTAAGGATGAAATGAATGTTTGTTTACAAGAAATAACAGTCAAATACATTCCCAAAAAAACTCTATATATATATATATATATATATATATATATATATGTATATTTATATATATATATATATATAAAAGACGTAAAATAAGAAAATTTTTTAAAAAAGTTTTTTAAATATTAACTTACTTACTTAAATTTTCACTCCAACTAATTAGTTTCTGCAATGGGATAAAGACAGTTACGTAATGAACTGTTGAGAATTTCATTGCGTCACCAGGGAGGTCATTCTCAGCCAAGTCTCCAGGCAATGCGCGGACACTGGGGACACATGTAAAAATAATAATAATTCGAATTATTATTATTTTTATATGAGTCCCCAGTGTCCGCGCATTGCCTTGAGACTTGGCTGAGAATGACCTCCCTGATGACGCAATGAAATTCTCAACAGTTCATTACGTAACTGTCTTTATCCCATTGCAGAAACTAATTAGTTGGAGTGAAAATTTAAGTAAGTAAGTTAATTTTTTTAAAATATTTTAAAAAATGTTTCTTATTTTACGTCTTTTATATTATTGTTCTGCATTCTCCTGCATTGAACCACCTAGGTACTATGACATAACCTGTGTATTTGCTGGCATTAGCGTACATCTGTGCGCTTATGTTAGTAGATATATTAAATTATCTATATTTATCTCCAAATCACTGATTTGTCGAGCAAACCTGCCAAAACCACTTCTAAATTTTTTGGGGTTGTTAGTAGGCGTCTGTCATCTTACCATCCCATTCCTACTGACTAGCCTCTGTGTCACGTGATTGATTCTTTAGAATCGGCCATATGACCAGTGGCAGTGAGAATTTTCAGTAGCTGGAATCCAGTCCTCGATAGCTGTTCCATTTACCGAATTATTATTATTTTTATATGAGTCCCCAGTGTCCGCGCATTGCCTGGAGACTTGGCTGAGAATGACCTCCCTGATGACGCAATGAAATTCTCAACAGTTCATTACGTAACTGTCTTTATCCCATTGCAGAAACTAATTAGTTGGAGTGAAAATTTAAGTAAGTAAGTTAATTTTTTTAAAAAGTTTTCTTATTTTACGTCTTTTATATTATTGTTCTGCATTCTCCTGCATTGAACCACCTAGGTACTATGACATAACCTGTGTATTTGCTGGCATTAGCGTAAATCTGTGCGCTTATGTTAGTAGATATATTAAATTATCTATATATATATATATATATATTTATATATGTATATATATATATATATATATATATTTATATATATATATATATATATTTATATATATATATATATATATATATATATATATATAAATTGAAACAAAATGAAAACGAAATTTCATTTCTCACTCTTAGTATGGCACTTACTTAAATGTAAGTATGCATGTATACGTACATACATATATGTATACAGACGTACAGTAGCATGCACATATATATATATATATACATATATACATACATATGCATACAGGTACACATACATATATGCACGTATCAGTTTAGCGGCGCTAACGTCGCTTTGTTCGTTTGTAAACAAACTGAACAGCCTGAATTTATGCCATACGGTGTTAAGGCAACCACGTCACCTTTTTGTTCAACACTGACACAGGAACGATGTACTAGTTTCAAGCTTGTTAGCTATCATCAGCACCGTTTACCCATCTGCCAGATAGTTGAACGTTCGAAAGTATATACTTTCCTTATGAAAATTAACGGCTGAGCAGCCTAATTTGCATATTGAGTGAGTTAAATCGGTCAGGCATACCGAAAACGATAAATTGAAACAAAATGAAAACGAAATTTCATTTCTCACTCTTAGTATGGCACTTACTTAAATGTAAGTATGCATGTATACGTACATACATATATGTATACAGACGTACAGTAGCATGCACATAAACTGATACGTGCATATATGTATGTGTACCTGTATGCATATGTATGTATATATGTATATATATATATATATGTGCATGCTACTGTACGTCTGTATACATATATGTATGTACGTATACATGCATACTTACATTTAAGTAAGTGCCATACTAAGAGAGAGAAATGAAATTTCGTTTTCATTTTGTTTCAATTTATCGTTTTCGGTATGCCTGACCGATTTAACTCACTCAATATGCAAATTAGGCTGCTCAGCCGTTAATTTTCATAAGGAAAGTATATACTTTCGAACGTTCAACTATCTGGCAGATGGGTAAACGGTGCTGATGATAGCTAACAAGCTTGAAACTAGTACATCGTTCCTGTGTCAGTGTTGAACAAAAAGGTGACGTGGTTGCCTTAACACCGTATGGCATAAATTCAGGCTGTTCAGTTTGTTTACAAACGAACAAAGCGA
>OZ024743.1:289868086-289870586 GCA_964016885.1 Eledone cirrhosa | reverse complement strand
CACGCAAAACGTGCAGACAAAAGCGTATGCAAGTATACATACACACACAGGATGCACATATATATATACATACACCTTGCCCCATGTATATCTAATCACGCGTACGTACGCGACTGTATACACACACACACATACACACACATAAATATATACATACATATATACATACGCACACTTACACATCCATACATTCAGTACGTACACACACGCACACACACACACATACATACAGTCACGCACGTTGACCCGCTTACATGCACACACATAAAAATTAAAATGTAACAAAACCTAGATGTAAAAACACAGATATAAAAACACACATACATACACATATATATATACACGCACGCGCGCGCACATACGGAGGCGTTCGTGTACTTATACAGAAACTATACACACATAAAGACGCTCAGACACATAGATACAGGGTGTAAAAACAGCCTTGTGAATAAGTGAGTACAAATATAAAAATATAAAATTGGCTGCAAAATAACAGAAAATATCTGGAGTGGAAAACGCAAGTGACTCTTGTAATCAGGTAGTGAAGAAAATAGGGAAGTAAAAAGTGGAAAGTGAAGATATTAGGTAAGTGAATCGGAGAATAAAGGGTGAGGTTTAGTGGTGGATGTGAAGTAAAAATAAAAATAAAAATAAAAATAAAAATAAAAATAAAAATAAAAATGAAATTAATAATAAGGTTAAAAATGAAAGTAAATCAGAAAAGGTAGTCTTAAAGAGAATAATAAGAGCTTATGGAGGATAAGTATCTGAAAGTGTGTTAAGTTTATATGAGCTGGGAAGCAGGTGTGATTTCATGTATGGGCAACTGGTGAACATTTCTGTCTTTGTGTTTAGGCAGGACTTTGGTGATTTAATGTTTTGCAAAATCCAATATTTTTCATTTATGGAGAGCGTGCATTTTCTTGTTCCTCTTGCATATTCTTTAGATTGGTTCAAAATTGATAAATCCAATTTATATTGGATACCTTGGTCTTTCAAATCCCATATTCTGCTAGCCAGAGCTATTGTAAATCTTTTTTCTGGATGTCGAAAGATGCGACATGTGAGTAATAACGCGTTTTGAATTTGTCTTGCGTCATACCCACATATCGTTCACTGGTGGCTGGTTGGTTGTTGCTGATGGTTGTCACTTTAGACGCATATACAATGGCTTTGGTGTTGCATTCACCTTGTAATGGGCATTCACTTTTGATTCTACAGGAGCAATGTTGATGTTCTCTAGGTGATTTTTTGTTGATGATATAGGATTTAATAAATATTTTTTATAAATATATCGAGATGGATACTTCCTTTTTACTATTACACTTCCTTACCTCTTTTTCTTCCGCATATAAGTGTACGCGCGTGTGTGTGTGTTTTACGCGTGCCTTCATATTCTTATAATGTATCTAATACCCTGTTTTTCTGTATACCTGTCAACCGGACACTCATATCATGTCTGTGTCTGTAGTTACATATACACAGATATACTTCCCCTCACACATATATTTACGCACATATTTTCACTATACACACACATTTGTACATACACACATATGTACATCTGTGAGTGTATATACATACATATACACACACCTAACTATATTTCTTAAACACATTTTTATATATTTTACATGTCTATTGTATTACCTTTATCTATATTTATATAATTTTTTTTTTTGCAGTTCTTGAGGAGACTTTAAAATATTTAGGTATGTTTTATATTGCCTCGTCCGACGAACGAATGAAGACGTTTCTTTCGTATTCGCTTTATTCGGGAAACCTCTGGTAATGAGGTAATTATATTGTATTGTTTTTTATACATTAAATTTTGCTCTGGTACTTACATAGAGCACTCTTCACTCCTATGACTTTTTCTGTTTTCAACGGAAACTTCAATACATATATATATATATATATATATATATATATATATATATATGAATATATATATATACATATGTATATCTCTCTATATAAGGACAGACACTGGTCTGTTGGAGATGCAGGATATGGCAGCGATAATGAGGGACAGAGACCGCTGGAGAGAACTCGTCCATGGATCTCGGGAATTTTACCCGCCTTAGATATATATATATATATATATATATATATATATATATATATATATATATATATATATATACTTGTGTATAATGGTAGCTATGGTGCTTCCATAGGCGGTATGCCAAAATTAGCACTCAATATTCACCAGAGTAGAGTGTAGAAAGTATAAAGTAAACGAAAAATCAGTGATGCATCTGGACTCAATGTATTGCGTGTTGCAATTGTTTCACCGGCAGGTAGCTCGAGACATGGTCCCTGTATGGATCTGGCAGATTCTACGGCTGCAGGTTCGTTCAGACACTGGTCATGCGTTCGGAGCAAATTATATCACTGGGGTGTTATCATCAAAAAACACCCCTCAAATAACCTCTTCCACTCTTGTCATGCCATTGGCTGTTTTTACTCCACGTCATATTAAGTTCTGGTCACTATT
>OZ024743.1:289855586-289865586 GCA_964016885.1 Eledone cirrhosa | reverse complement strand
ATATATATATATATATATATACATATGTATATATATATATATATATATATATATATATATATATATATATAGAGAGAGAGAGAGAGAGAGAGAGAGAGAGAGAGAGAGAGAGAGAGAGAGAGAGAGAGAGAGAGAATTGCTTCCACATCATTCATTCTCATCTCGGGATTTGAACTCGGGAATTTTATATTCTCCGAGTGAAAAGAACCTTCTGACGAGAGTTTATCTTTTCAATGGAAGGCCGCAAGGACTGCCCATTTATTTTTGAGACTCGAAACCGATTCGGTAAAGGTAACATAGTGAGTACAGTGAATTTTCTGAAATTTATTTTGAAACTTTTTCTTATTTGCTAAACCTTGATTATATATATTCTGGCTCGTTAATTTATTAACCTGCCATTGAACCACATTGGCATATGGTTGGACAATACAAGTGTCCCTGAACGCTTTTTGCGTGTAGGGATATATACTTGATTATATATATATATATATATATATATATATATATATATATATATATATATATATATATATATATATATATACGTTATTCCGGGTTGAATCGGAGGTAACCACAGTAAGTAAGGTACTCAATACATTGCAAAGTATAAAAGTTTTAATATAGATGAGATTCTACAGGACTAGAACTGTTTCATTCTTTAGAAATCATCAGGATTCCTGATGATTTCTAAAGAATGAAACAGTTCTAGTCCTGTATATATATATATATATATATATATATATATATATATATATATATATATATATATATATATATATATATATATATATATATATATATATATATATATACGATATTAATAAATGGAAACTATATTTATAAAACCATATTTATTTCATTATATATATTTCAAGGATACCAAGTTAAATTATGGTATGCCTTCATCAGACAAAATACAATATATAACAGTTTTTAAATAGACATTGACGTACCCTTTTAAAAAGTGACCGTTGCTTTTGGAGGCCATCAGGATAGTGGTTTGTTTACTTTAGTAAGTCATAGTGTTAAGAGTAAGTAAAAAGATGGAGAGAGAGAAACGTGGAGAAAAGAAGGGAGAGATAGATAAAGAAAAAGAAGAAAGCAAAAAGAAAAGAGAACAGAGAAAAATAACGGGGAGATATCAAACGATCAGACAGAGAAAAAAACTCAAGAGAGAGATATATAGAGATAGAGAGAACGAAAACCTTAAGTTATGTCATATTAAGTTGAGTTAACAATTGAGATGAAATGAATAAATAAAATTAGAAATATTAATATTCATGAATGGAATATAGATATATAATATGAGAAATTACACATTGTTTAATTATGATTAGATATTTAGTTTAAAAATTGAGATCAATTTATTAAAAATTGGAATTTAAACATTATAAAATATATATATTGCTAGAGAAATTACCTATCGTATATCACGTACACATAGGCAAAGATACATAAATATATATATACACACACGCTCGGAAAATACACATTATATCTACTCCCGCATATAACATATACATACAAAGCATAAGTGATTTTTTTATTTATTGCTATACATTCCTTGTGTTATTAATTAAACATGTTTAGTATATATAAATATATAGGATTAACTTTCATGCATTTATGGCTGTTAAGTTATGCATATCTGCAATCAAAAACTGCATGTGTAAGCCTGTACATTCACACCCATAATTCTTAGCTATGGAAAAAGATGAGTGTTGCCGTGCAACACTCATCTTTTCCATTTCTCCGAGGGTTATAAACCCCACTATCAGTGGGCGAGAAAAATACGCCGACAAAGAAAAAGAACTGGGGTAGAAGGACTAGGGAGGGATTCCTTCTACCCCAGTTCTTTTTCTTTGTCGGCGTATTTTTCTCGCCCACCCGAGGCAGCCCCTCGGCCCCTTGTAGCCTCAGTACCCCCACCCCTCCTCTATTCTACGATAGATTTGGCGGACTCCGCTTTTTATAGCAGTTGTGTTAGACCTCGGATTCTTGCCCTCTTATCCGACCGCTGCCCCCTTTTTTTCCGTGCCTTCTATATTTCTTAGTGGCATCCTTGCTTTAATTTCTCGTTTATTCAGTATTTCTTTCTTCTCCTTTCTTTTGGGCGGGGGGATTGTGACTTAATTTTCCGTATTTTACTTTTACTTCGTACGAACTTTCATGTAGCTTGTATAAGAACTATATAATATATATATATATATATATATATATATATATATATATATATATATATATATATATATATGTATATATATATATATATATATGTATATATATATATATATATATATATATATATATATATATATATATGTATATATATATATATATATATATATATATATATATGTATATATATATATATATATATATATATATGTATATATATATATATATATGTATATATATACATATGTATATATATATATATATATATATATACATATGTATATATATATATATATATATACATATGTATATATATATATGTATATATGTATATATATACATATGTATATATATATATATATGTATATATATATATATATATATATATGTATGTATATATATATATGTATGTATATATACATATGTATATATATACATATATATATATATATATGTTCTAAATACCACTGTAGCAAGCAACAATAGCAACGGCAGTAACAATAGAAATAACACTAGTATAAGTAATAACACCAGGGTTGTCAACCTGAACACCCAAAATCCTATATCCACCACACAGACTTCCGCATTGCATTATAACCAGCGGACTAACGCACAGAATAATTGTAACTGTAGAGCTAATAGAACCTGCCCTTTAGATAAAAAATGCCTAACCAAGGATGTCATATACTCATGCACAGTCACGACTAATAACTCTTCAGAAACCTATGTAGGCTCCACTTCTAACTGCTTCAAAATTAGATATAACTCGCACATCCACTCGTTCAAAAAGCACAGCCTAGCCAACTCCACCTCACTTTCTAGCTACATACACTATCTAAAATCTAAAAATAAACCATACACACTCAAATGGGAAGTGATAGGCAGAGCGACCTCGTACAAACCACCTAATAAATTCTGTAACCTCTGTATACTAGAGACACACAATATTATCTTCTCCAACCGTAACCTACTTAACAAAAAATCTGAGGTGTTTGCAACTTGCCAGCACCGCCTCAGACATTCCTTCCAAAACTTTAAGCCCTATATATAGCAATGTCGGACTGGAACCTAACACCACATCTAGCATCAAACACCAGAGACACACCCTATACTATATACCCAACACTAGCTGATCCATTATAACACAAACAACGACATCCCTCTGGAACCCTTCGCAGGGAAAATACCCATTTATACCTCTACGGCAGGTGTGACAACATCCACCCACCTGGACGGCACTACACCGCTCTAAGGGTAATTTGAGCATGAATCGATCGGTTGGATGGTGTTGGGCAGAGGAAACACCTTCCTTAGACAGATGTAAAATGATTTAATCGAGTAGCGCTGTTGACCAGTAGGACCGGGCTGCTGAGCGCAGTGAGTGAATGCAATGCAACTGCCGTGCGGGTTGTACGTATATGGATGATCTGACGGTCAGAGAGGGGTCGCGAGGACTGCGGATTGACCTTTGGCCTGCCTGGGGACGATTATCTTTCGACATCCAATGTAGCAAGCGATGACCCAGATCTTACCAGAGATCATTGGGTCCTGAAGCAATCCTGCAATCACCGCGCCTGGTCATATGAGCAGACTACAACCACAGAGATCATTAATTTAGAATCCTCGCTCATCATCTATAATTTCCATTTGTAGCACCTTAAGATGGGTTAATCCACCTTAATAATAATATGATCTCCTTCAGCATAATTTAGTTAAACTACTCTATAGTTAGTACACTTTATGCTTTAAAAGTCACCCTTGGAAGGTGCACCTCACCATAGAATTTAGGGTCCATATTGGGACACATTTTAATGGCTAGATATAGAAACCCCAGAGTTACCTCCCCGCATGCATTAACTCCCCTTAGCCACACACACACTTCCGGTATTCAATGGCGTCTCTCGAAACGTAACAACCTCCTGTATCGAACTAAGGAACACCAGACTACGATCTCTAACTGGATTGTCGTGGATTATGTGAAAGGCATATAATCGAAATATACACTCCCTTGACCATGAATATGCCGAAGTACATGAATTACGTGACATCCCTGCGTTGTGCATCTCCAACACTTATAACACTTTTAATGCTTGCACTATCTTTAATGTTTATAATATTTCTCCACACACAGACTACATCAATCATATAAAGACTTTGCCACCAGATCTACCAACCTAACACTCTTATTTACCTACCTAAGTGCCTCTACCACACATATCTCTCTGCCACACTATATAAACAAGACGCACATGCGTGCCACACATATAACATTTGCACTATATAACCACTTATCTTCATGTTGTACTTTAACCTATATCTTTGATTTTTGATTGTACCTATTAATATAAATGTAATCTCGAAGTGTGTACTGCCACTCTAAATTTTGTAATGAATGTTGATCCACAATGTTTGAATATGTATCAATGTTTGAATATGTATTGGTATGTCTCTCGGCTGAAAAGGAGGTCATATAACTGTCCATGCATTAATAAATTGCTCCGAAGAATCCAAACCTCGGTTTGGAGGAAACAGCTGTAAGCACAATAATGTTTTGAACAGTTCTTTGATTCTTATATTTCATATAACTGCTCTGTAAATCATCTGATGTTTTTACATTGAGCTACTTAACTTACTGGTAATAAGGTAGTAATACATTACTGCCTACCACTATTTAGGGTGTGTGTAAAATACTTACAACTGCTTAAGGTTTTGTGTTTACATAACCATAAATAGTATAACTAATACTATTAACTGCTCCATATCGTTGAGCTGACATATAATATTGCCAATATGCTAATCAAAGACCAACTCCCCATGTCGACCAAGAACATCCCAATACCATCCAGGAATACATATGAGAAATTGCTGATCAACAGTGTAAATTCATTTATCAATAGAGTGAGATGGAGGACATTCCATTATGATAGAAACAAATCTAACAACTTGAATAATACTAACAATTTTGACTCCTTCGGCTTTAAAACCTTTAAAAGCCCCCCTCATAACACTCTACTTAACTCCTTTGAAAATGACCTAGTTAAACTAGTTAAGAACATTAAATACAATAAGCACCATATTAGAAGCAACACCTTCTTAAACAAACTTAACACTTCTATTAGTGGATTCAAAACTAGTAATAAAATTATTGTACACGCAGATAAAACTAATAACATATACAGCCTAGATTATATTACTTATAGAAAGTTTATATATAATGAACTACATAAAAGCTACAAAAAAACCACCTTGAAAAACTTAGAAGATATTAATGTAGAGGGTTATAATATAGTGTCTAAACTAGGACTACAGAGGCATACACAACCTTTCACTCCGAACCCCCCTAGATTCTCTCTGAAGGACCATAAGGAGAACTTCATCAGCAACCCCACGATAAGACTTATCTGCCCTTCCAAGTCCGACATTGGTATTATCAGCAAGAAGATTTTGGATAAAATCATCCCACAAATTAAACACAAGATACACCTTAAACAATGGGGAAATACGGGTGAAGTAATTGAATGGTTTAAGGATATCAAGAATAATAAGAACAAAAAATTTATTCAATTTGATATCAATTCATACTACACCTCTATTTCCCCTATCCTATTAAATAAGGCACTTATCATGGCCATGACCAATAGCGACCTGACTAGAGCCCAGGTTGATGTCATCCTTGCGGCCCGTAAAACCATAATCACCTTCGAGGACCAACTATGGACACGCAAGGATACGCACAACAACTTCGACATAACCATGGGATCTAGTGACTCGGCGCAGGTCACTGATTTGGTCGGCCTATACCTCCTCAATGAAATCCATAAAGACCTCCCTTACCTCAACGGTGGTTTGTACCGCGATGATGCACTTCTACTCATAGAATATAAAAAATTTAATATAGAAAGAACTAGAAAACAACTGCATAAGACATTCAAAAACTTTAACCTTAGTATCACCATGGACAAAAACACTAAAAATGTTAACTTCCTAGACGCCACACTATACCTAGACTCAAAAATATATACACCTTTCCATAAGCCTAATGAGAAACTTATTTACGTAGATACCAAGTCTAATCACCCTAGATCAATATTAAACTCTATCTCTAAGGGGGTGTCCAATAGAATCTCTAGTCTGTCCTATGACGCAAACATATTTAGCAAAAACTCACAATATTACAATCAAGCATTAGCTAGCTCCGGCCATAATATAGAAATAGAGTTCCTACCTAAGAAAACACATAGCTACAACATCATCTCGCACAACATGTCCATGAGGAAATCTAATAATAGGAATAGCAACCACAAGTACACCAAAGCGGAGGGTGCCACCGGAAGTAACCATTACCATGGAAACTACTGTGAGGCCTTAGGAGGAAGCAACACACCAAACACTAAAAGCAAAAATAGAAGAAGAAATAATACATTTTTCAACCCTCCTTTCAACCTAAATGTCTCCACCAACATACCTAGGGCTTTCTTCTCACTACTAGATAAAAACTTCCCTCTAGGACACAAGTACCACAACCTCTTAAACAAAAACACCATTAAAATCTCATACTCTACGACGCCTAACTTAGCATACCACATAGCTAGCAGCAATAATAGTAAAATTAGTTCTTACTTCCAACAAACAAAATCACAACGGGATGCAAACCCTCTAAATACCACTGTAGCAAGCAACAATAGCAACGGCAGTAACAATAGAAATAACACTAGTATAAGTAATAACACCAGGGTTGTCAACCTGAACACCCAAAATCCTATATCCACCACACAGACTTCCGCATTGCATTATAACCAGCGGACTAACGCACAGAATAATTGTAACTGTAGAGCTAATAGAACCTGCCCTTTAGATAAAAAATGCCTAACCAAGGATGTCATATACTCATGCACAGTCACGACTAATAACTCTTCAGAAACCTATGTAGGCTCCACTTCTAACTGCTTCAAAATTAGATATAACTCGCACATCCACTCGTTCAAAAAGCACAGCCTAGCCAACTCCACCTCACTTTCTAGCTACATACACTATCTAAAATCTAAAAATAAACCATACACACTCAAATGGGAAGTGATAGGCAGAGCGACCTCGTACAAACCACCTAATAAATTCTGTAACCTCTGTATACTAGAGACACACAATATTATCTTCTCCAACCGTAACCTACTTAACAAAAAATCTGAGGTGTTTGCAACTTGCCAGCACCGCCTCAGACATTCCTTCCAAAACTTTAAGCCCTATATATAGCAATGTCGGACTGGAACCTAACACCACATCTAGCATCAAACACCAGAGACACACCCTATACTATATACCCAACACTAGCTGATCCATTATAACACAAACAACGACATCCCTCTGGAACCCTTCGCAGGGAAAATACCCATTTATACCTCTACGGCAGGTGTGACAACATCCACCCACCTGGACGGCACTACACCGCTCTAAGGGTAATTTGAGCATGAATCGATCGGTTGGATGGTGTTGGGCAGAGGAAACACCTTCCTTAGACAGATGTAAAATGATTTAATCGAGTAGCGCTGTTGACCAGTAGGACCGGGCTGCTGAGCGCAGTGAGTGAATGCAATGCAACTGCCGTGCGGGTTGTACGTATATGGATGATCTGACGGTCAGAGAGGGGTCGCGAGGACTGCGGATTGACCTTTGGCCTGCCTGGGGACGATTATCTTTCGACATCCAATGTAGCAAGCGATGACCCAGATCTTACCAGAGATCATTGGGTCCTGAAGCAATCCTGCAATCACCGCGCCTGGTCATATGAGCAGACTACAACCACAGAGATCATTAATTTAGAATCCTCGCTCATCATCTATAATTTCCATTTGTAGCACCTTAAGATGGGTTAATCCACCTTAATAATAATATGATCTCCTTCAGCATAATTTAGTTAAACTACTCTATAGTTAGTACACTTTATGCTTTAAAAGTCTCTCTTGGAAGGTGCACCTCACCATAGAATTTAGGGTCCATATTGGGACACATTTTAATGGCTAGATATAGAAACCCCAGAGTTACCTCCCCGCATGCATTAACTCCCCTTAGCCACACACACACTTCCGGTATTCAATGGCGTCTCTCGAAACGTAACAACCTCCTGTATCGAACTAAGGAACACCAGACTACGATCTCTAACTGGATTGTCGTGGATTATGTGAAAGGCATATAATCGAAATATACACTCCCTTGACCATGAATATGCCGAAGTACATGAATTACGTGACATCCCTGCGTTGTGCATCTCCAACACTTATAACACTTTTAATGCTTGCACTATCTTTAATGTTTATAATATTTCTCCACACACAGACTACATCAATCATATAAAGACTTTGCCACCAGATCTACCAACCTAACACTCTTATTTACCTACCTAAGTGCCTCTACCACACATATCTCTCTGCCACACTATATAAACAAGACGCACATGCGTGCCACACATATAACATTTGCACTATATAACCACTTATCTTCATGTTGTACTTTAACCTATATCTTTGATTTTTGATTGTACCTATTAATATAAATGTAATCTCGAAGTGTGTACTGCCACTCTAAATTTTGTAATGAATGTTGACCCACAATGTTTGAATATGTATCAATGTTTGAATATGTATTGGTATGTCTCTCGGCTGAAAAGGAGGTCATATAACTGTCCATGCATTAATAAATTGCTCCGAAGAATCCAAACCTCGGTTTGGAGGAAACAGCTGTAAGCACAATAATGTTTTGAACAGTTCTTTGATTCTTATATTTCATATATATATATATATATAAATATGTATGTATATATATATATATATATATGTATGTATATATATATATATATATATATATATATATATATATATATGTATGTATATATATATATATATATATATATATATATGTATGTATATATATATATATATATATATATATATGTATATATATATATATATATATATATATATATATATATATATATATATATATATATATAGAGAGAGAGAGAGAGAGAGAGAGAGAGAGAGAGAGAGATACATATATATCTATATATACATATGTATATATATACTGATTAATGCTCAGAGCCATCCTCAGCATTCGCGTGTAGCAGCCATCCACCATCTGAGTGAGTTTCTTGGTCAGTGTCCATGTCTCAGACCCGTACAGCAGCACATATTCCACTACAGCAAAGAAGAGGCGGATTTTCATGTCTTTACGAAGGTCCGACTTCCACACCGATCTCAAGCTGTGGCACACCATCCAGGCCTTGGTCTTCCTCTCAACCACATCATCTTCCGTATTCCCAATCTTTGCTCCCAAATACGGGAAGTCTTCCCGCCTACATTAGTGATCCCCTCTGGCTTCTCAACATTCTCTACCAGATATTTTTTTTTAGTCTCATTCATTCTCAGCCCCACACTCATCGACACAGTCTCAAACTCCTGCATCAAATCATCTTCCTCCTTCGCTGTATTTGTCACCAAAACTTTGTCCTCGGCAAATTCAGCATCCGATATCTTTTTCGCCTTAACTCTCTTGCTCTGAGCCGGTGCTACAGTAAAGCCAGAGTCCTGGTGTTTCTCCAGTGTTAGACGAATACAAAAGTCTACTACGATGATAAATAGGTAGGGAACCAATGTATCTCCATGGAGGACTCCAGCCAGTATTTCAAAGAACTCTGTCATCCTATCAGGTGTAAAGACTTTGGTGTTGGTGTAGAGCAGTGATATCAGGTCCACTATCTTCTTGGGGATTCCATAAGCCTGTAAGATCTTCATCAGTATACCCTGAGGATGAAAAACTCATAGCTGTA
>OZ024743.1:289840586-289843086 GCA_964016885.1 Eledone cirrhosa | reverse complement strand
AAGATGTTGATCATGATGATGTAGAAGAGGAAAGGGGAATATTATCATATTATCAGCATATTTTATATACTTCTCAATATCAACTCAGATTACTTCATTAACATCATCATCATCGCCATAGTAATGATTTAAGCAGAAGGCTAACGAATTGTGGGGAGGGGAAAATTGATTAAATCGTCGCCAGTACATAATGGTGCTTCATTTCATTGACCCTGTAAGGATGAATAGGAAATCTAAACTCGGCGGGATTTGAACACAGAACTTAAAGGGCCATGACTATATGCCGAAACGCATTTTATCGGCCACCCTACAGAGACTGCGAATCCACCCCCTCACCCTGACCATAGTAATAATTGTTTCTACTTTTGGTACAAGGCCAGCATTACTGGTACTTTATTTTATTGACCCCGTAAGGATGAAAGGCAAAGTTAACGGCGGCGGGATTTGAACTCAGGCAATAAAGAGAAGTAACTCTTTGCTTCAAAGCATGGCGTCCGACCCTCTACCGATAATGCCAATTCACTGACGGTTTTTTTTATTTCGACATAAGGACACTTGTCGAATTTGCGTGGTGCAAATTGTCGATAGAGTCGGCCCCTGTACTTCACTGCTAATTCAATTCATCGACACCAAAATAATGAAAAACAAAAACGGCCTCGCCGGAAATTGAAATTAGAATATATACTTCGTCTACCGCTCCAATATTATTATTAGTAAATTAGAGGTGTTTGATTGGCAGTGTTGGTGGAGGGTCGGACGCCATGCTTTGCAGCACAGAGTTACGTCCCTTTACGGACTGAGTACAAAACCCACCGAGGTTACCTTTGCTTTTCATCCTTATGGGGTCGATAAAATAATGCAACAGTAATGTAGGGATAACTGCTGGCCTTGTGCCAAAGGTAGAAACAATTATTATTAATAATAATTGCAATCACCATCAATATCATGAACTTCAACATCATTCTATTATTTTTAGCATCAACATTAACCCAACAACAGCATGATTACCATCATCATCATCATCATAAGGGCGGTGGATTGGCAGTATCGGTAGAGGGTCAGACGCCATGCTTTGCAGCACAGTTACGTCCCTTTACGAAATGAGTTCAAATCCCGCCGAGATTAACTTTGCCTTTCATCCTTACATGGTCGATAAAATAAAGTACCAGTAATGTACTGGTTAATTGCTGGCCTTGTGCCAAAAGTAGAAACAATTATCATGATCATACACATATATATATATATATATATATATGAAATTACATGAATCAAAGTTCTGTTCAAATCATTTATTAGCTAACAATTGTTTCTTCCAAACCGAGGTTTGAAGTCTTCGGAGCAATTTTTCAATGATTGTTTACATACTTGACCTCCTTTTCAAAACAAGAGACATACATAAGGTTTAAAATATATATAACTATAAAAGGTTTTACTGTATACATAACCATAAATAGTATCCTTAATACTATATATATATATATATATATATATATATATATATATTTAATACAATAACAGAGATAGTTTAAAGCTAAACTCTGACTGGTAACCATCTCACTCAACAAACATTAGGTTATATTAAACTATAAACCCAATTTAAGTGTTTGGGGTGCTAACAATATGTATAATGTGGAAAAACCAGTTGTATTATTTTATGAGATATAATTAAAGTTAAAGTATATCTCTCTTTCCCAACAATTGTTTCATTATAAGTTTTCTACAAGTTTGGGAGAATGTTTCCAGTTTATGTAGAAGCCTAATATATATTCATGTAAGAATATATTTAGGTGGGCACTTATAAATCATCAGTGGAAGCCCTTTAAACATTGATATAAGAAAACAATTTCTTACCGCTGTCAAAAATCATGTCCGTAAAGTTACTCTCTCTCACCTCGAATGACCGCCAAATTTGAAATTCCAGCAGTTTTTGACTGAGGAAGTATCATAGCGACACGAAGCGGGAAGGGGAGACAACCCACGAAATGAGGAAAAAAAATAATATACACGCGGGTTAATTAGTTTTTTTGAAAACATTATCAATCCAACATGTTTAAGAACTCAATTGAAAATAAAGTTGTCCCAAGTAGTCTAGTGGTTAGGATCCCGCATTTCACTGCGGCGGCCGGGGTTCGATTCCTCGCTTGGGTATAGCTTTATTTTCATATATAATATATATATAGTTTAGTAAATGAACAGAGAACAAAAAACAGAGAGGCAGTACAAATGATATTAGTATTAGTCACTATTGTTATATATATATAAATTCATCGAGAATCGCATTTCGGCGGATGTATATATATATATATATATATCCAGGGAATGAAACGAAGTTACTGTAGGTACAGGCAAGTGAGCACTCGATGTTTAGGTTCACGTCAGTAACGAGGTGTAGAGCTAAACAGAGTGTAATATAATAGTTCTAAAGCTCTAATACTAAGATGATTTGTTAAGCCTTCATTGCGTTTATTGATTGGTGATGCACGTTTCGCTATGATCAGCT
>OZ024743.1:289783086-289835586 GCA_964016885.1 Eledone cirrhosa | reverse complement strand
ATTGAATAAACAAAAATAAAATATTTATTCGACACCCTCGGTTGAACAGCATATTTCTGCAAATAAAATTGCAAAAGCGTTGCCATTCCACCCTGCTTGATTCCATCCTCGAACATGATTTGATAAAGGAAAGCGATAGTCTGGGGTCCAAAGGCACAAGTCACAACAGAGGCCGTTGTGAAATGATATTTCTCTATTAATCATCTTTGATATGACGAATGCACCATACATACATCTGGTATTACATATCTGAATATTTATGATAATACTGGGAAGTCCTTAGATTTCAAGTGTCCTGTTATTTTTTAATATATCTGTACTGATTGGAAAGAATATATAGTTATATTTTATACATAACATACCTGGTATTTAATTAGAAATGGTCAGCTAATAATGTTTTAGATCGCAATGTTGACATTTTCACAGATCTTGCAGTATACCCTTGAGAAATACGTTACCTCTTTTTAGCTGGGTAAGTCTATATTTGATCGCTAGTGCTGTTCATACATACCAGGTCAACCTTAGTCAAACAGACCTATGATCAAAGCATTCTATCCACGATCAAGCTGCAATTATCTCCCGCTACATTCTTCTTAACCCAATGTGTGGTGTAATTATACTTGGTCACTCTTTTTAGTAGTGCTAGTGACCAAGTAGGCGCATGTTCATCAGGAGACGCAGATAAACTAGACTATGTGTTAGAGCATGTTGCTTTTGTGAGTGACGACATCCCGAGATGAGAGGAGGGAGATAATTATGTTTTATGCAAGTGTATGTTGAAACGATTCCTGGTTGTCAGCACTCAGATGAAAGAGTTCTCGTCAGGGAAGTGCCATTTTTATGTACACAGACACGGTCTTTAAAGTGGAAATTAAATAGGAAGTATAACTTGGACAGGAATGAACTGTCTAGGCGTTAGGGAATGTGTGCCTCAGATGTGAATAAGAGAGTATGTGGTCGTGGTAAGACAGGAATTGTGGAGTCTAGTTTTCATCAGAATCTAACTTTGTTAGAGTAGCAAAATGAAACTGGTCATGCATTTTTAGTTTTCATTTTTCACCTCTAAAGTTTAAAAAGTTTGCTCTGCCGCAAGGTAAAAATTAACTTACGCTGGCAGTCTGGACGAATGCTGACAGGAAAATGAATTCTCATTTTGGAATATTAAGCTGTCTAGCATGGCCAACATACCCCTCCCCAACAAAAAAAGATTTTAGTTGTTTGTAAATACATGTTGTGGGCTTTGAAATCTCATTAAGTTTCCCCAAAATCAAAAATGTTATATATAGTCGAAAGAAGTACATTCCCCTGTAACCCAAGATGCTGTAGTTTACATAAGAGACGAACTCATTTGTTCTGAAAAGTGTGAAGATTCCTCCTGAATTAGATAAATCAGTATCATTTATATTCCCCACCAAAGACAGGAACACCACTGATCAGCACATATACATACGTTCAGAACGACTAAAGTTAATATACATAAAAAAATCGACCCGTACCTATAAGACACATATGGACCTGTACATCGATGAAATACAGTAACCAGAGAACAAAATCGATGTTTACTCTTTAAATATCCGATCGATTGATATATTTGATTTGTTGGACATTAGCATTTCCCAGCAATAAATAGTCGTGAAGTAGTACATTGATGCATTTTCGCCGTGTTTACTATGTAAGAATCTACAGCAAATCGACATTTATAAAGATGAAATTTACCCAATCGTTCTGTGACATCCATGAAAGTTTCCTTTGACTAGCCACTTGTTAGCCAAAAGTGCCGCTTAATCAATGACTCGTTGAGGAATTTATTTGTTTAAATCACGTGACCGAATGTTTATAAGGCCAGGATCTATAAATTGAAGGAATAGCCACTCCACCGCGAGAACATAATGCAGTAAGTAGCAATCATTATAAAGACACAGTTCATTAGCGGAGCGATGTAAATAATGTTCGTATCTTGTGTAATTTTCTTTCTTATATATATATAGGGTGGCCCAAAAGCATGGAAACTCCGCTATTAAGGTGTGGTGCCAGAAATGACTGCAGAGGTGGGAGTGGGGATACTCATGAGACCCCGGATATGTGAACATGTGTTATCGACTGGATCCTATTAGGAGAGAGGATTTGCTTCTTGAGGCTTAAGCTCAATTTTATGTCTCCGTGGGTGGTGCTAGTTTATGCACCAAACAAGGGGTTAGAATACAGGTCGTTACTTGATGACACTATCACAGTGTTAGATGTAGTTATGACTTAGTTATATATCCTGGTGGCTGTCTTAAATACAAATGTTGGTACTCACCACCTAACAAGGAAAGGGAGCAATTGGAAGGATTGACGATCACGATCTAGATAATAAGGGAGAGGCCTTATTAGACTTCTGTTCTCGCAATGTACTCTCAATTATACACACCTTCTTCCAACATAGAGGCATCCATAAATATACATGGTATAAGGGGAATCAGGAATATAAGATCAATAATTGATTTTGTTATTATCTCTGATTTCTTCGATTCTGTGCTGAGTCTTCGTGTTAAGAGAGGGGCTGGGCTGTCAACTGGTCACTCTCTATTGATATGCAATTTAAGACTACCTAAAGCCAGAGAGGCACACAAATCTGTCAGGTTCAGGGCAACCTACCGGATAAATTGGGAAGCATTGGTGGATAAGTAAGTCAGGACCAGGTATGCAGTTACTATTAATTCCAAATTCAGAGAACTGCCTGAGCAAACTGACGACGTTGAATCAGAGTAGAGGTTGTTCAGCTCAGTAGTTTCTGCTTCAGCTGTTAAATGCCTCGTGCGATAGACGGTTGGTGAAGCGCCGGATGACAGGAGGACCAATTGCTTGAATCAAGAGGTCAAAAATACCAACCCTGCAAAGAAGATCTACAAAGCCAAAGCTTGGCTGGAAAATAACACCTCCTACTTGCGCTTGCTGTACAAGCAAGCACGAAAGATCTCAGCAAGAACACTTGTTAAGATCCGGGTTAAGCGTCCAGCGTGAAGACATGGGAGGACCTTGGAGTTAAACTGGAATCCGACTTCAGATCGGTAAATGAATTTTTCTGGCATATCATCCGCCGAATTCGTAATAAGAAGCCATCTTCCACACCTGCTATCAAGAAAGCGTCTAGAGTTTTCCTCTCTTCAGAGAGGATCATCCTCTTGAGGTACAGAGATTACTATACTGAACTCCTAAACGCAATCATGACAGCATATTCTGATGTACACGAGGTGCATCTGGGAGTAGTGATTAATCTCTGAGAGGCTGAAGTCACAAGAGCAGATAAAGAGTTCAAATGTGGCAAGACTACTGGAGAAGATGAAATCCGGCCCACCATGAGAAAAATTATTAAATAGAGAAGGTATTCTCTAGCTGAGTCATATGTGACGGGTGGCCTGGATATCTGGAAAGGAACACATGCAATGACAATCGGGTGTGGTAATCCCAATTTTCAAAATGGGAGACAATAGAAATTGCTCCAATTACAGAGGAAACTCATTGTAAAACCTACCCAGTAGATTATACGCTAAGTGTCTGGCAAATAGATGCAGGATGATTTTCGAGTCTAAGCGACCTGGTGAACAGTGCAGCCTTCGCTCCTGACGCAGCACAACCGACCACATATTCACAATGCTCGTGGGCGTATTGCCAAGAGATATATTTGTTTTGTCGACATTGAAAAGGCATATGACTGCATGCCTCGGGATCTGCTGTGGAAGGTTGTGCAGGAGTATGGAATCGATGGTCAGCTGCTTTCTGCTCTGATGTCTTTATACGAATGTGCCACTATTTGCGTTCGGATAAATGATATATTTCAGTTATTTTCAGGAGTATGCTTTCCTTTCTCTGCATTGCATTATGTAGTGTTTTAAGCACGTAACATTGTCTCATTGGTAGATATTAACGAAATGATGTCTTTCAATAGTTTTTCATGCTGTAGGAGACATCCTCGATGTTTATTCTGCAAAGCCTAAATCTGTTGTCATATCTAGGACTAATCTAAGAGAAATTGAAAGTTACACTATTACATGTATAATTCATCAGTCGGACTTTCAAATACTTTCTGAAAACCTATATATATATAAATAACAAGTTTGGGGGTTACCCGTTATAATAAAAGACACTTTAGATACTGCGGAAAGAGACTTAAGCCAGAAAATTATTGTTGTGAGGCAAAGGCCTAAACCTTTCAGGCATGTTGCCTCCCTGCTTAGATATATACCGCAAATTATATCACATTTTACACGGCAAGAAATGTGACTGGTTGTGCGAAATATGAGAATTGACAGAGTTGTTAAAGATCCGGGTTAATTGCTTCGCAAGATATATTTCGTTTGTTTGCGTTTGGTGTTAAATCCCGTTCATTCTTTACAATTCGATAAGTCAAGTAGTCTTCCAGAGTTGTATGTTCGTTGGGTAGATATGCTTAGTTTTATATATTTCAGTTGTGTGCATTTTAAGATCAAATCCCGCCAACATTCAACAATAAAAGCCTAGTCAATCAAAGCCAAATGGAGAGAGTATCCAGTACAGAATGTGGAGGGAATTTGCGTTACGTGCATTCTATACATATATTTGGTGGAGGAATACGTATTTAAACAAACCATGTTTCTTATTCTAAACTAGCTGACGTAACCAGCTTCGCCCGGGTAAACAAATAAGAGAAGACAAAATAAGTAGAAAAGGAAACGACTGTATTGGATGCATTGTCTGGTTTACAGTAAGGCAAGACTGGTATGTGTGACAAAAAAACCCAACAAAACAGTCAAAAATCTTCCAGATACAAAAGATTCTTCGTTTTAACGTTGGTGCTGAGTATATGAAGATTTCTAGGTGTTTCCACTCGTGTATAACCTACATATAACTGTCCATGTGTAAACATGATTCTTTGATATTCAATTCTGCAGCTTTGAAACTCTGAGCCGGAGCTTTATTTAGGTCAGAGTAAAACTGGCTCTAACAGGCAACTGAAGTTTTGAGAATGTGAATGGCAGTTCGGTAGAGGAAAGGGATGAGATGAATCTTGAGAATAAATGCATTTTCTCCTTGCTGATTCCTTCCAGGAGGTGGTTCATCTTCCGCCTGATTGTAAAGCATGTGTCATTGCATAGATGTGGTTGGTCCACGTATCTTAAAAAAGATGATGGGAGTTCCAATCTGTTATATTTTATATAGATATAAATATAGATAATTATCTAGAGCTATAGATATAGATACTTATATATAAATGTGTGTGTATGTATGATTGTGTGAGTGCGTGTGTGTTTGTCTGTGTGTGTGTGTCAATCGAATAGACATTTCATCTCCCCACATACATCTAGCTGCATGAATAATGACATCATTAGCAGCAACCCTATTAATAATATTATCAACATTATCATATTTATGGTCATCACAAGTCCTTCATCTTCTCATAATTATCAGTAGCATCAGTATTATTATCAATATATTCATTAATAAAGTATCATTAACATAACCTACATCAACCCAATCATTACCATCATAATTATAAACTGTAGATTATTGATCCTCCTCAAAATCATTAGTATCGCCACCATTATGTTAATCATCATCATCGTTATTCTGGCCGACGCCGATGTCTTCATAGTCTAAGGCCGCCATCTTTAACGTGACAATAATTATATAGGCTAATGTCTCGTTTCTCTCTAGTGAAATTATTGACGTAGAATATAGTTATCACATAACTACACACACACACATACAAACATGTACACATATATATATATATATATACATACATCATATATATATATATATATACATATATACATATACATATATATATATACATACATTATATATATATTCATATATACATATACATATATATATATATATATACATATATATATATATATATATTTATATATATATATATACATATATATAGATATACATATAGTATATGTCACTTTTCTACATTCCATATATATGTGTGTGTGTGTGTGTACGTGTGCGTGTATGTGTGTGTGTTTGTGAGTGTGAGTATATATATATATATTCATAAATATGCATAAATAGACAAACATACACACATCAATATATATGAGTGGATGGGTGAATATTTGAGAGGTTGTGGTGGTAGATGGGCGCATGCTTGTGTGTGTGTATTTCTGAATATAAAGAAAAAGAACAAAGAGTCCGTCCACCATTGGTATTTCTATACGACTATATTCCGCCTCTAGACGTTTGCTACCATTATTCCAGTCCCAAATAGGTAGATAAATAGCGGTACGAGTAACATCGTTTCCTATCTGTGTATATATATATATATATATATATATATATATATATATATATATATATATATATATATATATATATATATATATATATATATAAATATATATGTATATATATATATATATACATACACATATAAGTGTTTGTGTGTTAGTGAGTGAGAGTATGTTTCTGCTAGTGTGCCTGTATATATATATATATATAAACAGAGAGAGAGGGGGAGAGTGAGAGAGAAATGAGAAGGAGATATTATAATAGTCTTAGATGAGGCTGCATCAATAAAGATAAAAGGAATGGTGTTTAGATGTAAATTCAACAGCAACTATGAAAAGCTTAAATTTCTGTATATAGTCTACTAGATATATATTAGCAGCTACTTTCATTTTCGATAAAAACAAAAGAAAGAATGCAGAATGCAAAAGCTAAAATATAACACCAAAAGGAATAAAACCACAACAAGGAAATATTGAGAATAAGAGAAAACCAAACAAAACAAGCGTAATATAATGTACTTTTCGTTACTTTGGTGTGGAAATAAGTGGTTTTAGCGTTTATTAGTGCTTACTACGCGCTATTGCGGCGTTTTTCTCTCTACTTTCGCATATTGTCGGGATTTGGCTGTTTTCCGTTTGATGTTCCTTGTTAATACAGTTAGTTAGCTATTTTGATTTTGTTTTTATTATTTTGTACGGTAATATTAATTTTATTGTTATAGTTCTTTTGTGTGTTGATGTTTTTTTTCTTGTAACTTTTTCTATATTTTATATAGTTATTTCGTGGCTCTTACCTCTGTTGTCGTTTATTCCCTCTGTCAATTCTTAGCGGTTGACAAAGTTCCATTTATTTTGTACCATCTAGCAACGATGTTATATTTTGCGTTACAATGCATATACGTCTGCCTCTATGTCGCATTTGGTAGTATGAATGTACCATGCGTTAGTTTAGCATTTTCCCAAGGATTTTTCTGGTAGTATTTATGTTCATATAAGTTTACGCATATGAGTTTAAGGGAGGTGCATCACCATGTTTCTTAGAAATAATTTTGCAAAGAAATAACACTAAAAAAAAAGAAAAAATAGGGAAAGAGAATGACATAGGGAACAATAGAATAGACAGAGGAAAGTAAAGAACAACATAATAAAATGCGATACGCTGTTTAAGTTTTGGGTGGTAACTCTATCAGAATTCGAATAGCGTAGTTTCTTTTGTTTCATATAGTAAATTTTGTAAATTTAGAATTACATATGGTGTTGTTGGTTATGAGTTAGGAAGAAAGTGATTGGAAATATCATTTTGTTTGATATTGCCGCTATGAGTTTTTTCAGCTCCATTTCGTGTGATCCATGGAATTATCTTCGTAGGTAATCCCTATTTTATTTTCATAGTATGGTGGATCATCCGTTGCTTTCGACTACAAGGATTCAGTCGTTTGATTAAATGAGCATTCGACAAATGAATTAACGTTGCTGAGTATTCCACAGATAGGCGTACACGTAACGTAACTTTCAGACAGAATCAGCATTATACAATGTTACAAGGCTGTCTCTTTGAATTAGGGTTACAATCAATCCAAAGGGTTTCACACAACTTCCGTCGACCCTGAACTTTTACAGGGCTAAAATGGGCCCTACGTTACGAGGAAAATGTGGATGTGTCCACAACTACTGTAACCAGTTTACGCCATGTTCCTTTTTTTCAGTTATTAGGCGGCGATTTCAATATTTGACAGCACTTTCAAGCCCCGGAATTAAAAAAAAAGAATCATATCTTTCAATTTCTTTCTTTGCGATTTGACTTCAAGTACGACTTAGTTTGAAGTCACCTTTCATTGAATTGGCAGTATCGGTAGAGGGTCGGACGCCATGCTTTCCGGCATAGAATTACGCCCCTTTATGGTCTGAGTTCAAATCCCGCGGAGGTTAACTTTGCCTTTTATCCTTACGGGGTCGATAAAATAAAGTACCAGTAATGCACTGGGGTAATTGCTGGCCTTGTGCCAATAGGAGAAACAATTATTTTAGGATTTGGTAAAACAGTAGATTATGAATGTATGAATTTAAATGATGAAACCGTATGTTTGAACAAAACAAATCGATATGGAAAGATGCAAATTAACAATCAGTAAAAAGCACAGAAATCTTATCAACGGACAAGAGAGAGAGTTAGAGAGAGAGAGAGAGAGAGAGAGAGAGAGAGAGAGAGAGAGAGAGGAAGAAAGACAGAGAGAGAGAGAGAGAGAGAGAGAGAGAGAGAGAGAGAGAGTACAAATGTACTTGACAACATAAAATAGTAGTAAGAGAAAATGGAAATAGGTAGGACACGATTCACGAGCCAATGATAACAGATGGACAATGTTAACTATGTAATGGGATCCAAAGGGGACACTTTCACGTAGTCGCTGACTACAGGGGTTAAGCCAAATAGATGAGATGATAAGTTTGAGGGTGTTGCATGGGTGATAGTGGAATAGGATATGAAACTTTGGCGACCGCTTGAGGAGGCCGTTACTGCACTGTTGGCAGATGATGTCTGGGAATTACACTGATGATGATAAGGTTTGTAGCTTCCTGTCTCTATTGCATCTGTGAATTAGGTAGTATATTCAATCAAACCTATCGTACATGTGATACTATTTAGCTAACACTATAAAAAGAAATTCTGAAGCCTAATATTGTTGTATTTTAATTGCGTACTTAAACCGAAACAATTAAATCAAGCAAGGCATTTTGTATGCCCTTCTACCAAGTTTATCAAACAAGGGTCTTATATCTGCAATGGTCAAACGTAGCATATTGTTGGAAAATAGCCAGCGATTTCGTCCTTATTTACTGTGTCATACACAGGTCAGCTTTTAATTGGTCATCGGTGGATTGGCAGTATCGGTAGAGGGTCGGACGCCATGCTTTCCAGCATAGTTACGTCCCTTTATGATCTGAGTTCAAATCCCGCCGAGGTTGACTTTGCCTTTCATCCTTACAGGGTCGATAAAATAAAGTACCAGTAATGCACTGGGTAATTGCTGGCCTTGTGCCTAAAGTAGAAACAATTATCTAGGAGTAATATTTGCATATACAAACACGAAGGGAAATAAAACGGTTCAATTATCACTCTATTTTCCAGGTCCTTGTCAAACCTACACATCCAAAGCCAACCATTATTTGATTAAGTTAAGACTGGGGTGCAGTTTCCGGGTCAATATCTTTTTAAAGATATTTTTCCAGAGTCACGAGCATGTAGCAATTTTCTGATAATATGTACATCTCATCAACGCCATTTACTCACTCTAATAGACAATACATATTTGCCGAAGCAAACGAAGTCTATATTTATCTCTTATCTTCCGTATTTCATTCTCTCAACAATTCTTAAAATTCGTAAAGAAGTGATTATTATTTGATACACATGTAGCAAGAAATATTAGCCTTTAAATGAATATACAGTAAGAAAATTATTTTTTAAATCACTGGCATTTTATTTTTATATCTGAATTAGTTAAAATTCTTTTAACTGTGATTGACAATCAGACTTTTGTATCTCAACAATATATGGATATGTAAATTATATTTATCAACCCAAGGTTACTTCGATGATGAACTGGTCTACGCTTTCACAGTATTACGCCATATTCATCTCTAAGGACATATTGTATCATTGATTCAATTGGAGATAAATTTCAATTGTCAACAGCTATTAAATTCTCGTTATCTTTTCCATATTATAAATGTTTGCCGACATGAATGTCGTAATACACAGAATTGCGTATAGATAAAAATACGAATACGGGAAATATATTCAACTATGCCTTCAACGGTGAATATAAAGTGTTATGTATATGTAAATATCTCTTCTTTTATATTTTAATGTGTTAAATCCATCACAGCCAACCCCAAGCTAGAACATCTTTTTAGAGTTGAGTGTTCTAAGTCTAATGAGTCTGTTCACCATATATTAATGGGCCAATGATGGTGCATCAAAAATTATATTAGCAGTTTCAAGATGGCTAATCTGGTATGTTAGAGCAGAAATGAATCTAGATGTCTTTTAAATGTACAGGGAAAAACATTAGTCATATATACTGGAACCCAGCCAGGCCTGGTCACCTGTCTCTAGACATCTTCTTCCTTACAGTCTATTACGGATGTACTGAGAAAAACAAATGCAACTGCTTTCCTTCCCTGATGATACCGAAAAGTAAAGGCAATATAACAGTGGTACTTTAAATAGCAATGAGTGAGACGTAGTATAATTTCTTGGTGAGGAAGGTTGAGGGAGCAAATATGAGGATACTACAGTAACTACCATTGCTCTCTCTCTGTCTCTCTCTCTCTCTCTCTGTCTCTCTCTCTCTCTCTCTCTCTCTCTCTCTCTCTCTCTCTCTCTCTCTCTCTTGTAAGTCAAACTTTGTAAGAATTGTTTCAAGAAAATTCCTCATACATACGAGACATGGCGCTTTACTGACTCTTAAGAATGAGAGTGTCAGTAAAGCGTAGTTCAACCATTTGTCTGTAGTTCAGCCATTCGTCTGGTGATTTTCGCTGTCGGCAAATTCGAGTAAAATTACAACTATGAAATTCTGTTATATGTATTTACAGTTGCATAGCCATTTGATCGCTAAGGCTCATTGAATTATATCCTTCTCTAAATACATTTGAGGAAAGACGATTGGGAATAACCTATGTAATATAAGCTGTTTATCTGATGTGTAGTTAGTGTTGTAGACGCTGAACCATACTTGAACACGACTGCGAGCTGAAGGCATGCTCTGTATCAGATTTTTAGCTGTAGATCCGTTGCATTGTGTCATCTATAATCTGAAGAAAGCACCAACTTCATGTAGTCTCAATACGATCTAATTACCGTATGTTTGCTAAGTACGTGGCTAGAGAAGAGTTCTGGATCGACAGAAATACTAGATTATCAAATTTTATTATGTACTGCATTGGCATTCCCCTCTTTAAAAGTCATCGTATTGAGTTAGCTATTCATTACTTTTGAATTCGAAAAACCCGATATTATTAATATATTATAAATGCTACTTTATATTCATTGATTTATTTTCTGAATCTCAAAATATTGATTTCTTCTACAAGATATCAATAAATCATTGATTTCAATTGGTAAATTTATGTATATAGGCTTATGGAACTATAAAATCTCACAAAAGGATGTAAGTACGTTACTCCGTGTCTATCAAAATTATCTATGAAACAGAACTTCGCACATTTTTTTTTCAGATGGGAAATTAGTTACATACTCAAAACCCACGTGGAGTAGTCATTCAGCTAGTTTTTAAATAGAATATATCCTAGTCTTAAATAATTAAGAATCGCATATTTTCTTGGATATGATGTGAAGATAGCGGTTGCACTCGTCTCAGAAAGAGTAGTATCTTTTCACATGGCTATGCTATATTTATGAATATAGAATAAAGTAACCTACGTTGAGACAAAATGAATTCCTGCTTTTGAGCTGGTAACAAATGGTTAATAACCTGCTTTGTATCAACAACTTAAATTATATTGCTTGCTTTGAAAGAATTGGTATTTTAGCTCTCTTAACACATTTTATTCACCCTTGGGCTAAAGGACATAGACTCCACCGTATCATGTAGTTTTTGAACATTATTCTGACATAAGCTATTATCATCTACTGAATATGAAGATTTTATACCTAACACTCTGCTTGCCATATTTACCCTACTGTTGACACGCTTATAAAGACTTCATATTTATTATGTCACTGTATATGTATATAAGTAAAAGGACACTGTTTAGTGGTTCAATTGTTGGAGTCAAAATCACATGACCACTAACACGGTTCCAGTATATGGCAGTGCTTTGTGCTTTTATGGAAACACATCAATTTACGTTTCCCCGATAATGTCAGTTGAAGAGAGGAGTATCCTCAGCTTATTGGATTAAACCTGCAATAGAATGGAGTTTTCTGTTAATTTAAGTGAGCAGAACCCTTCGAACCAGTGTCATTATTACGACGGTGGATTGGTAGTATCGGTAGAGCGTCGGACAAGATGTTTAGTGGTATAGAGTTACGGTCCTTAACGTTCTGATTTCAAATCCCGCCGAGGTTAACTTTGCCTTTCATCCTTACGGGGTCGATAAAATAAAGCACCAGTAACGTACTGGGGTCGATTTAATCGATTTTCCCTTTCCCAAATTACTGGCCTTGTGCCAATACTAGAAGTCATTATTACGACGGTGGATTGGTAGTATCGGTACAGCGTCGGACACCATGTGTGCTGGCATAGAGTTATGGTCCTTTACGTTCTGATTTCAAATCCTGTCGGAGTTAGCTTACGGGGTCAATAAAATAAACCCCAATAATCGACTTTCCCTATCCCAAAATATTGTTGGCCTGGTGCCTAAATCAGAAACCATTATTACTTTGCAGTAATGTACTGGGATAATTGCTGGCCTTGTGCCAAAAGTAGAAATAATTATTACTTTTCTGATTCGGTAGAACATCGGACAGCATGCTTTGTGGTGTATAGTTCAAATCCCGCCGATGTTAACTTTGCCTTTCATCCTTATGGGGTGGGGTCAATGAAATAAAGTACCAGTAACGCACTGGAGTCGACTTAATCAAATTTCCTCTCCCCTAAAATCCTAGGCCTGGTGCCTAAATCAGAATCCATTACTATTGCAAACTGCTATTAGTTTTTATTTTTCTATATAGTATCCACTTAGCCTTCTAATATATTATTTGAAACAGAATCAGTGTTTTATTAGACGACTGTGCGTCAAATTACTCCGTGATAGGTTTCTGCAATAACTATAAGGTATAATTCAAAATGTTCGCTCTTGGTGTGTCTGAAGGAAGGAGTAATACCAATTGGTTTCTCAAGCTTCCAATACCGGAGTGATTGATACTATTAATATTTTATTTACACAGACAGATATACCCTGAACGCAATTTGCAAGGAGATTGAGCATGCCAGCATAGAATAATGTTGGACATTTGAATTACAGGCACAATCTAGCCAACGGGATTTCTTACAGTGTCTGTAAACACAATTTTACTTACAATGTTTTGGGCGACCAGAGGCTATGATTAAGTAAAATGCTTGTCCCCACTCAACCACCCTGTAATACTTGTGCTCAGAAATAATATAGTCGTATACATATGATAAGCAATAAGAGTAATTGATTAATCTATTGCAGTGTCGCCAATGAAATTTAAACAGATGATCTCCACTTGCATCGTATCACAACACATTCACAAACACAATGATCCGACCACATGACAATAAACGCCAATTTAAATACTTCAGGTATACTACAAGTATACAGGTATACTACAAGTTATAAATATGTTAAAGTAAAGTAAGTATGGGCTGCAAACCAATTAGAACTAACATATTAAGTAGTATTACGGGGTCGATAAAATAAAGTACCAGTAATATACTGGGTAATTTGCTGGCCTTGTGCCTAACGTAGAAACAATGATTTATATGATGTTGATCTGAGTTCAAATCCCGCCGAGGTTAACTTTCCCTTTCATCCTTACGGGGTCGATAAAATAAAGTACCAGCGACACACTGGAGTTGATTTAATCGACTTTCCTCTCCCCTAAAATACTGGCCTTGTGCCTATATCAGAAACCATTATTTATATTATGCAGTATTAGTTGTGTACATTTAGTTATCATATGTACGATATGTTCCTCTAATACTTAAAATTATTTATGAAAGATGGAAACATTTGATACGCCTGCGACAGCGCATGGATTAGTAGTTAACATCACGATCGTTAGGTCATGAGTTCGATTCCTGAATGGAATGGAGTGTGACCTTGAGAAACACATTCACGTTTCTTCAGTTATTCCAGTTGGATAAAACACGATTTACAATGACACTAATCCCCAGCTGTATCAGCCTATACCTGTCCCTTCCAAAATAAGCCGACAGTGCGAAGAATGGTCACAGAAATACATGGGCGAATGCTTTGCTTCCACAAAACAAACTACCCAAGCTTTAGCGAAAACAATTCCAAAAGAAAACACATTGTAAGTCATGGCAGAAGGAACCATAATATACCCACTTGATGAATGAATGGATATTAGTCCAATGACTTGATCGAAGTAAATACGGATTATATATTTTCATCCACCCTGACAGAAGACACATACAAGTAAATATTGCTCGCTACAGAGTTATCATTCATAGAAATCGAATACCTTTTCTATATATATATAACGAGAATTATTATGATACGCAAATCATTCTTACAAAAGCATGAACAATTTATTTCAAACATTATAGCAATTGATCAATTTCCTTTGCCATCATATGACGGTCGGTCGAGGTAAATTTAAGTTTCAGCATGAGCAAAGTAGTCAAGGTATTCCAATGTTAAATAATTTAGTGATATATTTTGCATATTAAGCTACATTTCTGTTTTCTGAACCCAACAATGAATGCACATATATGTCCATGTGAACAGATATTTATATTCATGTACCAACATGTCTGAATATTTGTTTGTATACATATGATATCAGGCATATCATATATATATATATATATATATTATATATATACATATATATGTGGGGAGGGGGTTGTGTGTGTGTGTGTGTGTGTGTGTGTGTGTGTGTGTGTGTGTGTGTGTGTGTGTGTGTATACATGTGTGTCTTCCATTTTGCTCATTTAATTTTGTATCTGCGTTTATTAGTGTTATTCGTATCTACACGTGCTACACCCCATGCGGCATATGAATCTCATAATCGCAAGAGTGAATATTCATTTATAAATTTATATTTCCGCGTATATATGGACCCCTGTGATGAGAAGATTTTGATGCGAGGTATTTAGATGCATATTTCTATTTATTCAAGATATATCCTCGCATTATTACAATAAAATAATCAATTGTATTCGTCTCGTTTCAATCCATTATGTACATCCTATTACTTCTCAGAAACAATACACATTACCATTTCTTACATTTCACATATGCATGGCATGGGAAATATTTGTATAAATATCTATTCAAATCAATATTTCAAATTCATACATAAATATATATATATATGTTTACATATTTATATATATGTATATATATGTGTGTGTATGTGTGTGTGTGTGTGTGTGTGTGTGTGTGTGTGTGTGTGTGTGTGTGTGTGTGCGGGTGTGTGTATATGTGTGAGAGTGTGTGTCGGCGTGTGTGGAAAGCTAATGGTTGAGCAACACATGTTAACAATAGACTAAAATGAATGAATATATATATATATATATATATATATATATATATATATATATATATATATAATAATATAAGATCAAAAGATGGTTAAAGGAGTTCAATATATTTTATTATGCGCATTTCAAAAACAATCCTTTCATATATATATATATATATATATATATATATATATATATATATATATATATGAAAGGATTCAGGAGCCCGACGGCTGAACTCCGGTAGTTTCGACAGCTAGTTCGGATCTAGCTGTCGAAACGGCCGGAGTTCAGCCGTCGTACTCCCGAATCCTTTCATATTTCCTACTCTACTACCCCAAGTATCGAGTGCGTTATGGTCCACCCGTTATCTTACCATACCACTTTGTTATATATATATATATATATATGTGTGTGTGTGTGTGGAGAGAGAGAGGGGATGGGGGGAGTGAAAGACAGTCGATTAGGTGGGAATTGGCTCTGTGCTTGTCTATTCCGCGTTTTGATTCCTATAATTCGCCAACGTGTTTATTTAATGATATTATCATAGTAATCACACAGCCTTTATCAAAGTCACACTGTTGTTTTTAATACTGCCCTAGCCTTTCAAGCCTTTGTGTCAGCCTTTGTGATCTGACTAGCGACCTGGTCAGTCCCTGTCGTCATGTCTCCTACTAATATTGGTTCTGTGGCTATTTTTCGAACGAACATGTATTAATTTAATTCATTCCTTCATTTCTACTACAGTTACCAAGCCCTTACCTGTGTAGCAATTTTCTTGTCCCATATAGGTATGTAGATATTTCTTCCTGGTTGGTTTTGTTCAACGTCCGTTTTGATTTAATCCCAAATAAATATCCGTGGATAACTTCGAGGTTTCTGTTGATGCACTGGCGGGTGAATAGTCCTGTTTCATAAAGCATACGAGAATATAAGGATCCCCAGAAAGAAAGCCGATGAGCGGGAATTGCTCATGTGCTTGTTTCTACCGAGTTTTTTTATTTCCATATCTCTTTTAATGATACACACACACACACACACACATATATATATATATATATATAATATATACATATATGAACCCGGGCTAGTATATATATGTACATATATATATATGTATGGGGTCTGAATATATATATATATATATATATATATATATATATGTGTGTGTGTGTGTGGGTGTGTGTGTGTGTGTGTGTGTGTGTGTGTTTATATAGGAAAACGTATGACCCTGACGGCAGAACTCAAGCCGTTTCGACGGCTATTTCTGGAGTCCAGAAACGGCTTCAGCTCTGTCGTCGGGGTCATACTTTTTCTATTACCCACTCTACTACCCTAAGTATTGAGTAATCTGGTGCGTTATGGCCCATCTGGTTCCTTACCACAATTCCTTCGTTATATTTATATATATATTTAGACCCAATACACAGACACAGGGATACGAGATGACACAAGACGTTCAAGAGAGACCAAAAGTAATAAAATTAATCAATTATTAACTGCTAAAGAACTAACAACAGACCAAATCAACATACTCTCCAAAGGGCTCAAATGTACACCAACCGTCCAAACTACTACGAAATGAAAGAAGACATTGCAGAACTCTTTAGAAAATTATGACAGCGAGGAACTATACGACCAGTACAATGAGGACGAAAATGCAACTAGCACCCAATAATAACACCAATGGGCAAATGAAGAATGACAGCATTCCCTACAGAAATACACTTCTAATTAATATACACCTTAATTTCATCATATACTTTTTATCACATTCCCTGTAACATGAAGAAGCCGAAATAATTATCGGCTGAAATCGCTATGATAGATTACTTTTTAAAAAGTGTTTTGCTATTATTCTATGAGGAAATCCTATTCGCATTTTCTACTTTTTTTCCTTATTTTCCTAATATATATATATATATATATAAACGGAAAAATTGAAACTAAATTTCATTTCCCACTCTTAGTACGGCTGTTACTTAAATATAAGTATGTACACGTACATACATATATGTATACAGACGTACTATAGTATGTATATATATATATAAATACATGCACACGTATATTATATGTACGTATTTATTATAATGCTCGGTGTGTTTGTAAACAAACACCCGTATTAAGCCGTATTTTCCAGCAAGCATCGTTGCTCGTTTGTTCAACACTGACAAAGGAACGCTGTACTAGTTTCAAGCTTATTAGCTATCATCAGCAACGTATACCTTCCTGCCAGATTGTTGAATGTATATACTTACCTTATGCATATTAACGGCTGAGTAGCCCAATTTGCATATCCAGTGGGTTAATCGGCCGGGTGCACCGAAAACGATAAACGGAAAAAATGAAACGAAATTTCATTTCCCACTCTTAGTACGACTGTTACTTAAATATAAGTATGTACACGTACATACATATATGTATACAGACGTACAGTAGTATGTATATATATATACATACATGCACACACATATATATGTACGTATGGATTCACCGAACATTTATTATAATGCTCGGTGTGTTTGTAAACAAACATCACGTATTAAGCCGTAGCGTCCAGCAACCATCGTTGCTCGTTTGTTCAACAATGACAAAGGAACGCTGTACTAGTTTCAAGCTTATTAGCTATCATCAGCAACGTATACCTTCCTGCCAGATTGTTGAATGTATATACTTACCTTATGCATATTAACGGCTGAGTAGCCCAATTTGCATATCCAGTGGGTTAATCGGCCGGGTGCACCGAAAACGATAATCGGAAAAAATGAAACGAAATTTCATTTCCCACTCTTAGTATGGCTGTTACTTAAATATAAGTATGTACACGTACATACATATATGTATACAGACGTACAGTAGTATGTATATATATATACATACATGCACACATATATATATGTACGTATGGATTCACCGAACATTTATTATAATGCTCGGTGTGTTTGTAAACAAACATCCCGTATTAAGCCGTAGTGTCCAGCAACCACCGTTGCTCGTTTGTTCAACACTGACAAAGGAACGCTGTACTAGTTTCAAGCTTATTAGCTATCGTCAGCAACGTATACCTTTCTGCCAGATTGTTGAATGTATATACTTACCTTATGCATATTAACGGCTGAGTAGCCCAATTTGCATATTGTGCGGGTGCACTTATATTTAAGTAACAGCCGTACTAAGAGTGGGAAATGAAATTTCGTTTCATTTTTTCCATTTATCGTTTTCGGTGCACCCGGCCGATTAACTCACTCGATATGCAAATTGGGCTACTCGGCCGTTAATATGCATAGGGTAAGTATATACGTTCAACAATCTGGCAGAAAGGTATACGTTGCTGATGATAGCTAATAAGCTTGAAACTAGTACAGCGTTCCTTTGTCAGTGTTGAACAAACGAGCAACGATGGTTGCTGGACACTACGGCTTAATACGGGATGTTTGTTTACAAACACACCGAGCATTATAATAAATGTTCGGTGAATCCATACATACATATATATATGTGTGCATGTATGTATATATATATATACATACTACTGTACATCTGTATACATATACGTATGTACGTGTACATACTTATATTTAAGTAACAGCCGTACTAAGAGTGGGAAATGAAATTTCGTTTCATTTTTTCCGTTTATCGTTTTCGGTGCACCCGGCCGAAATGACATTTCATCAGAAAATGGTAAGTTCTTAAACACCTCTTTTAGCAACATCTACCACAGTAATATTCGTAAATTGTCAAAGAAATGTGCTACATGCACAAGTTATGTTTGATATCCACGAACGTCCTCTCCGATATCGACTTGCATGTTTTGTTGCACACAATGCATTGGAATTCACTTCTCATTCAATCATTCAGCACTATACTCTTATCCGAACGATGGTTTATATACTTTTGAATGTCTTGTAAAGTATGACTTATTTGAAATTTCTCTCCCACATGTACCCCTGTTAAATTGACTCTGAATAATTGGTTGTATTTGACGTTTCAAATTTCCGCAAGCTTTTAAAATGCTTAATCGGTCACGTACATTGCATACAAACTGGCGTACAGTGGTCTCCATATGTTGTTCTTTCGCAGCTGCACGTTTAATGCTAACATATTCCGAAGCAGATTCCTGTAGATGTCTTACATTATTGATGCAGCGGGATTCCATTTCTTTGTATCTATTGCCATGCCCTTCCAGAGAGATGGGGCAATTTTGGACTGTGTTAAAGAAACATTCACACAATCCTTGAAACGTAGTTTTTGGTGATGCTGTTGTCTTGATTCATTTATTTAGTCAGCAGAAATATTTGCTTTGGGCTTCTACGCTCATCAGATCTAACA
Source organism: Eledone cirrhosa (assembly GCA_964016885.1). NCBI lineage: Eukaryota > Metazoa > Mollusca > Cephalopoda > Octopoda > Eledonidae > Eledone > Eledone cirrhosa. The sequence goes on along the minus strand of OZ024743.1, from coordinate 289,815,788 downwards.
ACGTGGCCATCCCATCGGTGAAGGTACTTGTACGTGTGAGCTTCAATGCTGACTGCATCTACATTTTGTGATATTTCAATGTTTGTTGTGTTTGTACTCTAGTAAAACCCGAAAAATACAATCCGTCTCATGGAGTTATGAGAGAAAAGATAGAACATATACATTGTATACTGGAATTTTCGTCGCTTTTTTTACTTCCTCTCTCGGCCCCAAAGACGTACCATAAGACTTGCGAAAAACAGTTTCTTTAGTTTTGATGCGGGAGGTTATTTCATACTCTAATGTGCAATGTCGGTTAATTGTTCTTTCCAGATATGGAAATAATGAATTATTTTGTGTTTTTTCACATCTACGCAGAAATCATGGAGCAGGTTGAAACATTAATATAGTTTTATAGGGGCTAATACTTAATCCAAAAGCTTTACGTATACAAGATAGTTTATTCATGAGGTTTTGTATATCAGTGAGTCAATGCAATGTGCAAAATGATCAGAATCATGAACAAGATCACGAATGAGCGGTTTGAGGATAGTAGCTTTTGCAGCAAGAACCGATTGTTGAAAAGAGTCTCGGAGGAGCGATACCTGAAGAAGATGCCTTCATTAAAGTCACTAAAAGCATCATTGAGAAAGACAGTAATTAATAGAGGAATGAGTAGAAGCTGCGTTCACTTTGCTTAATATCATTTTTAACTTTGAGTGGTTCTGGAATGTTACCACCAATATTTACCCAAGCCGCCATGTTGTTATGAAATGATTTGATTATATTAGCAAAGTGTTCCGGGCGCCCTAACATGAATACATTCTCCCATAGAGCAGTTTTGTTAACCGTAGGAAAAGTGTTTGTTAAATTCATAAATACCTGATATAAATTTTACTGTTGATTGTAACACTTTTCTTGAATTTAATGTGCTCTAAAGATCATATTAATTGTATTTGTTTTGGGTAGAAATCCACGTTGTGATTCTGGTAAAATGAAGTTTGTTACATTATATTTTATTCATGAAAGCATGGGTGATGTGAGAATAATACCTGCCACACAAGGAAGAACTATTTCTCTACAAATTCCGCATTTATCCTGCTTGAATTTAGTCTTGTATAAAGGGATCATTATTGCATCTCTCCATTCCTTGGCTACTTTGCCCTCTTGGCATATTTACAGTTTAATTTCACGCATTACTTCTTCTAGTCATTCGCTCTCATGCAGCTTTATTTAAATTCCTTCCTTCTAATATATACTTATTGAAATACGGGTGGTCATTAAGTAAAAGGACTGATAAAATAAAGGGCCAGTAACGCACCAAGGTCTATTTAATCGACTTTCTCCTCCTGCCCCCCCCCCCCCAAATTGCTGGCCTTGTGCTTAAAAACAATTATTATTATTATCTTAACTTGTCACGTGTCTCTACATATTCCGGTGTTGAAGGAAACTACATATATGCTTTTCGGACGTACATACACACAAACACACGAATAACATTCTTGTAAATGTAATTTTTATGGATTATCACCAGCCACGCTCACAAATATGATATTCACAATTTTTGTAACATTTTATGTGATCATCATCACCTCATCAAATTGTACTTCAACAGGCAGCAATCTGAAACACTTTTTTTACTTTAAAGGGGAATTATTTCCCAACCTCAATCGTATGCGGGACACATCACGGTGTAGCCACACACCTCTCCATCAGACTTAACTTTTGAAAATCGTGAAATTGTGAAACCGCTAAATGTAATGTAAATGAATCTTCTAAAGGACACCTGTTATATATTAAACTCCTTTTTCCCTCTCACTCTCTCTCTCTCTCTCTCTCTCTATATATATATATATATATATATATATATATATATATATATATATATATTCATTCCTCTACACGTCTTATACACGCCACGCATCTCAACGTACACCCACTTACATCTCTCTCTCTCTCTCTCTCTCTCTCTCTCTCTCTCTCTCTCTCTCTCTCTCTCTCTCTCCACCACCGGATCTTGTTAACGGAGATTTACCCATTTGCATTGTCGAGGCTTCCAAACGACTTAAAGATATTTACGTATTATTCCACAATGCTTCAGGCAAACATCAATACTCTCATATATATATATATATTCATCTAAGTCGGTGGTTTACCACTGGACAGATCTGGTCATTCCTTATCGTTAATCATGATATAATAGTAGGAAATACACTCAACGTTATGCAACACATCCATTTCATTAACGCTAAATAGTGAAAGTTTTGCCTGTTTAATAAAGGCAAAGTTCCAGAGTTGAAAGACGTACTATATAGCTTCGTAGATTGAATATTAAAACTATTGCGGTATTGAATACTCTTTTCCATCACCCGTCAACCAGATAGATACACACACATACATACACACACACATATATATATATATATATATATATATATATATATATATATATATAAGTATGTACACGTACATACATATATGTATACAGACGTACAGTAGTATGTATATCTATATACATACATGCACACATATATATATGTACGCATTTTGAAAAACGTGAATTAGTGTTATTATTACTGCAAAGAAAGTCATCGAATTTACCTCAATAATTGTTTCTAATTTAGGCACAAGGCCAGCAATTAACCAGTACATTACTGGTACTTTATTTTATCGACCCCGTAAGGATGAAAGGCAAAGTTAACCTCGGCGGGATTTGAACTCAAACCGTAAAGGGACGTAACTATGCTAGAAAGCATGGCGTCCAACCCTCTACCGATACTGCCAATTTACCTCAATAATGCCTTATGTATTTGCCTTTCGAGCTCATGTTATATTTCGATGGTCTCTTCTTTACATATATGGACAATATGTTTTATTGGAGATGTATACTTGGGTCACCATCAATTAAGAGCTATGGGGGTGTTGGAAATAAATCGAAACAAAAATGTCAATTTAATTCCCAGTTTCCCTAAAGTGACAGAGCAAAGTAAATAACTAATATATATATATATATATATATATATATACATATATGTATGTTTCGTTTCTGAATTTGTTTAGCAAGATTCTTTATCTGAAATCGTGTGTTGAAACCGATATTGTTATACTTTGGGAGGGTCATGTTGCCAATAAGAATCACACGCACCCGATGCTTTCACTTCAATTTATTATATATTTATAAATTTACAAATTTATAAATTTATAAATTTTTGGTTGGTTGGTTGGTTCCACAACCAGATAGTTGTTTATATATAGTCATAGTCCTTTCGTCACACACTCTGTGATCTCTTCAGTGACTGGGGATTCCTTTCTTTGTTTCTGTGCCTTTCCTTTGTTCTGTCCTACGCCATTTTGTTTCTGTGTGTGTGTTGTGTGCTCAGTTTGCGCATGCGCCACATCCGGGTGTCTGTGTGTGTTTATGTTCATTTATCTATTTGTTTATTTATTTATTTACATTTTATTGGTTGGCTGTTTGCTCTATGTGTGTGTGTGTTTTCATTTTGTCCCTAATTGTAAGTTGTGATGTTGCTGTTCCACTCATATTTTCTATTTAATTTTGGTTGTAATTATTTTATGTTTATTGCCTCTGTAATTTGTCTAAACATTGCATCTTTTCTGTGTGTAGATTCTATTTTTATTTCTATGTTCTCTAATTTACCCTTGTGTTCTATCTTAGCATGTTGGTAGAGTACAGATGATTCTTTATTATCTTGAAGGTCTCGCCAGTGTTCATTTATCCGTTCTCCTATACTACAAGCTGTCTCACCTATGTACACTATGTTTTTGTTTCTACATTGTCCTTCAGTACATCTTATGCTATACACTACATTTCTAGTTTTACAGTTAATATGGGGGCTTATTTTACAGGTTATACATTTCTTATCTATACATGAGGGTCTTTGAAAAGGGTATGTCTTGCTAATAAGTGTTTTTACGGAGGTACCTGGTCTTTCTACTATCTTAATATTGAGTTTATGTTTATTTAGGGCCCTTCTAAATTTGTAGGCTAGTTCGCCTCTAGGGGTTGTATCGATGAACATTACACTCTGGTATTTATTGCTATCATACCATGAGTTTATTCTATTAGCCTTGTTCCTAGTTCTTTCTAGTCTATTCCAAAATTTGCTCCTATACAAGGGGCAGGTCCCATTTATGTCATTATTTACCATTTTTTCCCATTTGGTTCTGGCTCCTCTATACACTCTGATTCTATCTCTCTGATTGTAGCCAGAGAACTGCATACGGTGGATGAAGTGTTGTATGTGTCTCTCTAGTTCTTCGGGGTTGCACATGCGGGACACATTTCTCATCACCCGTACCAAATCCGCAATCAGTATGTTGATTTTGGTATGGTCCGAAATGGCCGAGTTTCGGTGGATCAGATGTTTGGAAGTCATCGGTTTGGCATAATGGGAATGGAGGATTTGTTTTTGGTTGTTAATGGTATCTAACCAGAGCTCTGTGTCTAGTACAGGTAATCGATGGTTGGGGTGTCTACTTGGGTAGTCTATAGTAACTCTAATGCTCTGGTGGATGGAGTTTGCTATTTGCTGGATGCTTTCCATTGTGTTTTTCTCTAGTTCCTGACTGTTCTCTAGTGGGGGTGCCTTAACTACGATGTTTATATCATCTACGTAGCGGGAGTACATTATCAGGGTTAAGGGGTCTTCTAATTGTTCTTTAAGTTTAAGTTTAAGTCTACTGTCCCACCATACCATGAATAAGTTAGCTATGTCGCCTGCAATGCTAACACCAATGGCTGCTCCTTCCTCTTGGGCATATGTTTTTCCATTAAATTTGAACATATGTTCCTTAAGGGTTAGTTTTATGCTGGCCCCTACCGCATGTGCAATCATTTTCTTCAGTTCATCGTGGTTTTCGGGTGTCCGTATGGCTCTGGTCCACCCCTTCCATCTATCTGTGTGGGTTTTCTTGGACATTGAGGTAATGGTAGGTGGTCTGCCTCTTGCTGGTCTTGTAGGGCACAGGTTGCTAAGGTCATATGTGTCTAGGTAACTATTACTATAGGTAAGCTTAAGTAGAAGTCCCAGCTCACTGGTATCAATCCCACGGAACTCAACCTTGCTCTCACTGATCATTTCTACGCATTTCTCCACAGCAAAATCCACGTCAATAGATGGATACAGGGACACAACATCCATACTGCCTATTATGCAGTTTGTTAGGTCCCCAGATCGGTTACTCACGCGGATTCTGCTGAGGAGGTCCTCCGTGCTGTCACATACATCTGGGGACATTTCAATGATGGGGCGTATGATCAGGGAGAGGAAGTAGGACAGTCTGTAGTTACTAGCAATGTTAGCTCCACAGACTGGCCGTGTTGGTGGTCCCGCGACAGGGTCACAGCCCGTTTTATGGTCTTTTCGAAGCCCATACAACGCTGGCACGTCATTGTTCCAGGCCTGGAAATTGTTGGCAGTCCTTTTGTTGGGCTGCATTATATTCGTCCACATCATCATATGGACATTGAGGGCTTTTTCTCTATCCTCATGCTCCTGTGGTGTTACCTCTCTTGTGTTAGTGATGTGGGGTTGCATTGCCTGGATGTAGTTTGGCAGGCTGTCAACCGACATTCTGCCAGACTTGTCTGTTGGAAAGCATGCTATCTCTCCATTACGTGAGCGCTGCATGAGCTTACGCAAGCCATTTGCAAATTTTTCTCCCAGTTGCTGGGCCTCCATTCTATTATGCTTCTTGCTATACTGTTCTATAATATTTCTAAGTTCGGATCTAGCTATACTAAATTGTGCTTCTGTTTGTTCATCGACCTGCGACGGCAATTGCGTGCGTTTGTTAAATGGTAAAGTTGTGGCGTTATGTGTTCCTTAGAAATATGCACAAATAGCAGAAGCATTCAAATCTTAAAACCACTTAGAAATCAAGTCCATCTGATCTAAACTTCAACATATCTTGATAGCTTAACAACGGCAGAAGCCGGAACAACAAGAACATGAAGGACAACTATAACATCACTACTATTCATAATAGTAATAACATAACAAATAAGCTCCTTTAATCAGAGTACATACGAATTTGAATTTTTTTACGTGAATTATGAATTTAATGTAGATGTATCTGGAAACATTTTAAATTATAGGCCATGTTACTGAGAAAAACAATTGTAACCAACTATTATTCTCTTCTTTTACAGAGAAAATAGATTAATTTGCATGTAGATTTGAATCAAGAATTTATTATTTATGCTGTGTTTGAGGTCGTGTGACCTTGGTCACATCAACTTGAAAATGAGTCTACTGAACTTCGTTGTTGTTTTTCTTTTCTTCGTTATATCCAGAGGCAGACATCTATTTGCTTGACAACGTGTTTACAGCGTGGTTGTTATCTTAAAGCGACAGAGTCATCTTTGTTTCTCATCAGTGTGTTCCGTTTTAAAAGAATACATCAAGCAACTGTAATGAAATATATAAAGTTCATAATTTTCCGACCGACCTTTGATGTTTATATGGCTTGCACAAACTCGTAGCTTATCCCGGTTCCAAGATGATTCACTTAGACTGCTGCTGTTTAACTGGAGCAAGGTGAAATGAAATGCCTCAATCAAGGAGAAATTACCAGAGGCCGTCTGTGAACCAAACCGACATCATTGTGATCAAGAATACAGAAATCTATCCACTTGACCTCGAGCCTTTATATCAGAAATTAATAATTTGCCTAAAATAAAAAAAGAGCTAAGAAAACATAGATATACATGATACAGATTAACAACGTATTGTGTTACGTCATATCTAATTGCAGTATTTAATCATCTCTGTATTTGCTGCTTGATTCAATTGTGTTCTGAGTGATTCAGTCATTAAACATTACTCGGTATTGACGTAGATTCACTTCTTTATATTTGGTTTGTTGATTTCATTTTGTAGTAGTAGTAGTAGTAGTAGTAGTAGTAGTAGTAGTAGAGGTGGTGGTGGTGGCGGTGGTATTAGTAGTAGTAGTAGTGCTGGTGGTGTTAGTAGTAGTAGTAGCCGCAGAATCATCATCATTATCAGCAGCAACAGTAATAGTAGTAGTAGTAGTAGTAGTAGTAGTAGTAGTAGTAGTAGTAGTAGTAGTAGTAGCAGCAGCAGCAGCAGCACCAATAGTAGTAGTAGTAGTATTAGTAGTGTAGTCTGGTGATGTTGATGAAGATGACGGCGGTGATTATGAGGAAGATGGTGATGATGATGATGATGATGATGATGATGATGATGATTATGATGGAAACCTTGACTAGGAGAAGTATGATGATATAATAGATCGATACTGATGATGGTGGCACACATCAATAATGTGATAGTGAAGATGACAGTGATGATATTCATCATTGTAATCATGATGACGATAGTGATGAAGATGATCATAACTATAATTATGATTCAGTTGATCTTGTAGTTCCAATCATTATACGTAAGTACTGACGTTATTTTTTGTGTTGATTTTTGTGTCAATAGAGAAGATTTTACAAGTCTATATCAGTCTAATTATTATGTTTAGCTATGTACATTAGACTAAAAATAATTGAAGAAAATATTATAGTTAAAAAGAAAAGACGCCACACAGCACATTCATTCACGTTCAAAAAAGCATGTACCGATTTTACAGAATTTTATAGAATTACACACACACACACACGCACACACACACACACACACACACACACATACACACATAGCCACACACACACACACACACATACACACATAGCCACACACACACATACACTCCCTTGATATATATATATATATGTATATATATATATATATAAAGGGAGTGTAAACAGAGAAAATATCTTTAATAATAATTAAATTCCAAAACTTTCACTGTACTTACTATATGTGCCCTTACCGCGGTTTCAGATCCCAAACAAATAAATAATCCAAGCGGAATTCCACCCTGCTTTATCTTAGGACACGATCCATAATGAAATTGTTTCATCATTCATTCACTCTCATTCTGAGGCACTTTTTATGGCGCCAGTTTGTAATTTGAACTCGGGAATTTTATATTCTCCGAGACAGAAAAGCCTTCTGACGATGATCTCTTTCTCAATGAAAATCCGCTTGGATTATCTATTTGTTTGGGATCTGAAATCGCGATAAGGGCACATATAGTAAGTACAGTGAATTTCTTGGAATTTAATTATTATTATTTTTTAAGGTATTTTCTGTGTTTACACTCCCTCGATTTATATGTTCTGGCTTGTTAATTTATTAACTTGACATTGACCACAATAGCATACGGTCGGACTATGCTTGCATTCATGTGTGTATTAATAACGTGTAGGAACGCATAACGTTATTATATATATATATATAGTGTTATATTTGGGGAGGGTTATATTGTTATAATATTGCCAGAAATAATAATAAAACACACACACTGTTTAGTTTTGATTGGTTTTCGCTTGTATATTTTATATCTCCATAGTTAGTTTTGCTGGCAATTAATGTTTATCAATGATTAACCAACGGTTAAACATATAGATATAAATATATATAAATAGTCTATCAAAACTCTTTCATCCCGTTGTATTATCAATACAACGGGAGGAAACATAATAGTACCACAGATGATGTCATCATCTGTAGCAGCATGTTTTACTTTTGTTTTTTTTTTACTTTTTAACGGCTTTTATCTGCTCCTAATTTTATTGCACTTATATGGTCTTATTCTTCATATGCTTCTTTCGCCTTTGTTATCTTATCTTATATAAATGTTGATACCTATGCTTACTTCCCATATTATGTATCCTCTTAATCTTCTTGTGACAAAGTTCTGATATTATATTTGTTTTTTACCTTTATTATCTACTCCGATGATCTAGTCGTGTGCTAGGATGAAACGATCGTAAGTTATTAAATGTTTGAAATACTCATTGATTTACAATGTATTTCGGCTTTGTAGAACACATGTTACTTTACATTGAGCTATTTTCATACTTGTAATTGGATAATATTTAATATTCCACATTATATATATATATATATATATATATATATAGAGAGAGAGAGAGAGAGAGCGAGAGCGAGAGAGAGAGAGAGAGAGAGAAACAATTATACATATATATATATATATATATATATATATATATATATATATATATATATATATATATATATATAGATACAATTATATATACATACGCACGTATATATACATTTACATAACCACATAGATATTCACACATATATATATATGTATTTAAAACCTAGAATTTGAATATTAGGGTTCATTAGATATAGTAATCTGAAAGGGATAAATAATAATAATGTTATAAGAAATGTTAACATAAGAGCGTGGTTTAAAGGATACATAATTCAAACGTGCGTTTTAATAAAATACTTCAACATGGTTGCATTGGTTATAATTAAACTGGTTTGGTATTTTTGTAAAAGAAAGAGTGAAGTCTTATATGTGAACAGCGAAGGATTATTTCATTTCTCGAATAAAAAAAAAGATAATTTTGAAGTGATTATTTCTAACGCTAGACTTAAACCAAAATTGCATTTATATCTACCTCCTACTTAAGCGGTGTTCTGAATTAATAATTTCTGACTTAAGAGAGTATCATGTTATCGTTTTTTAAACGCCAGATTAATTCAGCTAGGTATGTAGAGAACAACTTCTTCTTCTTCTTCTTCTTCTTCTTCTTCTTCTTCTTCTTCTTCTTCTTCTTCTTCTTCTTCTTCTTCTTCTTCTTCTTCTTCTTCTTCTTCGCCGCCCACTTATTCCTGAGAGGTTCGTGGAGGCACAGTCCTCAAACAATCCTTGCTGTGGACCATGTCAGAAGCAACCGTCTCCATCTGATCCGGCTGGATCCCGACGCGAAATCAGTCAAGTTCATAGATGAGGGTTGTCACGAATACCGAATTGAAGATAACGAGTTTGGCTTTATCACTATCCTCCTTTCTCCTGATTACCGAATGCTGAAACTGGCACTTTACAGCACAAGCTCCTGCAATTCTTGCATTTAATTCAGCCTTCTGCCTTCCGTGTCGTGATACTATTCATGATAACACTTCCAGCCCGGCAGTTAGTCTTAGAGATATTTATTTTGATTTTTCATTTTAAAATAGTATAAATGCCTATCAAAACGTGTCTAAATTATTTCTAGCTGTTCCTCTATAAATGTAATTGTTTCTAAGTGTTAGGACTTCACATTTCTATATAACATTATTTCTTAAGACATGGCGGTGTATTGGAAGTATCGGTAGAGCGTCTGACGCCTTGCTTTGCAGCATAGAGTTATGACCTTTTACGGTCTGAGTTCAAATTCCGCTGAGCTTAACTTTGCCTTTCATCCTTTCGGGGTCGATGAAATAAAGCACCTGTAATACATTGGGAGAATTGGTGGCCTTGTGCCTAAATTAGAAACAATTATTTCTAAGACAATTGCCCCAAAGAATGCAAATGTTAGGAACCCCTAACTTGCAACTAAATATTGGGATGTTAGTATTTTATTAATGTAGTTAGATTTAGCATCGTTTATTGTAGACAGACTAATTGTGTTATTAACATTTTTAATATGGTAATTACACGTAGTCACACTATTGCTATTATATTCATTATTTAACACTAATATATATATGTGCGTGTGCGTGTGTGTGTGAGGGAGACAGAGATTAGAGATAGCGAGAGACAGAGGGGGAGATAGAGAGAGGGGGGGATGTTTAAAAAAGTTGACGTAAGAAATATTGGGAAATGTGTAATATGAAATGAATCCAACAAAAATGTCCATAGCTATGGCCGATCACTAGAAACACCAGCTGAGAAAATTGGATACAAAACTTATGTAGATGGCGAAGAATTTACAGGTGCCTACGAGTAATGTGGAGAGTCATTTGACCATTACATAATGCATGAAATCCTTTGGCCAACGACCTCTACCGATGACCAATATCACCACCTTATCCAACCACCATAAAACATTTAAATACTACTTGGCTTTCCTGGTGGGTTTTTTTTTTCGAATGAAATAGTCCTAGTCCTGTAGAAGCAATTTCTATCTTAAATTTGATATATATATATATGTCAAATATAATTATATATATATATAAATATAATATTATATATATATATATATATATATATATATAGTATATATATATATATATATATATATATATATATATATATATATATATATATATATATATATATAGAGAGAGAGAGAGAGAGAGAGAGAGAGAGAGAGAGAGAGAGAGAGAGATGTGTGTGTGTATTTATATTCAAATATGAACATTCCATATATTTTATTTTTATATGTATAAATGTATATTTATCTAGAAATGTAGAGGGAGAAAGAGAGAGAAATCAGAAAATAATATGCAGAATATTTTCGCCCCTTCCAGCAAGCAAAGTCACCTTCCTTGCTATTTCTCAATAAAAACTTAAAGATCATATGGAAAATGTCTCCTAACGAAATGCATTAAATCCTGCTGTGTTCGTATCCTTCGGAAAATAAGCTCCCGAATCGAGTAGTCATCTGAATAATATTCAAAATCTCGTTGTCTTCAACACAACTTTGCACAAATGTATGTATTTATCTATGTATGTACTTATGTATGAAATGCATGTATGTTTGTATATATATATATTTATATGTGTGTGTGTGTGTGTATTTATATCTAAGTATCTTTATATATATATATTTTTAGTGTGAATGGCTTTGAGTGTATGTATATGTGTATGCTGTTTCCAAGATGTATAGAGACATATATGTCGTATTAATGGTATCACAACAACTCTATGTTCCTCGCTAAAGGTTATATAATTCCTTATAATAAACAAGATATTTTACATGTCTTTAACATATATGAATATCCACCGCTCCACAGCTAATACTAGGACGTTTACTACTAACGCTAATACCAACGCCACCAAATATTTTGCAGATAGACAAATTATTTCTTTGGAAATATTCGATATGTATGTAAATATATATTTTTTATCTCATTTAGAAGGAAATTGAGAGTTGAAAAGCTCAACTTACTTATAGATTATGCAACCAATAATTTGGAGAGGGGCAATTCTATCGACAATGTATTAAATCGAAATTGTTCCTGATAATGGATCTTCCGTCGGTTTCGTCGATGTTTATTAAAGTTCTTTCGATCACGTGATTGTCCATATCGTGAATAGGTGTGCAAGTGGTTTAGAATGACACAGTTGCAAGCACCTTTAACATGAATCCCAAGTATAATCCACCTGATATGATAATGAACAAGGCTGGACAACTTTCAGATTACGGGTTCAATCATTCTGACATGTTTTCTCAAAGTTTCCCTTAACAAGGTTTGGATCGACCAGAGAACATGGAAAGACACTTGCACGCAATCTGATCGGCCACCTGACCTTATTATCTTGGAGTGAACTCCTTAACCACCAAGCCATGCTTGCTTCCAATGTATCGACCATTCACATTTATACTTTCATCTAGGAACTATCACTGAATTACTTGGGATTAAGTGAGAAATACTGACAGCTGATGAGATAAAAACGATCTTTATTTTAACCGTTTATTAACAATGCCCCGTTATTAGGTTGCTTCATCGTGACTGCTAAAATATTCTAATTTCGAAGGTTTTCTGAATTATCCTTATTCCCCATTGATAAGCAGGCAGGCCGAGTATTATAAGAATATGATATGCGGTTATGCCGCATTCGTTGTTGGTGTGAATAATCTGACAATATTCACGCCGAACTAAGAAAAAGTGTGATCGTCGTTTAACATATTGTGGTTCTTTGCATTTTAGCGAAGGTACATGTGCTAGAATTGATTGTGAGTTCACCAAAATCCAAAAGGTAGGTAAATTGATTTTTTAGACATTCAGTTAAATGCTTTTCTAGGAAAATTATTTATTTTGAATATCATTTTCTTCACCGTTTGGTTCGTTTTTCCTTTCTTTAATTTTTGTTTAGGTGTAAATACTTTATCAAACAAAAATTGACGCAGGAAATATATTCTGTAGTAAGGAAATTTCTTGTGATTTATTTGGCTTTTGCAATTCTGTGAAAGCCATCATCAAGACATATAATGCCATCACCCTCATATATCCGTATATTTAATTACAATAACAATATGTATGATACCAACAATTTCTAAAGCCAATTCTCAATCGATTTGCATTATGATCAAATCCAACTGAAGTTTGGCTAAGATATTATACAGCTCTCTCTCCCTGTATGTCTCAGATTGTGCATGTTCTGTTCGTTCAAGCTTGAGTCTGTATTTTTTTAATCTATACTGCACCCTTGGCGAAAAACGACTGTAGTTTAGTTTATGTAAAAACACATATTACAAATCGTAGAATTTGTTGCATTCCGTTCGAATCATTGATACACTTACTTAGACTGCAGATTATTGTCAGGACCGGCTAAAGCTTCAACTCTGAACAGTTGCTGATAAAACGCAGAGAGTGATTTTGATACTTAATAGTGCACTCCTCCACTATATGGGCCAAAACTACTGCTAAACATATAAATATCCAAAACATCATCCTTAAATTAGCTCTGTGTTGCCTTATCAAAACCTCACAAAGTACTTAAACCTCAAAGTACAGACACGCCACTCTGCACTGTAATACCGATTTAACAGCGGGTTCAGTACTCTGGAACTATTCTCAAGACTTACAGACTCATTCACAATGTGGACGAGCATGTGATCGAAAGATTCTAAATGCACATTGACGGCAGATGGTCGGCAGAATCAGTGGAGCATCCGACAAAATGCTTCGCAGCATAGAGTTGCATCATTTTATGTTCTGAGTTCAAATTCCTCAGAGTTTAGCTTTGCCTTCCATCCTTACGGTCTCCATAAAATAATGCACCAGAAATGCACTGAGTTGATTTAATCGAGTTCCCCCTCCTACGAAATTGCTGGCCTAGGGCCTAAATCAGAAACCATTATTATTAATATTATTATTATTCCATTGCACAGTGATGATGTTATTAACACTGGATCATTTAATTGATTCCTTCTCAAGTTATGTAATCTCGGATAGTCAGTACTTTCGGCAATTGTGCTATTTTCTAGAAAGTCGTCATTATGGGGTTGATACCGATTCTATCAAGTTATTTCCAGAGGTTTATGTCTACAATCCAAGAACTCCAACCACAATTGGTACTAATCTTGCTTTCAAGTCTGCATATTTTACCATTTTTCGTTTTCTTTACCATTTATGGACAACCAAAATTCCATACCGATATCACTGCTACATACCTGGGATGTTATAACCAAGGAACCTATCTGGTTTTCAGACTTTTCAAATAGTTTCAGGACATATACAACCAGAAGATGGTTTATGAATGATCTAATAGCCTGATTTATTTAGGCGCCTGGAATGGGCATGCCGTGGCTAATGATGCGCTAACATGCACTTAGGTTGCAGCATCTCCAGATATTCTACCTAAACGGTGAACATGTGTGGTCGCCGTTTGAAGACGGCCTTTTCCGCAGCTCGTCACTTTGACTGCGCTGCAGTCTTGGGTCACGAAGAGACCGACACTGAGCGCCTGGCATCTACCAGGCGGGAAATGCGGTCAATGGAACTTCCACTCTCGAGTTCTATAGAGTATTAGTGTGGAGAAACAAATGCACCGACGCACTCTTGGCATCGACCAAGAAGAACTGACCTGTCGGTGCCGGAGGCCTTTCGAGCCGGGGACTATGTACAACTTCCAGAAATCCCTCGCTTGGCAGTGCTACCGGGTGGCACTGCCGGTTCGAGATGAACTCTACAGGCCGGGAAGTTGTGTCAGAAAGACTTGCCCGATATGCGCGCAGAGCGACGAAACCGTTCTACACGCGCTCATCCAGTGTCCGTGCATTGCTGACTTGTGGAGCTTTATCGAACAACTGCTATCGCGTGTATAACAGACCCAGCTATCGACCGAGTCCATAGTGAAGATCGACTCGCAACTTTCTTTTGGCCGGGAAGTGCAGGAAATGTTCCTCTGTCTGGTGACAGTAGCGAAAGAGGTTGTGTGGTGGACCAGTTTGAAATGACTGAAGACAGACACGTTCCTCTGCAGCCAATCTTTCATCAACTTTTTCAAGTTTCACTTGGAAAGGAAGGTGAGGATGGAGAGAAGAGGATTACCCCCAGTACATTTCCTAAAAGGTGGGTTAATGTAGGAAGAATACCCCGTGTGAATGGAATGGGTCTGCTCTGAGCATGCCACTTTAAACTGTCTGATTTGAAGAGGAGAGGGGTTCTCTTCCAGAGTGCTCTCGAAGCGTCAGGTGGTTCAATATAGTTGGGGAACTCTGTTGTTCGCATTTTTTCTTGTTATTTTGTTATTGTTATTTATATTTTTACTCGATTTTTGTGTAAAAGCCCCACTGTCCCCATCTGCTGTATTGTCCCTTATATGTGGCCTTTGTGGCCAATAAATGATGCAATTATTGTTATTGTTATTCCTTGAATCTCAGTCATTGATGTTGGTTAACTGGAAAGTCCGTTGGATTGAATATCAAGCCACTACCTGCAGCCTCAGATATTCAGGACGTATCGGAGGGTTCTTGCTGTTCCAAGCAAGCATGCCTTTTGAAGCGTTCCAAAAAGCGTGAAGGGGCCGATTTTCTTTAACCATCCCTGGAAACCTTTGGAGATAGTCCCCAGTGCGCCTATGACAATCGGGATCACTTTGACTTCATGGCAGTTCCAAATCCTTTTCACCTCCCACTTTAGGTCCTGGTATCGGTTAATTTTCTCCCTCTCCTTCTCTTGCACTCTCGTGTCGAACGGGCAGGCCACATCCACAATCAGGCACGATCTTTTTTATTATTATCATTATTATTATTATTATTATTATTATTATTATTAGATTCCCCTTTCCATACCTCTTTCATTTTAGACGGGGGGTGTTTTCAGGGGGCGTTTATATCTATTGTTAGAGCAGTGAGTTGTTACCTGAAAGATACAAAATTCGATCTCTCTTTGCGGCTACTGGTCAAATTTCCCTCGATAGGTGTATTTTATATGATTTTCTAAACCAAGGTTTATAGCAACCACCTGCGTTTACAAAAACGCACACACTCACACATAAATACGCACACATAAATACGCACACACACACACAAACACACACACAAACACACACACACACACACACACACACACACACACACACACACACACACACACACACACACACACACACACACACATCATACAAATATATATATATAAATATATATATATATATATATATATATATATGTATATATATATATATATATATATATATATATATATATATATATATATATATATATATATATATATATATATATATATATATATATATACATGATGCGATATATAACCGCACCACTTTGTAACAAATTCTTCGCGTGTTAGCCATACATTTTGATAAGCCTTTGTATATGTTTTAAGTGGAAAGCAATCCCTGGTGACTTTGCCATAATAATCTCACCAATTCTCTATACTGATGTCATAATTTCAGTTTTATTATTTAATTTTTGCATATTGAATACCCAAGAATAATGTATATAATGTCATCCTATATCTCTTGTTGAATTATTACTTTCAACTTAATGAAATGCACTCATCGAAGCAATTATCGAATCTGTATATTTCTTTTAACATCTATTGTTACAGGACTTTGACAAAAGCTTCACATATATTCGTCTTTCTATGTAGGCAAGTACTATGATGTAGATATGTGTGTTTAAGTTAGTCGTCACTGTTTTCAGGTTATAATAACTATGCCAATAAGAATTACGAATATATATACACGAGACATCACACTTAGGAAATAAGTTGTTGGTAGTTGACAGATACGAACATTTTCAATCAACACTGAATGAAGAAAGATGAAATATATAATTAAATCCGGTGGGAAATGAACTCAGAAAGTAAAGGGACATGACTAAATAATGGAAGCCCTGAAATAGTCCAACGATTGATCCGGAATTCCCCATCATATAATGTATGAATAATAAAATGACAAGTTAATCAGTATGATCCATGATACAAAGATGCTAAATTAATATGAGAGTTAAAATATCAAAAGGATTTTCGCCCACCATCAGCTGCCTTCATCTAAATCAGATAGAGCTTTCTTTTATCATATTTACAAAGATTGCCGCTGTTTCTAATTGTCTAATGTTTACAAAAACTGAATGAGCAGTGTACACAAATACTCACATACATATGTGTGAGTACGCACGTAGATATGTATATGTATATGTATATGTATATGTATAATCTCTCTCTCTCTCTCTATATATATATATATATATATATGTATATATATATATATATATATATATATATATATATATATATATATATATATATAGAGAGAGAGAGAGAGAGAGAGAGAGAGAGAGAGAGAGAGAGAGGGAAAGATTTCATTATCTTTATATATATATATACACACACACAACCAAACTTTTATTGCTCTAACATATATGCAAACTGACTCCAAACCATATCTAACTAGAAACTCAAGTACATATCAATATACATAAACTCTACCTGACCTACCAGATACTTAACAGCACATTAGACATAAAGTAAAATGAATCACATCTTTCGAAACCATAACCAAAACACTACCAACATAAAAACATCTGATATAGCTTGTTTACATATATACATTTCAACCCACATATAGTTTTGATCATGTATGCATTCATGTTTATATGCATTAGATATATAGAAATAAGCAAACATATATATATATATATATATATATATATATATATATATATAATGAAAAATTGAACAGGGACAGAACAGAGAGGCAGTACAATAAATGTTTATTAAATTCACGCTCAGGAGAGTGGGGGGTAGGTGGGGGACGACGTTTCGGGCATAAGCCCTTCTTTAGGTGAGAAGTGTGTGGGAACAAAGTTCAAAAGGTGTGTAGGGGACTGGTGGAGAGACATATAGCGAAAGGAAACGGTGCGAATGAAAAATTAACAAATAAAGACAAAAAATATAATAAATAAAAATAAAGCATGATCAAAATACAAGGAAGGAGAAAATTTAAAAATAAAGGCATGATCAAAATAAACTGAAATTAAAAGGGGGGTAAACAGGTGGTGGAAGGGTGTGGGGTGAGTAGGGGTGGTGGCGGGTGGAGTGGGGAGAGGGAGACGGGGTGTCCGAGCGGGGAGGGCTGAAGGTGGTGTGTGTGGTTAGGTGTGCGTGTGTGTGTGTGTGTGTGTATGTGAAAGTGAGGGTTGGGGGAAGAACGGGGTTGCATGTTCAGGAAGGTGTGTGTGGGGGGTGTTTTTGTGGGTCGGAGTGTCTGTGCGTGTGTGGATAGGGGGGGTGGGGGAGAGGAATCAGGAGGCTGAGGGTGTAAATATGTGGTGGGAAGCACGTGTGTGTGGTTTAAGCGTGTTGTGGATGTATAGATATATATATATATATATATATATATATATATATATATATATATATATATATATATATATATATATATATATAAAGAGAGAGAGAGAGAGAGAGAGAGAGAGATGTATGTATATATGTATGTATATGTGCAGTGCCTTTGCTCACTATAAAAGCTTCACGGCACAGGCATTGCTTTATATCTGGAGATCTCTCTGCACTTGTTGTCACATGGTACCATGGGCCCAGCACTATGTGTCAATAATTGTCACAAGTGTAGTCTTTGTACCAGAGTTTTCAAGTCGCTGGCTGGACTAAAAAGTCACACTTGTTCAGCGCATCGGTAGGGGTTCTCCTACATGGATATAAAGTAGTGGCCGTACTCGAAAACGAGTTGGCAGCCACCATATGGCAGGTCACCAGTTGGTGCTACTGGTAACATGTATCCCAGTACAACCTGACCCATGGTCGGGTCGTTGGCGACTAAACTGGCAACCCCACCAAGGTTTCTTGGTGAGGAGGGTGACTTTGGACATACTGCAGGACTAAAAACAAAACCTGTCAAAGGGCAAAGGAGCTCTTAAGAGTCAATGGCCATCCAAAACCACCGGGAGAGATGATCCCTTAGCCTTTGTCAAGGCAGAATTCTAGGAGAAGGAAAACTCTGATATAACACCTGCAACCCTGATGATATCCAATGATGTTGACTTGTTCTTCTTTTTGGTAAATATCATCTTGGTTTAAGAGAGTGGGACTGGTTTTGTGCAATGCCTTTGCTCACTATAAAAGCTTCACGGCACAGGCATTGCTTTATATCTGGAGATATCTCTACACGTGTCGTCACATGGTACCAAGGGCCCAATATTATGTGACAATAATTGTCACAGGTGTAGTGTTTGTACCAGAGTTTTCAAGTCGCTGGCTGGACTAAAAGTCACACTTGTTTAGCGCATCGGTAAGGATTCTCCTACATGGATATAAAGTAGTGGCCGTACTCGAAAACGAGTTGGCAGCCACCATATATATACATACATATATACAGGGAGAGAGAGAGAGAGGTAGAAGACTGGAAGGAAATATCCGTAGTGGTAGAGGACTCGGTCCATGTGATGAGTTTGGTAGAAGTAGTAACACAACACTTAGTTCACCATACCAGGAACAATTGGTTCACCTTATGCGGTTCTTCAGCTCGGACTGGTAATGTTTATACGGAACAGGAAGAACAACAGTATGAACGCGCATGCGCAGAAACTGTCACTTCCATCAAGCTATACAAAAACCACGGGTGAAAGGTGTAACGGAGATAACTGCGAATGTCCGAAATAAAATGTTCGAGTTGATTAGAAAATTAGAATGTTGTATTTCAATGTGGTGTTTTGTAGTTATACAAGAGGTGTTTCCAGACATGTGGACAACGTGAGAAGATTTCATTTCTTGAATATAGGCAATCGCAATTGGGTAATCTCCTTTAAATATTCATTTTCTTAAATATTCATTTTTCTTAATGCTTATAATTGGGGTGGGGAAAAGAGCTGAGAATGTGTAATTAAGATAGGATGGGGAGGGTGGGGCTGGTGTTATATGTGTGTGGCTGTGTGTGTGGTGTGTGTGTGTGTGTGTGTGTGTGTGTCTATATTAATTTGTTTATATGTAGGTCTATATGTGTGTTCTACGTAATAAATACAGCGTTTAATTTATTAGTTAGGTCAACACTGATCTGAATCAGAAGCTGATAATGTTTAATTTCCATGATCAGCTATACATAACACAGATGGAATGTACGAAACAGATAATGTCATTACTGCACCAGAGCTTGATGAACACAACCACAAGAATATGGTCCGAACGTGGAAGAGTCGAACTCCCACTCTCATCGCATCCATCTCTCTCACCCTCCTTACATTTATAGACTATGTTATTAATAAGACAATTTCCCTTAAATGGGCAATTTCTTTTGATTCCACAGTTACAACCATTTCCCATTAAAGGGAAATTGTCTTATTAATAACATAGTCTATAAATGAAAAATTAGCACTAAGGGTTCCACTCATTCATATATAGGAGCTACGTCTAACCAATTTAAAGTAAGATTTAATACCCACACCACCCCTTATCAAAATTAGAAAAACCTTCAAATATTATAAACTTAATTAATATATACCTTACTTTCATATTTTACAAATTATTATAATTGTTTTTTTCTTATTTAGTTAACCTATAATTAGTATTTTACTACAGAGAATTTCATAATTTTATTTCCCTCTTACAGCTCTCTTTTCCTAAAATTATTTTTAACCTCACTACATCATTTAATCGCATCCCCTATTTATCACATTTAATACCTATGATTTTTAATTATAATTAATATCTTTAATATCGTCAATGTCCGTATAGATACAATACTCTTTATAAAAATGTTTATCTATCTCAGTTTTTCCATATATATATTTTTTTATTGCTTTAATTTTTTACTTCTTTATTTATCACTTTCATATGAATTAATATAATTTTATCTCTATAAGTATACCTATCAATTAATTTAATTTCCTGTTATGTATCTATTTAAATAAGATTGGTATTTCTCACTAATACCATTATCCCCCAATTGTTTTTCCTTCGTTTTTAACAACATTTTTTAATAACATCAAATGTTCGTGTACACTTCACTATCTTCTTGACTTGACCTCATTTTCTCCTCCCCATTGTATTATTTTCATTCAAAGCATTCATCTGCACTCCTCCACTCCTAGATTTAATTTCTACTACTGTTATTCTATCAACTTGATCTCTAAATCATTTCTATTGGTCAATTCAAAACCTGTTCCCAAAAGAGACTCTTTGTATCAATTCTTTGTTTTTTTTCAATAAACACATCTCATAATTTCTGAGGACGGCATGTATATGTGAAGGTATGTATATTTTCTCTGCTAATTTGTAATATTTTTACATAGATCTTAAAAATGATATACATACCAAAACACATACATCCCAGAAACGATCGTAAAATGATGATTTTTTTTTATATAAGGAGCTTGTCTTTTGTTTTTATTTCATTCTTTTTATTAATTTATATATATATATATATATACATATATATATATATATATATATATATATATATATATATACATGCATATATATATATATATATATATATATATATATATATATATATATTTTCATATATATATATATATATATATATATATATACATATATATATATATATTTTCATATATATATATATATATATATATATATATACATATATATATATATATACATATATATATATATATTTTCATATATATATATATATATATACATATATATATATATATACATATATATACATATATATTCATATATATATATATATATATATATATATATATATATATATATATATATATATATATCATTTCTTCAATAAACATTCACCAAGACGGATTGCGCCTTACACTTACACTACCGTCCCTATTTTAGACAGGGAGATCATCGCACACTGTCTTGTGGACTGTGTGTTGAAAAAAGGATAAATATTCTAGGGAGTCTACGCAATTGCGATTGCCTAATCAAGATATGAAATCTTTTCACGTTGTCCACATGTATGGAAACACCTCTTGCCTAACTACAAAGCTACATATTGAATAACAACATTCTAATTTTCTAATCAACTCGAACATTTTATTCCGGACATTCGCAGTTATCTCCCTTACAATTTTCGCCCCTGGTTTTTGTATCGCTTGGGTGAAGTAACCGTTTCTGCGCTTGTGCGTTCATACGGTGTTTATTTCTGTTCTGTATAACCATTACCTGTCCGAGCTGAAGATCCGCATAAAGTGAAACAATTGTTCTCGGTATGGTGAACTAACTGTTGTGTTACTACTTCTATATATATATTATATATATATATATATATATATATAAATTAGAATTGGTGCTCTGAAATAGCTATATATATGAATGTATATATAGTGTATTTTGCAATACACTGTATGCTTAATTAAAAGCATTTCGAAAACCTTATGCTATTGTTTGAGAGTAGTGACAGACTCAGCTTTATCTCCCCCTGTTTGCTGAAAATTAAAGTAAGTGAGTCTGTCACTACTCTAAAACAATAACATAAGGTCTTCGAAATGCTTTTAATTAAACATACAGTGTATTGCAAAATACACTATATATACATTCATATATATATATAGCTACTTCAGAGCACCAACTTTAATTTGCAATTTCTGCTTGACCGGCAACCGCTCTGTATAATCAGTTCCTGATTATTTACTAGAATTCTATAAGAACCAAACATCTATGATTTCAGCAAACAGGAGGAGTAGTTGGCTTTGATAAGCATCAATAAATGCGAAACAAGTGAGTGTGTCACTACTCTAAAACAATAGCATAAGGTCTACGAAATGCTTTTAATTAAGCATACAGTGTATTGCAAAATACACTATATATACATTCATATATATATATATATATATACATACATATATATTGAAAAATGTGTTAAATGCTTGGTACAGTTAAGTATATTTGTAAAAAGTGAAGGATGACTTCACTTCTATAAAATTGAATTTTATAATATAATAATTTTAAATTTTGTATTGTAGATCTACAAAAATAAATTGTAAATTTATAATATTATAAAATTAAATTGTTTAGAACTAGAATGAAGTCATTCCTTGTGGTTTCTTTGCATTTTCTTGCAACGGAAAAATAAATATTTCTGCTGGTGTGATGTGTGTAAGCAAACATGTATATATATATATATATATATATATATATATATATATATATATATATATATATGTATATGTATATATATATATATAAGTATGTATGCGTACATACATATATGTATACAGACGTACAGTAGTATGTATATATATATATATATATATATATATATATATATACATGCCCACATATATATATATATATGTACGTATGGATTCACTGAACATTTATTATAATGCTCGGTGTGTTTGGAAACAAACATCCCGAATTAAGCCGTAGAGTATCCAGCAACCATCGTTGCTCATTTGTTCAACATTGACAAAGGAACGCTGTACTAGTTTCAAGCTTATTAGCTATCGTCAGCAACGTAAACCTTCCTGTCAGAAGGTTGATCGTCTGAAAGTATATACTTTCCTAATGTTTATTAACGCCTGAGCAGCCTAATTTGCATATCGAGTGAGTTATTGGGCCGGGGTACCGAAAACGATAAAAGGAAAAAATGAAACGAAATTTCATTTCTCACTCTTAGTACGGCTATTACTTAAATATAAGTATGTATAAGTACATACATATATGTATACAGACGTACAGTAGGATGTATATATATATATATATATATACATACATGCCCACATATATATATATATATATATGTACGTATGGATTCACCGAAAATTTATTATAGTGCTCGGTGTTTGCTAACAAACATCCTGAATTAAGCCGTACAGTGTCCAGCAGCTATCGTTGCTCATTTGTTCAACTCTGACAAAGGAACGATGTACTAGTTTCAAGCTTATTAGCTATCGTCAGCAACGTATACCTACTGTACGTCTGTATACATATATGTATGTACGTATACATACTTATATTTAAGTAACAGCCGTACTAAGAGTGAGAAATGAAATTTCGTTTCATTTTTTCCGTTTATCGTTTTCGGTACCCTGGCTGATTAACTCACTCGATATGCAAATTAGGCTGCTCAGCCTTTAATATGCATAAGGAAAGTATATACTTTCAAACATTCAACCATCTGGCAGGAAGGTATACGTTGCTGACGATAGCTAATAAGCTTGAAACTAGTACAGCATTTCTTTGTCAATGTTGAACAAATGAGCAACGATGGTTGCTGGACATTGTACGGCTTTATTCGGGATGTTTGTTTGCAAACACACCGAGCATTATAATAAATGTTCGGTGAATCCATACGTACATATATATATGGTGGCATGTATGTATATATATATATATATATATATATATATACTACTTTACGTCTGTATACATATATGTATGTACGTATACATACTTATATTTAAGTAACAGCCGTACTAAGAGTGAGAAATGAAATTTCGTTTCATTTTTTCCGTTTATCGTTTTCGGTACCCCGGCCGATTAACTCACTCGATATGCAAATTAAGCTGCTCAGCCGTTAATATGCAAAAGGAAAGTATATACTTTCTGACGTTCAACCATCTGGCAAGAAGGTATACGTTGCTGACGATAGCTAATAAGCTTGAAACTAATACAGCGTTCCTTTGTCGGTGTTGAACAAATGAGCAACGATGGTTGCTGGACACTGTACGGCTTAATTCGGGATGTTTGTTTGCAAACACACCGAGCATTATAATGAATGTTCGGTGAATCTACACGTACATATATATATGTGGGCATGTATGTATATATATATATATATATATATATATATATATATATATATATATACTGTATACGTCCGTATACATATATGTATGTACGTATACATACTTATATTTAAGTAACAGCCGTGCTAAGAGTGAGAAATGAAATTTCGTTTTATTTTTTTCCGTTTATATATATATATATATATATTTTATGCCATTAAATGTAAAGGATGCAATGAAGATTATATAGGATAAACTTAACTCATCATCAGAAAGAGAATGACAGTTCATCGCCAACAATTACGAGATCCAGCCACGAGACAGATACCACTAATTGCACATCTAGACATATGCGCAAGTAATAAGACACCCAAATACCAAATCTTCCCATTTTATCTTTCCGCTGACAATACAACAGAACAAATACAAATAAATAAGGAAAATATGTTTATTCAAAAATATAGAGGAGCATTAAATATAATTTAATATACATTATGTCAAAACCATAACATGCTAACCATGCAAACATATACATGCATACACACACACACACACACACAACACCTTCTACTGTAGAAAATAAAACCAGAACTAAATAAACCTTAACATGCGTTAATACTCTAACACCCTAACATGCTCCCCCCACCCACCCACACACACACACAAACACACACACACCTAACTCCCTCCCCCATTTCTACTAACGGAATCATTTTCCTACACACACACACAAAAAAATATATATATTCTCTTCATCTTGACATGCTAACCATACCCCCCCCCCCACACACACACACGCACACACACACACATAACACCCATACACACACAATTAACACCCATACACACACACACAACTCCCTCCCCCATTTCTACTATTAGAATCATTTTCCTACACATACACGCACAAAATATATATATTCTCTTCATCTTAACATGCTAACCATACTCCTACACACACATACACACACACACACACATAACACCCATACAACAACTCCCTCACCCATTTCAACTAATAGAATCATCTTCCTACACACAAGCACACAAATAAACATACATATCTCTACTTTCTTTATTTCAATAGAAAGTCTGGATTCTGAAACCCCATCGCATCAGCCATATTCACAGAACCAGAACAATTCTCCTCATCCCATTTTTCTTGACCATTATCTTTTGTTTGGTAAAAAAGTTTTCTAAAAGGCTACACAATAAATTCCAAAATACGGGTGCGAAATTGAATGTACTTGTTCACGTACCAGTCATAATTTCATTTATAAACAGTCAAATTACATTTATTAAAGAAAAGCCTTCGTGAGCAACCCTTTTTTAAAGTAAAATGAAATTCAAACACAAACTGGCGGGAAAGATGATGTGCTTATTCACGTGACTGCATCAACCAAACAAACTTCACTCATATATGAAAAAACAATCTGAGCCCCTCCCCCCTCCCCCTCCCCCCTTGTTTGAAGGCAAATATAATAAGAACTGTGTAACGCGAACTAGCGCGAAATTTATTATACTTATTCACCAACCTATCAAATTACTTCTCTAAAAACCTCGCATTTCCACCCACTTTTTTACATATGAAACAGAAGTAACATTCAAAGACCAACCAGGTGTGAGAAAAGCCACAAACCCTCCATCTCAATTTTACTTTTGAAAAGCAGAAGAACTGCGAAACCGTTAAAGGAACTAAATAAATATATATTTTTAAAAAAAAAGACTCCAGTTGCATTTTCGATTTCATCATTTTTCCTTATACTTTCACTCGTGTAGGACACCTCGGTTATTTTTCATTTTGTTAAAAAAACTTAAATTTCTAATATATATGTATATATATATATATATCCAAAATTAAATTAAGGGAGTCATGTCCAAGACATGCGCCATATCCACCGTAGAATAAGCTCAAAGATTCCAATGAATACATCCGAGCATTTTATATCAACTAGAAATTGATTGATATATATATATATATCCAAAATAACCACATGAAACACTCACAAGGGATAATTTGTAAAGTGTGTAAGAATACACAGCTAGCTATGTAACTAATTAAAGTTTAACTAGAACTTCAAATATAGATACCTTTTAAAATGATTAATCTTCCTTGTACATATTTCATTAAAGAAATATATTTCACCATTAATCCGTAAACTCACAGTAGTCAAATCCTAGATCTTCAGCAAGGGAGAAAATTTAACTATCTGTGTTTACACAGCAAATGCGAATCTGCGAATGACCCGTCGCACGTATTGCAATTTTAAAACTACACACATCGTACCAGCGTCATCCCAGTGTCATGAATAGGATTATCGACAGCTAGAAATAGCAGCCGAGTCCTTTCAACTGAGTTAGCTCTACAATTAAGGGGCCGTATATATATCCAAAATTAAATTAAGGGAGTCATGTCCGAGACATGCGCCATATCCAAAATAAGCACAAAGATTCCAATGAATAGATCTGAGCATTTTATATCAATTAGAAATTGATTGACATATATATATATATAAATTAAACACATGACACGATCACACGTACGATGTGTGTAGTTTTAAAAATACAACACGTGCGACGGGTCATTCACAGATTTGCATTTGATGTGTAAACACAGATAGTTAAATCTTCTCCCTTGCTGAAGATTCGAAATTTAACTACTTGCTGAAGATCCGAATTTAATGAAATATGTCCAAGGAAGATTAATCATTTTAAAAGGTATCAATATGTGAAGTTCTAGTTAAACTTTAATTAGTTACCTACCTAGCTGTGTGTGCTTACAGACTTTACAAATTATCCCCTGTGATTGTTTCATTTGTTTATTTTGGATATATATATCAATTTCTAGTTGATATATATATATTCAGACACTTCATTTCATGCCACAGTACAGCTATTTACTCCATGAAATGTTTTGATTCTAATCGTTTTTATGTCGAAACATTGAAATTAACTACATTGCAATATTCTCTCCGTCCCTCACCATTCTAAGTTTTAATCCTACCGATGCCTCCCATCCATTCGGAGTCGATAAGTAAAGTATTTATCTGGTACTGGTCTCGATTCATTCTTTGTCTTGTCCAAGATGGCACGCCAACGTCTCCATTATAAATTTTGAAATTAGTAATCAGACGAAAATTACTAAATCATATTTCAGTAACTATAGTCAACGTTGTTCCAGTTGAACTTCTCTATTACGGCTAAATATAATTATATATCAATAAGCTGAAAATATTTTAAAGGCATGTATTTCTGTAGAATTTCATGAGGTTAGAAATGTCATATATATGATATTCGCTTGTGATCTAGTACATATTCTAGACTATCAGATGTTTCGAGAAATCATAGATGCTATTTTTGTATTCATCTTAAAAAAACAAATATAATGAAGATCTCAAACTTGTAAACATCTCTAATATTCCAACGTTTCATACGCAGCTGGAAACCACAGCATAGAACATAACAGTATTAGCTCTGTAGACGTTCGTAACACATAGAAATCAATACATGTAGATGAAGATACACACAAAAGCCTCAAACGTACGGATACACACACACAAACAGTCAAAGCGCACCCACCTACATAAATAGACACACACACACACACACACACACACACATACTTATGTATATATATATATGTATATATATATATATATATATACATATACATATACATATACATATGTATATATATAAGCATGTACGTATATATATATATATATATATATATATATATATATATATAAATTAATAAAACAATGAAATAAAAACAAAGAACAAGTTCCTTATATTAAAAAAATCATCATTTTACGATCGTTTCTGGAATGTATATGTGTGTTGGTATGTATATCATATAGATCTAGGTAAAAATATTACAAATTATCAGAGGAAATATACATGATATCTTCTATATTTGGATTACATTGAGTTCTTCATACGGATTGGACACTACCGTATATTTTGGAAGATTTATCTACATATATATATATATATATATTTATATATAAAATAAACTAAAATAAACTAAAATAGATAAGTCAAATATTTAAAATGTGGCTTCGTTTATTACTGCTATATATATTTCGGTGACAGCCATCTTTGGCTGTGACCTCTTCAGGCAGTCCGAATTAGTGTAGTAAAGACGAGTACACATGTTGTTGAGGTGTTTAACTTTGTCAATACTCTGATATGCCCAGTTCCTTGTAGGGTTGTTATTTCACTGAGGAACTGGAATCATATGAATTTAAACAAACGAATTTCAGCGTCAAAGGACATCTTCTCCTCCCATTGGTCAGTTGTGAGAACATTCCTCAGTCAAAAGTCTATAGAAATTCGTTCTGAGGCGAGGCAATCTGTAGTGTTTGTCTTTGTTATTAAGTACATCTGACCTCTATTTTTATGTTGTTAGTGGTGTTGGTGTCGGAGTCAGCTTAATTCCAGCTGCTGCTGATTTTAGATGGATCTGTGTGTGTGTGTGTTGGCATCTATTCTGCCACCATTTCTCGTGGAGGGGGTGCCAAGCATATGAAGAAATAAAAGGCAATAACATGAAGAAAATAGAAAATGAAAATAAGATAATATAAGCAAATAATTAAACAAAAAAAATGAGTAAATGGTAGAAGGAATAAGATGATAAAAGAATAAAATAAGATAATCAAATAAAATGTGTGTGTGTTATAATAAATCTCAAAGTTAGAAAGATTTGTAAGATCCACTCCTCCCATTGGTCAGTTGTGAGAGCATTCCTCAGTCAAAAGTCTATAGAAATTCTTTCTGGGGTGAGGCGATCTGTAGTGTTTATTTTTGCTATTGTTAATTATATCTGACCGTTACCCTTATTTTGGTAGTGGTGTTGGTGCTGCGGTCAGCCTAGGTCTTGCTGCTGATAATTTAGAAGGATATGTGTGTGTGTTGGCATCCATCCTGCCACCATTTCTCGTGGTGGTGGGGGGGGGGGGGGTTGTGCCATGCATATGAAGAAATAAAAGGCAATAAAATTGTATTGCCTTTTATTTCTTCATATGCATAGCACAACCCCCCCCCCCCACCACCACCACCACCACCACGAGAAATGGTGGCAGGATGGATGCCAACACACACACATATCCTTCTAAAATCATCAGCAGCAAGACCTAGTCTGACCGCAGCACCAGCACCACTACCTAAATAAGGGTACGGTCAGATGTACTTAACAATAGCAAAAACAAACACTACAGATCGCCTCACCCCAGAAAGAATTTCTATAGACTTTTGACTGAGGAATGCTCTCACAACTGACCAATGGGAGGAGTAGATCTTACAAATCTTTCTAACTTTGAGATTTATTATAACACACACACACATTTTATTTGATTATCTTATTTTATTCTTTTATCATCTTATTCCTTCTACCATTTACTCATTTTTTTTGTTTAATTATTTGCTTATATTATCTTATTTTCATTTTCTATTTTCTTCATTTTATTGCCTTTTATTTCTTCATATGCGTGGCAAAGAAGAGCAATATATGTACGTATGGATTTACCGAGTATTTATTATAATGCTCGGTTTGTTTGTAAACAAACATCCCGTATAAAGCCTTACAGTGTTTAGCAACCATCGTTGCCCTTTTGTTCAACACTGATAAAGGAACGATGTACTAGTTTCAAGCTTATTAGCTATCGTCAGCACCGTATACCTTCCTGCCAGATGATTAAACGTCTGAAAGTATATACTTTATGCATATTAACGGCTGAGCAGCCTAATTTGCATATCGAGTGAGTTAATCGGCCGGGCGCACAGAAAACGATAAATGGAAAAAATGAAACGAAATTTCATTTCTCACTCTTAGTACGGCTGTTACTTAAATATAAGTATGTACACGTACATACATATATGTATACAGACGTACAATAGTATGTATATATATACATACATGCACACATATATATATGTACGTATGGATTCACCGAACATTTATTATAATGCTCGGTGTGTTTGTAAACAAACATCCCGAATTAATATATATATACATACTACTGTACGTCTTCAGGTCTCCACGAAGGTCTGATCCCCACACCGATTCCAAGTTGCGGTACGCCACCCAGGGCCCACTCTTCCCCCCAACTACATCATCCCCCGTATTCCCAATCCCCACTCCCAAACACGGGAAGTCGTCAACCAATTCTAGCGGCTTCCCGCCTACATTAGTAATCCTCTCTGATCTCTTAATATTCTCTACCATACACTTCTTCTTAATCTCATTCATTCTCAGCCCCACACTCCTCAGCACAGTCTCCACCACCTGCATCAAATCCTCTGCCTCCTTCACTGAGTTTGTCACCAGAACTATGTCGTCTGCAAACTCAGCATCCGATATCTTTTTCGCCTTAACTCTCCTGCTCTGAGCCGGTGTTACACTGCCTTCAAACCTACTAAAACCTTATATGCTAGATGCGAAGCATAACATAGACTTCACAATATTCCCTAATTATATTACAAGGCATAAACTAAAGAAGTCACGTTAAGTCACAGAAACAATGAGCATGGACAAATATACACACATTTAAATATACTACAAGCACACTTCCTTTCTATATCCCACACTCGTTGTAGACACTCCGCTTGAATCAAATATACCTACGCCAGGCACATATATGAAATATATACCTTTAAAATCGCATACGTACACAAACATATGTTTAAAACGTTCACCCACAATCAGACAGTATTCCGAGGTGTGATTTTGAATATTAAGTTTCAAAATGAAATTGAATTTTATTACTTGAAAATATAAACCAGTGAACTTAATCTTAATTTCATTTTTCACTTTATAAAATAAAAAAAAATCGTCTGTGTAATGTAACTTAAAACAATGTTTTTCATTAAAACCACATCAACATTTTAAAATTTCTAAACGTGTTGTATTCTGATCTTGTCTGGTCTTTGCTCCCCTGCATAGATTGATGACTTAAAAATAACATGAGAGGGTACTAAACTTAAAGAGTTTATTTCATAGCTTATATGTTTTTTTGTTTTTTTTTCTCGAAAATTTGTTATTTTAGAAAAATACAATAATTTGAATCATGTTTAATTCATCTTAATTCATGCATTTTATTATTTTATTAGTTTTCATTATCTTTTATTAATAGATCATTTCTGTAATTTTGCAATGTTTTATATTGTATTTTGATTGAATTCTTTATTTTTGTTATGGCTTACAGCAAAAAGTTAGGGAAAAACTAAAATTATATCCATTTTGAGCTTTCTTTTTTTTTGTTTTATTTCCCTTATTTATCATTTAAAATATTTTACTTTACTTCATTTTTGTATATATTATTTGGATTCAACGCATTTGATACTTCTTTCAACTGACCTTAATGAAAAAAAATAGGACAAATAGAATTAAATTCTTACACGGTTTTGCTCTTTCAAATAGCAGACCATCAAAAGAAACTTTTTATTCGGATTTTATTCTGCTCTCCATTTCGTCTAATACTTTTTTATGAAACTGATTTCCAAGAGTCCATTATTTCTTTTAAGAAAGACATACAAAGAATATAAAGCACACAACCACAAACACCATCTCATAGAAACTGTGAAAGCGAAGCGAAGCTGAAAAATAAATAACAAATAATAATACATGAAAGCTATTTCAATGAGAATAAAAAGTAAGATGGAAATAGCAAAAGAAATATGTTAATATGTTCCTCTTTTTCTGTGTGTCGAGAAGATATTAAATATTTTAAAGAAAAGAGTTATTTCTTGTGCTCTAATGCAATGGTTTGTAACAAGAAGGAAAAATTACTTGACGCTTATAGCTTTTGATTAATTCACTAATATATATATATATATATATATATATATATATATATACACACACACATACATATATATATATACACACACACACACATACATATATATATATATATATATATATATATATATATATATATATATATATATA
>OZ024743.1:289775586-289778086 GCA_964016885.1 Eledone cirrhosa | reverse complement strand
GGTGACCTGAGTTCAAATCCCGCAGTGTTTAACTTTGCCTTTCATCCTTACGGCGTCGATAAAATAAAGTACCAATCACGCACTGGAGTTGATTTACTCGACTTTCCCCTCCCCCAAAATTGCTGGCCTTGTGCCTATATAAGAAACCATTATTTCGTACACCATGCGTTTCAGCATAGAGTTACGTCCCTTTAGCTTCCGACTTCAGATCCCACCAAGGTTAGCTTTGCTGTTCGTCTTTATGGGGTCATTGAAATTAAGTAGCAGTAACGCACTGGGGTCGATTTAATCGATTTTGCTTTCCCAAAAAATTGCTGGCGTTGTGCCTAAAGAATAGTCACTTTGTCCTCGATGTCTGCGGTGAATTGGCAGTATCGGTAGTGGGTCAGATGCCATGCTTTCCAACATAGTTACGTCCCTTTATGGTATGAGTTCAAGTCCCGTCGAGGTTAACTTTGCCTTTCATCCTTACGAGGTCGATAAAATAAAGTATCAGTAATGCACTGTGTAATTGCTGGCCTTGTGCGAAAAAGAGAAACAATTATTATTATTAGGCTGGTAGAATGTTAGTATCGGTAGGGTGTCGGGCGACATGCTTTTCAGTATAGAGTTACGTCACCTTACTCTCAGATTTCATCATTATGGGGTCGATAAAATAAAGTACCAGTAATGTATTGGTGAATTGCTGGCCTTGTGCCAAAAGTAGAAACAATTATTATTATTATTATTACTATTATTATTTTTCTTTGCCTTGCCACACACGCACGAGTCAGTTTTAATAAGTCTGTTATTTTTCACTTGTCTTGAAAACCAGCTTCGTTTTGTGGCTAAGTACTGTATAATTGGAGCTAAATCATGTCGGCTTCAGTAGGTCACCGGGGCCCAAATCAAATAAGACTTGCGTGAGGTTGAGGCACACAAAATACATTAGTTGATGAAAACGAGTTGATGCAAACGAGCTGATATGAGAAATACCGTCATCAGCATCCCCATATTTCGAAAAACGACGTCCGGCCGTGGAGACGGATGATTAGGAACAGTGTAAGTAAAACCTGTTCACCTTCCCTCATCTTAATCTAACATGACGATACACAGAATAGGATGTGTGAAGTCACGTAACCTGAGGTCGTCTTGGAAGCAGACACGCATGCATGCTCAACTACAACTACTCACTGAACATAGATGTGGTGGCCATCAGCAAGATCTGTGTAGTTCTTTACTGTTAGTGGGTGATTGTAACGGTATTTTAGACGCAAGCTGTGATTGTGTGGTGCTAGCAGTTAGGAGAAGAGGGAGTAAAAGCCTCGCAAAATTGCAAGTATTACTGACTTGTGGGTTTATGTCGAACACCTGCTATCATGTACAAGACAGATCCGGCTATTAACTGAGTCCATCAGTAAGATTGCCACAACGTCTTCCATTAGCCGGGAAAGACTGGCAATTTTTATTTGCGAAAAATGTGTTGCGGATACGATTGAAAGAGGTGGAAGGTAAACTCTTCTTTCTTCGGTGAAATCCGGATTGACTTTTTCAGATTTCGCCTGAAGAGGCAAATAAGAATGAAGTGTAAAATACTACCTTCCAACTAGTTATTTGAAAATTGAGGGAGAGAGATGAGGATGATCTGAGGGAACGGGCTTCCTCTGTGTGAGCGCCTGTAATTTGAAGAGGGACAACTGCGTTTTCTCTTTATGTACTATCCCTTCACATTACTCAAGTAATATTTTGTTCAGTATTCGGCATAATCTATTTCCTCGAAGTGTATTTAGTTGCTATGTATATATTTTTTTACCAAATTATTGTTAGGTTTTAAATTGTGTAAATTTCAAAATAAATAAACAAATATTCTTACAAACTTAGCTGTTCGCAATCAAACTTCTGTATAAATATAGCAGATGCAACGATGACTGATTAATCACTTCCCTAGAACCATGTCACCATTGCGTCTAAACGAGGAATTAATCAGTTTAATCTATTGGCGCTAAACGGTTATTCGTGCATTGAATTATCTGTATATGGGATCAGTTAATGTTTATAGATAAAAACACCTATAAAGAACAAATATGATATTTCTTGAAATATATGTTGCTCATCTTCCTTCGTAAATTTAAACTTTTTATTTTGAAAAATAAAAAAGGAAACAAAAATGATTCACTGAGAAGCGAAGGCAAGGAAAGAAGATAAGAATAATAGGTAGCTATTAAGATATGAAAACACTCACAAGCGCACCTTCACACACTTATAAGAGGTTATAGTAACCAACACGCAACAAAACATATTTTTAAAACCATGCAATGACATACACAAACATAAATTATGTACTTATAAACATATATATATATATATATATATATATATATATATATATATATATATATATGTGTGTGTGTATATTTGTGTGTGTGTGTGTGTGTGTGTGTGTGTGTGTGTCGCTGTGTGTATTTGTGGAATAAATAAAATTTCGAAGATAATATTCTCTTTTCACTTGTCTGTGATGGTC
>OZ024743.1:289760586-289770586 GCA_964016885.1 Eledone cirrhosa | reverse complement strand
CATATACGATATATATATATATGTATAATAATCATATGAAAGTTCCCAAAAGATTTGTTATAAACTGTCATCACGTGACAGCTAATTCAGTATATATATATATATATATATATATATTAGAAAGATCGAGTATCGAAAAATCGGCGCACGAGTTCACGAAAAACGAAATTCGATATGAGCGGCAGAGGGCTCAATAATTCAGATGAATCAGAGCTATAACTATCGTTAAAATACCGTCACATATAGAACAAGTCTACAATCAACCATACGATTTAAAATCGATAAAGGAAGATTCGGGCCAAACAGATAAAAAATATCAATAAAACAATACGTCAATAATTTAAATGAATGTAAAATCAATGTAAAATCATATATATATATATATATATAGTGATGGAACATATATATATATATATATATAGTGATGGAACACTGGAAGGTAATATCCGTAGTGGTAGAGCACTCAGTCCATGGGACGAGTTAGGTAGAAGTGGTTACACAACAGTTAGTTCACCATACCGAGAACAATTGTTTCACCTTAGCGGATCTTCAGCTCGGGATGTGTATGGTTATAGGAACAGGAAGGACAACCGTACGAACGCGCATACGCAGAAACTCGGTCACTGCACACAGGCAATACTGGACTGCGTGCGAGAGGTGT
Organism: Eledone cirrhosa; assembly: GCA_964016885.1. NCBI lineage: Eukaryota > Metazoa > Mollusca > Cephalopoda > Octopoda > Eledonidae > Eledone > Eledone cirrhosa. Next base: position 289,769,925 of record OZ024743.1, on the reverse strand, counting down.
AAGGGAGATAACTGCGAAAGTCCGGAAAGTTTTTAGGTTGAAAATAAAATTAAAATAAAATTAAAAATAAAATTATGCAATGGATGTTTGGTGACGTGTGGACAACGTATGAAAAATTCACTTCTCGTGTTTAGGCAATCACTATTACGTAATCTCTTTAGGATAGTTATTCGTTCGTCAATACATAAGCCACACGTCGGATTTCCCCTTGCGTATGGCTTGGACTTAGTGATGGCTTTCCATTGAATGGAGTAGCCTATAACTGAGTCCTTGAGGGACCATACGTGGGTAATTTTATTTTTAATTTTATTTTAATTTTATTTTCAACCTAAAAACTTTCCGGACTATCGCAGTTATCTCACTTACACCTCTCGCCCGCAGTCTAGTATTGCCTGTGTGAAGTGACCGAGTTTCTGCGCATGCGCGTTCGTACGGTTGTCCTTTCCGTTCCCATAACCATAGACATCCCAATCTGAAGATCCGCTAAGGTGAAACAATTGTTCTCGGTATGGTGAACTATCTGTTGTGTAACCACTTCTATATATATATACATATATATATATATATATACAATGATATTAAATAAATGGAAACTATATTTATAAAACTATATTTATTTTATTATATATTTCAAGGGCAACCGAGACAACATTGGTACGCTTTCATCAGATAAAACACAAAGTTTGTTTTATAACAGTTATGATTAGGTCTAGAATTTAAAGGTACTATATGGCGGTCAAAAACGGCGGCACGGTGGGCCCCGAGGAGAAGCAACCCGCTCCGAGTAATTTCATTTACCGAAAGAAGGGGAAATTTATTTTTCCACGCACTCAAGGGAGGCCTATGCACCAGGGCGCTGGGCGCGCAGCCAGGAAAACCACCACACCAGTCGGATCATCGCGTGTAATCAATTATAAAATCCGATGAAAAGCGCAAATAGACTATATCTAGGTCCCCAGATAGTCCGGGTTATAAGTATTGTGGTTCTCAGGGGGGAGGTATTCTAGTGTCATGTGCTAATGAGTACAATGATAAGTACTTACTGAGAGTAAAGCGAGTAAAAACCTAAATAAAAGGAAGAGTAAGCAAAAAACAAAGAATACATAGATAAATAAAAGCAGAATACGAAGATAAAAACACATTAATAAAGTAAAAAGGTAGAAATATATAAATAAATAAATAAAACGCCGTCATAGCTAGGGTGATGGTGGAGTAAAACGGAAGTATATAAGAACATATCGGAGAAATCAAAACACAGGGGAAATACAATATAGATCAAGTTGCAGTTAGATAATGCATATAGATATAGAGGATGGAAGAGATGGAATCAGTGTGTGTTCGAGTCTCAGAATTCAGTGTGAATTACAAAGGGTAGAGAATTCAGTCAATACAGTACAGTACAATGCAGGTTATGGTATAATCCGTAGAATTTTGTCGAAGTCTGAATATTCCCGACAGGGAAGTCGCATTGGACCAGGTGGGCGGTAGACAAAGCGCAGAGTAGATGCCGTTTTTGACCGCCATATAGTACCTTTAAATTCTAGGCCTAATAATAACTATTGGCTGTATCATGCCTCCCTCTACTGGCACTTAAACAAATCCCCCTCCTGTGTAAATTAATAGTACTCGTTTGGTATAACGATGGTTTAACGACGATGGCTGACTTCCCACTAGCACACCCGAAGCCTAGAACAGTTACATTCCTCGAGTGCCCGGAAAAATAGATTTCCATATCTTTCGCTAGACAATTTCACTCGGAATGGCTGACACGTGATTAGGATGGGCTGGCCGGAGTCTGCAGTCGTCGCGTGCTATTTGACTGCTAAACAAGGACTTAATCTTTACTCTATATCCCACCCTGAAAAGTTATCGAGGATCTCTATAATACACTTAACATTTTTTCATAAAAGACTCTCTATGTAAATTCTTTAACTAAATCTCGCAACCCAAACCTTAAATTTTTTTAAACAGTTTAATTTTTAATTTTCTAATTTTTTTAATTTTATAAATTTAATCTTTTATTTAATTTTTTTAATTTCATCCTATAAATCTAAACAACAATTTAACGTTCCAATTTTCTGTTCACACATTATACCATGCAGACGCCCACTATATATACCTCTGTTATAATATATACCTCTGTTAAGATATAGGTTCTTTAGAATAATATTTTTCGCGGCAATTCCTAGCCTGATTGTAGCATGACATTAACGCTGACTTTTCTTCTTTCTTTCTGTCTTTTTTTCTCTTTGCCCGGGAGGTTAGTAGCACACTATAAGCTTTCGCCCCCTCACCAGATAGCCTTAAGTAGACCGAATAGCAAGCACTTGAGGGCGACCGGCTAAAGTGGAAGATACTAGATGGTCGGTCGTCCTCGGGTCTTTAATTTTCAGCCCCATGTATTTTATCTGTTACATTCATTTATTATATTTCGAATACCTGATGATATCACCGGATTCATACGGAACCCGGTCATTGAAATGATCATAGTATAATAAACCTTTCAGGAATTACACAAGTCCACCCTCCTGTTATTTTATTATAATAATTAACTCCGTACTTGCACCACCAACTACACAAACGAAGACGGTTGAGCTGCTTTACGTTGTGTACTCTCCATATAATTACATCAAGATTGACCATACGGAATGACCAACTCTATCCAGTGGTGAACCTTCAAACCTAAATATATATATATATATATATAAATATATATATATATATGTAGAAGTTATATTTAAATTGTTAGAATACAACAAGCAAATATTTTTTATAACTGATATAAAGCACTCAACAAATTATTGGAGTAAAAATACGATATATTAACAAATGAAACTATATTTATAAAACCATATTTATTTCATTATACATATTTCAAGGACACCAACTTAAATTAGCATCCAACAGAAATGCTCGCATTCTTTAAGGGTATGTCAATATTTATTTATAAAACTGATCTATATTATATTTTATCTGATGAAAGCACACCATAATTTAACTTGGTGTCCTTGAAATATGTATAATGAAAGAAATATGGTTTTATAAATATAGTTTCCATTTGTTAATATATCGTATATATATATATATATATATATATATATATATATATATATATATATATATATATATATATATATATATATATTTCTTTATTTACCATAAAGGTATAAAAAGAAGGGACAAATACAAAGGGGGAGTTTACATAAAACCGAGTAAAAAGGGTATAAAATGAAAATAATCAAAGACAACCTCAAAAGGGAGGGGACGTGATGGGGGTTGCACACACCCCCGAAAAAGTGTGCAATCCTTTGCTCGAGGAGTACATGGGGAAGGTGCTCCCGTCCTTCACTTCTTTACCTACAGGATGGTATACAGAGAAGGCCCATTTACACGAGCCATTCTCGCCACTATCACCCACCTTTCATAAAACTGCTTGTGGCCAAGCACCTCTCTCTCCATTCTTATCCTTCTTCCGAAGTGATATCGGAAGAGGTAGACCAGACTATGGCCAGAGAGTAAGTTGCTTGACTTCACACCTTTCAATCATGTCCACCAAACAACCTCTTTCAACATGGCTATTACGCATCGAAAAACCGCCTTTGCTTCCTTTGTGAAGAGGGGAGGCGGCTTGATTGTTATCACGGACTCGGCGGTCAATCGAATCGACGCCACCCGCGACAGCAGTCGTTCGGCGTAGCCCCATAGATCAGCCATGCCCGGACAGTGCACCAATGCGTGCGCAACGGTTTCTTCGTGACGCACGCATCTAGGGCAAATCTTTTTCAAGGGATCCCTGCCCGGGCGCCCGTGTCTGTAGAGCCTTTCTCGAACGGGTAGAGCCCCCCGGTAGCACTGCCAGGCCATTGACTTCTGGAAGTTCTCCATTGGTCCCGGGCCGAAAGTCCTACCGAACAGGCTGGCCAGTTCGTCCTCTTCCATGTCCAGCGACTCTCCAAGGCTGTCATCGCCCCTGCTAGCCACCAGCCCACTATAGAATGACGAGGTGGATTCTCCACCGATGGCCGGGTCCGCTTGCCAGAGAGCCTTGAGCGCCTGGGCACACTCAGTGTGCCAGTCGCCCAGTTTTCCGGATCTTTGCTTGACCCAAGACTGCAGCTCCGTGAGCGAGACGAGTCTCGGAAAGGCTCGTCTCACGAACGGAGCCCACACCGGTTGACCAGTGAGGAATACCTGTAGGTGCCGTAGCTTTAATGCGTGCCTACGCATCATCAACCACGGCATCCCCAGCCCTCCTTTCGAAGGTTGTTGGAAGCAGATGGATCTTCTCACCATAGGAGGGCGCTTCTTCCAAAGAAATTGAAAGAGCATGCGTTCCATGGTGGTGAGTGTTTCCTTAGGGCAAGGCACGACAGTCAGGCGGTAGTAGGTGACGGACGCTATGTAAATGTTCGCCACTTCCGCCCGACCTTTCAGGGACAGCTTACACTTGGCCCATTTCTGGGTCAGTGCAAACACCTTGCTCGTGACCTCGCCCCAGTTCTTTTCCACCTGGAGGTCCGGGCCCTCCGTCCAGTGTCCGACGACACCGTCGGGAGGCATGGGTCTGCCTCTCCACGTTCCGAGTTGCAGCCCGATGGATTTTTCCCGGTTCAGTTCCGCTCCTGACAACCTTTCGTATTCCTCCAGTAAGGTATCGGTCGATACCATTACTGTTACGTCATCGGCGTAGGCCGACACCGCTTTGCTTAAACCTGGTTCCAGGGGGATACCCTGCAACAACTCCAACTTCCTCAGTAAATGGTCTAGAGTCAATACGTACAGAAGTGGGGGAGAGAGGGCACCCCTGTCGAATGGATCGTGTGATTTCGAAGGGCTTCGAAAGGTAGCCGTTCACCTTCATCCTAGAACAGATGTGGTTGCTATGTAAGGCAGTGATCCAGCCTCTGAAAACAGGACCGAACCCAGCCGCCGCTAGCACCGCATCCAGGTAACCATGGTCGACCCTATCGAACGCCTTAGACTGATCCAAGTTGATCAGGGCCCCACCGAAGCCGGGTGTGTTGCCAACCCTCTCTATGATGTATCGCATGAGGTGGAGGTTGTCGTGAATGGACCTGGATGGGATAGCACATGTCTGTGCATCTCCCACCAGGCTACCCACGACAAGCGCCAACCTCTTTGCTAACACATTGGCCAAAATCTTTAACTCTGTGTTTAGCAGGATTATGGGCCGAAAATTATTTATACTATCCCACTTGTTCTCGTCCTTCCTCACCAGCGAGACTACGCCTTTCACTACAGAACAAGGAATTCTCCCGTTCTGCTGCCAATTGCAGTAGACTGCTTCGAGGAGTTCGGAGAAGAAGACCGGCATTGCTAAATAAAGTTCGTAAGGTATAACATCGAGACCTGGAGATTTGCGTCTGCTGCATTGGCTCAGCGCATCCCCGATCTCTTCAGCAGAGATTGGTCCCTCGCAGGACTCTGCCTCTTCGCTCGAGAGACGCGGCAGGCCGTCGAGATATGGACCGAAATCCACGTCCCCGCCCGGACCCCCACCTCCCCCGAACAATCGGGCAAAGTGCCTTTGAAAGGCCTCGCACATCTGCTTAAGCTCCCGGATCACCCATCCATCCTCGTCTTTCAAAGACCGGATGGTCGATCGATTTCCACTCTTAGCTTCTGTCACGCGGGCCCAGCCAACGGCTTTGGCCCCCTCATTACCTAGAGCACGTATTTTACTTACGAAAAACTGGCTCAAGGCCGTCCTCGATGCCAGCACTCTGGCCACATCTTCGCTCTTAATTGCCTTTTCTAATTTACCTGTTAATTCTTTCTCGTTCCTATTCCTATCGGCAGCTAACATCTTGCTATAACTTATTGATTCTGTTCTAATCTCTCTTTTGAGAGATGCCCACCATCGGTTGTTGACGATTGCACCCGTCAAACCCTCCTTAACTAATCTGCTAATTCGGTCTCTGTAAGCCTCTTTTGCCGGTAAAGATAAATTAAGTTTCCAGTAACCGGGACCCTGTCTATGTGTTCTCTCGAGGTTGACTACGCAGGTCACTAATTTTTGATCTGTATAGCCAACCCTGAGCATTTCTGGACAGCTTAATATGTCCCTATACTTACTTCTAACTAAGAATCAATCTAAGTACGAACTTGATTGACCACTGTGGTTCGTCCAAGTCCAGGTTGGCACAGTTGGAAAATCTAGTCGATATCTATCGACCAAGTTAAAACGGTCGAGTAACCCCTTGAGGCTGTTACTCCCCCCTCTATTAGGACATGCTCCTGCATAGTCCCAACGTGCATCTAGGATGTCATTCCAGTCCCCCGCTAGAAGCAGGGAACGCGACGTTCCCAGAAAAGTCTCCAGATGCTGGAAGAAGTCGGGTCGTTCAGCTCCGAAAGGGGAATAGACGGCGACCAGTCTCAAGGCCGCACCTCCACTACTGCCAACGTCTAGCACCAACAAACGACCTTCCGAGTCCGAGTTAACAACCTGTACGGCGAGACCTAGGTGTTTTTCCAGCAGTACGACAACCCCACCCCCACCTCCAGGTTGACAGAGAGATGCGTGCACCTCAAAGTCATCGAAGGTAGGGGCCAGCTGCCGCACGACGCTGATCCGAGTTTCACAGATAACCATTACATTTATACCACGTGACCTGAGGTCATTTAGAAGCTTTGCTTGCTTCCAAGTTGAGCCCAGGCCACGTGCATTCAAACATCCTACTCTTAACACATCCATGTGGGCGGCAAAGCCAAAGGAGAGTGTAGAGACCTACCTTTCTGCTCCCTGGGGTTCGGGTCGCACGACTTCCATGGGGTCCGGGGTGTTGGGTGAAGGGGTGTCTTGTGGTAGTGTGGGGTCGTCAGTGTGTGGTGGGATTGGGGTGTTTGGAGTTGTGTTGGGGAGGGGAAGGAGAGGGGAAGGAGAGGGGGAAAGCTTTTTAGGAGGACGCTGTTTATGGGTTTGACAGAGGGTGGTCCTACGTCCTCCTTAAAATCCTTTTTTAGTTTTTGGTAGAGGTTCATTGGGACCTTTATTAATTTTAATTGTGGGTTGTTTTCTGAAAAAACAAAGTTTACCCCTTCGGTTTGTACCGAAGGGTTATTGTTTATGAGTTCATTTAATTTATTATTGTTTCTGTTGATGTAAGTATAGTGTAATGTGTTTTTTCGGATGGTGTGAGTGTTTCGAAGAGGGGAGGGGCAGGTTTGGTTTTGTTTGTTGCTGGAGGGGTGTTTTGTGTTTTGTTGGATTGTGTTGACATTTGGGTAGGGGCTGTTTGGCCTTGTGTGTTTTGCACATGTTTTCTTTTTTTCCTTTTAATCTGTCTGAAGGACTCCATTTCTTCCTCCGAATTCGTTGGGTCATCTTCAGTGTTGGAGGGAAGAGGTATGTTTGTTGGTAGTGTTTCCGTGTTAGTTTTCTTTGTGTGGGAGATGGATGTCACTATGTTAGACTGTGTTGTGTGTTGTGACTGCGGTGGTTGTGTTGTTTTATTGAGTGAGGGGTTGGGTTGGACTGTGTTTTGTTTTTGGGTAATGTGTTGTGTCTGGTTGTGCTGTGGTGGTGGTGTAGTTTTACTGAGGGACGGGTTGGGTGGGACTGAGTTTTGTTGTTTGTTTATCTGTTGTGGTGATGGTGGATCTGGTGTTGGTAGCAGGGTTTTCTTCTTGTTGAGTTGGGGACAAGCCGCCTTCAGATGCCCTCTGCCTGCACAGATATGACAGGACGGCTTTCTCCCCTCCACGCTAATGTTTATATACCCGTGGCCCTCTAATAGGATTCTGTCGGGTATTTGGGCAATGCGTTCAGGCTTCATTTGCACTACAAGTTCTATACCTGTTCCACTGAACGCATTGCCTGTGGTTTTCCCAATGGAATTACGTTGTCATTCGCTGGATCGATGAAGCCAGCTATGAGCCAGCAGTAGTCCATATCTGGCATCATCGCATCCAGCCATATGAGCTGAGTTCTTTTACCCATATAAGATGGATAAAAGGTAAAATTTGTCGAACGAATCGGCGACAAAGCATATTTTTTCGCCGCCGATTCGTTCTTCATAATAATGGCCATGCTTCCATACAGCCTGTCTCTTCTTATGAAAGTGGCTTCATTACATACTTCTCTAAGTACCGCTTTAATTTCTACTTGTGTTGGTTGTTGCGGCTTTTTTGAGATGCTGTTGATGGTGCGGAAAACGACCGTCCGACTTTCAATATCTTTGGTGAGTTCTTGGGGCATTTTTACCGACAAGGCTCCATTTTCCCCTTGAGTTATGAATCGTTTGGCGTTTTTTATTCTTTGTGCCACATCTGAAATATTTTCAGGTATGTACGTTAAAGATTTTTTTGTTGTTTGTGCAACTGAGAGGTTATTGGTGTTGACTTTGTCGTCTGTTTTGCTTTCTATTATGATGTTGTTGTTTTCAAATGTTATTTTTTGTGTTTGTTGTTTCTTTGTTTGCGGTATTAATATTGTCATGCAATTCTTTCAAATTTTTTTTGTTGTTGGAATCAATCTCCAGATTTGTGTTTTCGTTGACATTTTTCTCCGCACATTCGTTAGTTTTTATTTTATTTTTTCTTTCCTTCTCTATGACGTTAGTTGGGAAGGAAGGGGGGACTAAAGCGTGCGAGCTTACAATTCTTACCGCTGTCCCCCCACCACTATTTTCGTTAGCTTCATTTAACATTTCTCTCAGACGATTGAAATTTTATGCAACAAAATTTTTTTAAAAACAGGTTTTTCACCCCCTGGGAGGGGCGAAAATGAGCTGACCCACCGCCTGACAGTTCAGGCGGGGGGGTCAATCTACACAATAGTATCAAAATTAAAATTAAACTTACAAAATTTCCGCAATAAATTGGAACAAAACTTCTGCGCGAAGTGAATTACGTCTACGCTATCGAACAGACGACAGCTAGATTAATGTATATATATATATATAAAGAGATAGATAGATAGATAGATAAATAGATAGATAGATAGATAGATAGATAGATAGATAGATAGATAGATATAAAGTAAAACGTTATCTGTATCAAATATTTGCCATCTTTTCACATCTCAATGAAAAGGTAAAATATAAAGATAATATAAAAAAAAAACATGGAGATCCCGCCGAGGTTGACTTTGCCTTTCATCCTTACGGGGTCGATAAAATAAAGTACCAGTAATGGACTGGGTAATTGCTGGCCTTGTGCCTAAAGTAGAAACAATTAAATGTATTAAACTTAAGGCAAAATCTGGGGATATAAGCAACATCAACTAAAATACGTCAGTTTGACTTATATAGTATCACAAACTATGGATTCTGGAATTAAAGGACAATATTAATTATTTCAATAAATAAAAACAAC
>OZ024743.1:289708086-289755586 GCA_964016885.1 Eledone cirrhosa | reverse complement strand
ATATTATTTTCGTGGTGTTCACTTTGGTGTGAGTTAAGTTTGATATTACCCTTCGTCTTAGAGTTATAGTGGGTAGTACTTTTATTATTCTTCCTCATGGACATATTGTGAGAAATAATGTTGTAACTAATTTATTTTCCTGCTCTGTAAAACAACTGATGTTCTTACATTGAGCTATTTCTCTTACTGGTAATAAGGTAGTAGGAAATTACTGACCTTTCCTGTTTATAGTTGTTTATAGTATATACATAACTATAAATAGTATTATATATATATATATATATATATATATATATATATATATACGGGCAAGGATAGATTTATAGCCTATGTGCGGAGATAATATCTAAAAACTCAGATGTCCTGTCAGTGCATATATACAAATGTTTCGGCGTGGTTGTGTGTGTGGGGGGGGGGTGCGTGCGTGCGTGCGTGTGTGTGTGTGTGTGTGTGTGTGTGTGTGTGTGTGTGTGTGTGTGTGTGTGTGTGTGTGTGTGTGTGTGTGTGTGTGTGTGTGTGTGTGTGTGTGTGTGTGTGTGTGTGTGTGTGTGTGTGTGTGTGTGCGTGCGTGTGTGTGTATGTGTATTGTACTATGGTGGAATTTACATATTGTCCATGACAAACATTGATTGGTCTGATTCGTATTTTGTGTCCGTGTATTTCATCTTCGAATAAGCAAATACTCCAAATACCAAAAGATTTTTTTTCTCTTTTAAATATAACAATAAAGGATACGCCTCAAATTCTAATAAACTCATTCTAGTACAAAACAATATACTTTTTCATTTACTAACTTTAATGGGATCTGAGCCATTAGATATTATGCTACGACAGTCTCTTCTGTTCTATACTTCAGCACCGTAACGCATAAATTATCTGCGACATTTTTGCAGCTTTCTTACTTACAGAGGGGTTAGGAAATATAAGTATGTCTATTATATATAAACACATTGTATATGGAACCATATACAATGTGTTTATATATAATAGAGATACTTATATTTCCTATATGGAACCATATACAGCTTTATTATGTTAGAGTTATCGCTACCTAACACAAAACGAACATTCAAGTTCATTTAAAGACAGTTCTTTTCGTAAATTCCAGATAACTTTAGAAGGCTTTAGAAGTATAGTGGTATTATAAATGTTATTGGATGTTGTTGTTGTAAAGACCATCGTATACTTAGTCACTATACTTGTAGAATAGAAGGGGAATGAATGAGGAACCTACCCATGAATCATTTACTTCCATATTTTATTTTATTAAAAATGGGAAGACACATTAGATAATGTGTTTCAAAATATTTCTAAAAAGCCTAGATTTTAAATATTATAACAACTTTGATTATAAGTATTCCCCAGTAGAGTTAAAATTGACTTCAACATTTTTAACAATAAACTATGTTCTAAAATATAACATCTTTCTGGTCCTGGCACTGGTAAATGCCTAAATCCGTATGGGGCACTATAACTACAAGTTGCTTGTTCAGAAGAAAATTATTTAAACGTATATATATATATATAGAAGTAGTAAAACAACAGTTAGTTCACCATACCGAGAACAAATTTTTTCACCTTAACGGATCTTCAGCTGAAGATCCGCTAATGTGAAACAATTGTTCTCGGTATGGTGAACTAACTGTTGTGTTACTACTTCCACCATACTCGTCCCATGGACTGAGTGCTCTACCACTACGAATATTACCTTCCAGTGTTCTACCGCTCTCTATCTCTCTCTCTCTCTATATATATATATATATATATATATATATATATATATATATATTATGTATGAGATACGATCGCGGAGACAAGCAGCTGAAATTATGTTGCTCCAAACTTTGCTCGATATAGTGCATCACTCCAGGTTAAGAAGCTACTTCTTCGAATTGAAGAGATTACAGCTTGGTTAATATGAGCATGTTGCTAGACTGACTCAAGAAAGAACCGTTGGACAAATTTTACGGGCAAAAACAACCGGTGGGAGATCTAGGGTTAGATCCCGTGCAAGATGGTTGGGGTTCCAACCAGATCTGTTAGAGACGGTTGCTTCTCACACGACTTGCTGGAAGGAGTGCTTCAGGCTCCACGACGTCTAACTTGATTTTTTTTTTTTTTTAGTCCACTCGTTTGATGAGCAGATTAATTTAATACTCGTCTCAGGTTTATTACATTGAAACAAATTAGAGATATTCATCTCTGAAACACTCGTAACGTCCGATTTGCAATAAATACATTTTAAAGTTAAACGTCGTTATCTCATAATATTACTCTAATATAGCCTCGAGTGTTCATACAGATTGCCACCTACAGTGATAAACAATATTCCTGAACCACCGACATATATACCAGTGACTTGTGCTACACCATCTTGCCGACGCAGGGTAATCGATAAATATACTTAAAAACGGAGTTTCCGACCCTACTTTGCCGGTATAAACGCAGAGTTTTAATAAAATATGATTAATCTACCCTGTATTTAGTTTTTTCTCTCCCCATTGTATATCTACACACACACATGCAAACACACACACACACACACACACCCACACACACACACACACACACACACACACATATATATATATACGTATGTGTGTGTGTATGTCTGTTTTCATGTTTGTGTGGGCGCATGTGTGTGTGTATGTGTGTGCGTGCGTATGTTTGTTTATAGAGAGCGGTGTTGGGTGCGGAGACAGTCAGCGAAAGGGAGGAAGAATGACAAGTCACCCGAAGACAGGCAGCCGATATAGTGTGTAAACACATATGCATAAATGTGAATTTAATGGTCTTCAAAATGAATTTAATATTACAATGATTCATCAAATAAATATAGATATTTCCGACTATAGCTGTCTTTTGTGACAGCCAGCTGCACAAATACAAAGATATGGCAGTAAACCATAGACATTTCTATCCTATATATTGTTAGGTATAATATATTTATCATATAAGCCTTGTCCATGTTTAAATATAGACCCGCACACATAAGCACATATGCAAGTGTGTATGCGCATTTGAATATGTGTAAATCGAGCCGTTTGTTTACAACCCAATCAAACATTATTATTAATGTTCGATATAAAACAAATATACGTACATATGTATATGTATATATATATATATATATATATATATATATATATATATATATATATAATATATATGTGTGTGTGTACGTGTGCATACCTACACACACACATACATACACATATATATATATGAGTGTGTGTATATATAATATATACAGAGAGAGAGAGTGAGAGATAGTTATACGTGTGTGGGGGCGTGTGTGTGGAATAATTCGGTTTACAATTCTGTTATATTTCTATCTCAGGGAATGTAGTCATATCTCTAACATCGTTAAATATTTCATGGAGCAACTCGGAATATATTTGGCCCAGTTTTATACGATTTTCTTTGTGTTCGTGATTGACACGTGTATATGTAACATTTTATATATAACTACTTCTCAGAAAATTTCTGTCTTTACATACTTGCAAATACATCAATTGTGCACTTTGGAGTTCTTAAACTATACTCCTAAGAGAAGTTTTTCAAACTTCGGTCTGACGCAGTATATAACTCAGCACAGCTTACCTTTCTCTGGTAGTCCAGCTGATTAGAAGACAACTTGTCGAAAGTATATTTAGTGTATCTAATTTGTGTGGACAAACTCGTTCTTACCTATCTGATTGAAGTGTTATACCTCTGAAATTGATAAATATATTCTAGTGCCCTTAGTATATATTTTATGCAGTTTTGTGCGAATTCATTTGTGTCCTTGAGTAATAAAGGAATTCATTCTTACTACCAAGCCACCTAGGGTTGCTCCCGGTATTATGTCTGAAGTCACTCTTCACACCGGATTAGAAAGCTAAAAGCCTTTTCCTCTTCGTACACAAGAGACTAAATAAAAATTGCGAGGATACCTTAGAACAATTCATGTAGATTGGAAATTTTCTCGCAATCAAATTAATTGTTTCTACTTTTGGCATAAGGCCAGCAATTACCCAGTACGTTACTGGTACTTTATTTTATCGACCCCGAAAGGATGAAAGGCAAAGTTAATCTCGATCAAATTAATATTAGAAAGGAATCTCTCCTTCTCACTCTTTCTCTTTTTCTCTCACTCTTTCTCCCTATGTGTCTCTAACTCTCTCTTTCTTTCGCTCACTCTCTGTCCCGATATATATATATATATGTATCCAAAATTAAATTATGGTTGTCATTTTTGAGAGACATGCACCATATTCACTGCAGAATAAGCTCAAAGATTCCAATGCATAGTTACCTACCTAGCTATGTGTGCTTACACACTTTACAAATTATTCCCTGAGATTGTTTCATGTGTTTATTTTATATATATATGTGTCAATCTATTTCTAGTTTATATATATATATATATATATATATATATATATATATATATATATATATATATATATATATAAATTAATAAAATAATGAATAAACAAAGAAGCAGTTCCTTATATTAAAAAAAAATTCATCATTTTACGATCGTTTCTAGGATATATATGTGTTAGAGTTGATATGCATATTCTATAGATCTATGTACAATATGTATACAAACTATCAGAGGGAATATACATACCTACACATATATATGCTGGTTTCAGAAATAATGATATTTGTTTATTGAAAAAAACAAAGATTCAATACAATAGGTCTGTTTGGGAACAGGTTTTGGATTGACCAATAGAGAGATAGTGAGGGTCAGGATAGTAATATAGTATTAGAAGAACCTTAAATTATGGGTAGAGGAAGGTAGATTTCAGTTTTGGATGGAAAAGAATATTATGAATGAAGGATTATTTTAGGGAAGAAATAGGTCTTACGCTGACCTCAGAAATAATTTTATTTGTTCATTGAATAAAACCAACAAATATATATATATATATTAAAATAACAGATTAAATATTTGCTCTACGGTTCTTATATATTTGATATATATTTATCCTTATCGAGCCCTCTTTGGATTTTAGTCTTCAAATTTATTATTATTACTATATATATATATATATATATATATATATATATATATATATATATATATATATATATATATATATATATATATATATATATCATCATCATAGGGTTATATATGGAAGCATATATGTTATGTTCATGTATGATAAACATCCTTTAAGCCACGCTCTGGGAATTTTTTATAATTTGTGATCATGTTACCAATATCTTAACTGAAATAGGAGAGAAGCTGACGGCACTGTATCTGGGATATTCTCCTTCTTCCAGGCAAATTATTCCTTTGCTTTTGAGACAAAGCATACTGAAAACTTATAGTGCTAAAGCTGTCCGGCTCGAGTTAATAACCAATAGTATTAGCACTGGCATAGCGTGAATCGTATTAGCGTGTGTATGAGATCATATACAATAAACATCCTTTTAACAACATGTGGTTTCTAAATACGCTGTAATTTTATAATCGCTTTCGCATCTATCTTAGCTATGTTGTTGCAGAGATAGCAGTGGCATGGAACAACAAACTATTGAGGATTATGGAACTCGAAGTTGCCTTGCAATTCAGACAGTTCCCATTGCTTGACAGCTATCTCAATGTAGAATTGAAACAGTGTACTAACTCCACCATTTTTAACCTGTCATCATTGAATTTTCTAGTGGGGTAAACATTATTCTCCACCTTCATCTGAAAATTAAGTGTCCCTAGTGTACGTTGTTGCATGATTGCTACAAATAATATATTCCTACCCTCAAACTTTTCAAATTCAAATACTAAATTCCAATTTCCCCATACCCAACAGACATACCTGCCTTTACATCCTTGCTAATGGAGGGTGGTGATCTTTTCAAGTGACTTATTCTATACACTCATCATTCCAGCATTTCCCTCATGACAAGAGGTTTGATTATTCCTACATTTGCATCCTCATTCAAGTACCATTGTATATATATATATATATATATATATATATATATATATATATATATATATATATATATATATATTTTAATGTATATCAACAATTAGTAATTTTTTATTTAGTAACTTAGCCTATAATGCACTTTTAATATGCTGAATAGACTCTCAAAACGAAATATTTGAAAAATGAAATTTATTAAATACACAAAAAGATGTGTGTCGCTGTTATTGTATTTCTCTCTCTCTCTCTCTATATATATATATATATATATATATATATATATAAGGGAGTAGGACACCTCGGTTATTTTTCATTTTGTAAAAAAAACCTCACTTTCTAATATATATATATATATATATATAAAAATACAACTATAAATTTGTATACATATATGTATATATATATATATTTTCGGATCCTTAATCTTTTCATATATACATCTCTTCAGCAACTACATCAAGTGAAGTTAGAGTGATAGGTGAAGCTAAAGAGAGGAATAATAATTTTGGCAGTAGTATCTTTAGTAATTGTTTTTGGTATTGTTGTTGTTGATGATGTTGTTCAGGAAAGTAAAGAAGTAAGTAATGTTGATATTCTTTCAGTTTTTAATATTTAGCCTCATGATTCTATCATCCTTTAATTTTTTTTTTGTTATATATTTTGAAGTCAATGTTTTGTTTTTCTTGTTTACTTGTCAATATTATGTTTTTCATAATTTTTTTTTAATGACAGAATTTGCTTAATAGGTTTCCGATCAAATAAAGATTTTTGTTTTTGTTATTATCATAATCATTTTTATAGTTATCATCTTCATCATAATCTTCATTATCTTCACTATCATCATTATTGTTATCATCTTCAGCTTCAAATAACCGTCATACCTACACAACCATCATAATAGTCACTTTTACTATCCTACTTTCCCCTTTAAAGATCATTAACGACAGATAATTTATCACAATGTGCTTTAAGATATTTCTTGATCGGAACCATGTCGATATTGTTTTGCCTACTGAATATTCTTCTAAGTGTGTTTCTTTTTAACGCACTGATGGGTATGTGTGTATAGGTGGGTATTTATTATGTTGTGCGTTTGCGTGTGTTCGTGTGTGTTCTGTTTGTGTGTGTTTCTGTTCACATATACACACGCGCACATACGAATGCATTTGTATACATATACAAACACGCATACACACACATGCACGCTCATACGCATAGATACAAATTAAAAACCAGCCGTATGAATAAATGAGTACAAATTATACGCAAGTAAACATACATAAAAGCGGCTGAGAGACAAAAGAATATATCTGAAGTTGCAAACGCAAGTGAAAAGTGATATCAGGTAGTGAAAGAAAATGGGGAAGTAAAATGTGTGGAATTGTGAGGATATAAGGTAAGTGAATCAAAAAGCAGGGGGGGGGGGGCTCCTGGTGGATGTGAAATGAAAATAAATCAGAAAGAGAAGTCTGTAAAGAGGGTAATTTAAGGAAAGTGTAGAAGAAGAGTTTGTGGAGGATAAATATCTGAAAGTGAGTTAAGTTTATATGAACTGGAAGGCAAGTGTGATTTCATGTGTGGGCAACTGGTGAAAAAATCTGTTTTTGCATTTAGGCAGGTTTTTGGTGATTTAAGGTTCTGTAAAATCCAGTATTTTTCCCTTATGCAGAGTGCGCATCTTCTTTTTCCTCTTGCATATTCTTTAGATTGGTTCAAAATTGACCAATCTAATTTATATTGGATACCTTGCTCTTTCAAATCCCATATTCTGCTCGCCAGAACTGTTGTAAATCTTTTTTCAGGATGTCGGAAAGATGCGACATGTGAGTAATAACGCGTTTTGAATTTGTCTTGTGTCATACCCACATATCGTTCGCTGGTGGCTGGTAGGTTGTTGCTGGTGGTTGTCACTTTAGCCGCATATACAATGGCTTTGGTGTTGCATTTACCTTGTAATGGGCATTCACTTTTGACTCTACAGGAGCAATTTTGATGTTCTCTGGGTATTTTCTTATTGAGGATATAAGATTTAATAGGGGGACCGCAGGAGTATCTGATTTTGACACAGTTTCTATTGAAGATCTTATAGTATCTATGTGTTCTAGGGAAATGTTTATCTAAGCGATCTAGGAATTTTTTGCCTACATTAGTTTTAACTGCTAAAGAGTAACGGGGGGGGGGGGGTGAACCAGATTATTTTTCTTTTCCTGTTATTAGGTTTAAAGGAGATAGTATTGTTTGGTAAGTATTGTATGGGTTTTTGCCCGTTAAACTTGACGTAAATTGACGTAATATATATTTAATAATCTCCCGTTGGGTTGAGATGCAAATGGCCGATATTGGGCTGCGCTTTCTAGAATTGACGTAAATTTCGTTTCATTTTTTCCGTATATGTATATATATATATATATATATATATATATATATATATATATATATATATATATATATATATATATATATATATATATCATAAATCATGTCCTTAGAATTATTAGATAAAATATATACCATTTCCTCTCCCAATTAGCATAATTAACCATATAAAAAATGAATTAGACCAGGCTATAAGAATAAAGGCTCCTTTGCAGAAATATTTGATAAATAACCAGAAGCGGCCTCTTCGCGGTTGACCCCAATAGGGCATTTATCCATCATTTCAACAGCATGTAGAAACTGACTGAATATACCGTCAACCATACACAATTAGGTATAAATTTAAAGTTAGAAGAAACGTGTATATACCGTAATTACATCTCTACTATGGTTTCGTTCGTATTTTAAGATATCCTATTATTAAGGATGAAACTAGAATAACGAACTCATCAGGAGACAAACTCAATGGGACAGTTAATTTTCCAAAGCGATCGCGCCAGAAATAGATTTAAAAAATGGGTAAGAATCGTGACGTGGCAGTGGTCAAGTTATATATATATATATATATGGTCTTTATCTCTTTTCTACGATTTCACAGAACATAAGTTCATCGATTTCAAGGACTTGACTCCTACTTCCTCACTTTTCGTTGCATTACCATCTTTCTTTGTTTACATGTCTCGCTCGTTTCACCCTATTTTACGTGTCCCAACGACTTTCTTTAGCCGTTGCTCGCACCAACCAGTGGTATATGATCTTTAAAGCGATGAAATACCAATGAAGGCTGGAAGATCACTGATGAAGGACTAATTTTATTCATATGTAACCCATTTGCAACCACGCAGCACGCCATTTTTTCATATATTTATATATATTCTCCTCCGCTGTAACCTGTCTGTTTCTTTCTTACTGCTTCCCCTTTCTCTGTATCTCTCAATTTCTTTTTACCCCCTCTGCCAGTCACTCTCTCAGTTAGCCTCTTCCTCACACTTTCACTCACTCACTCTCTGCTACTCTCTCTCCATTACTTCTTCCCGTTTGAGCTGTGTGAAATCCTTTTCTCGCTCACATTTCACCCAGGTTGGGTGGTCTTTATCTCCGGTCTACGATTTCACAGAACTTAGGTTCATCGATTTCAGGGACTTGACTCCTTCTTCATCACTTTTCGTTGCATTACCATCTTTGTTTGTTTACATGTCTCGCTCGTTTCACCCTATTTACGTGTCCCAACGACTTTCTTTAGCCGTTGCTCGCACCAACCAGAGGTATATGATCTTTAAAGCGATGAAATACCAATGAAGGCAGGAAAATCACTGATGAAGGACTAATTTTATGTATACATATATATATATATACATATATATATATATAGACACACACACGCACACTTGTACGCGTGTCTGAAGGCGCGTGTCTTAGTGGTTAGGGAATTTGGTTCACAATCGTGAGAGTGTGAGTTCGATTCCCGGACCGGGTAATGCGTTATTTCACGTTACTCCAGTCCCCTCACCTCTAAAAATGATTAGGAACGTCACTAATGCCAAGCTCTATTGGCCTTTGACCTTCCATTGGACAACATCGATTGTGCTATTCAGGCCTAGGAAACCGGTGATTGCACATAAACATGATAACAAAACAATCAAAAGGCCTATATTTCGATGAACTTCTTGACTGACAAACCATTGGATACATCGTGTTGAATGGAAAATTGGGGCTAATCAGCCAATGTACATATTTTCGCCTATATTGAGATCCAGCGGTGAGAATGGCAGGAGCACTCGCTTGATAAGGGGCTCCAACCAGAATCTATTGTCGGCAGTTACCCTCTCCTGCTTCTGCTGGAATTCTCTAGATGGTGCGAGCCCCCAGCTTCCAGAATTCATAGCTTAAAGACTTTCAAATATTTATTTGTAAACATACCGTATATTAGATGGACAAAATACACACGCACACACACATATATATATATATATATATATATATACATACACACACATATATACATACATACACACACATTTATACATAAATACACGCACACATATATATATATATATATACATAATTTTGTAATTTCAGAATTCAGTGAGCGAGGTGTTTGTATTAGTTGTTGGATTTTCCCAATATACGAAAGCTTTCTCAAGACGATTCGCCTGTCTCTTAGATCAGTGATATCTATTGCCGTTCATGCTATTATTGTTCATGCTATTGTTATTGTTATTTTTGTTATTATTATTATTATTATTATTGAATGCCATGGTTGACGGAGGCTCGGCTCTGTAAGGTATAGTAATTTTTAACCGTTAAAACAATTGTAAATTGTTTAAAACTTGAACCAAATTGTTGATAAAGACACCCTCCTCCTCGTGAGAGGGGTCTTTCTGTCCGTTATTTGGCCCTTCGGGGTTAAATAACCAGTTATTGGGGTTTTGTACCCAAAATTTCATTTTAAACAAAAAAACATGGCTACCAAAAAGAAATTTCATACGTCACTCCCACTCATTCCGTCTTCTTCTTCCTCAATCATCACTACAGCAGAGAGAAGATTGTCTCTCTCCCTCCCTTCTTTAAATGTGTCTCTCTCCCTCCCTTCTCTTTCGCAAGCGACGAAAGAAAAGAAAAGTCTCGTGCAAAGCGTGCAAGGTTTCTCCACGACGACGACGACAGCGACGAAACAGGTGTGCGGGAAATACGAAAACCCAGTTCATTCGTCTGACGTCAGGAATAATAGCAGTAGCAGCCGTAATAACAACAGCAACAGTGACAATGAAAACAACAGTAGCAGCCGCAACAGCATCACCAGCAGCATAAACAACAACAGCATTAGCAGCAGCAACACCAACAACAACCACAGCAACAGCGGCGGAGGCAGTAGTCGTAGTACCTGCAGCAACAAAAGTACCAGCAGCTCTGACGACAACAACAACAGCAGAGAAAAACCAATCTCATTTGCAGGTATTGCGAAAAACTTGGAAACAATCCTCATAACAAATGAGGAATTAGAGGAAGCGAAGAAGATGGTGACAAAGAACGGACACCGAGCAATCTGCAAGGCAGCGAAAAATTTTTTCGAAACCCAAGAGCACTGTACGGTCACGTACCGTACAGTAAGTACAAAATCCCGTAGGGTGGAAAGAGCCACAGAGGCCCAAATACAAAAAGCCTTGGGGTCTGTGTGGCAGAGGAAAACGCACATCACCCGAGGCAAAAAATACGCCACCGTAGACGTACTTTTTGCCACACCCCAGGAGGCAAAGGCCCAATCAGTAGTGACCCTAAGGAGCGTGGAAATGGTGTTGGTGCCCTCCTACTGCGGGCAAAAAATTGTGAGGGTCAAACTGACCCACGTCCCCCCCCCGGAATGACCCCTTCTTGGCTGGCCGCGTCTGTCCTCGTCGGAATCGAGGACAAAACAACTGTACTGCAAGTACAGAAAAAAGTAAGAGAAGATTGGGTCGGCTCCTCCATTGAGATGCTAATCCAAACCAACCAGGAGTGCATCGAAGCTATCCCGGATGTGATAGACTTCGATAACGGCACTCAACTGCCCATAAGTGTTGAGGGCAAACGCCCGAAATGCTTTCGCTGTGGATCGAAGACTCACCTCAGGGCCTTCTGCAACGAGAAGACCCTGAGAAAGGAGAAAACCCCCCTCCTTCCGAATCCGGCTCCACGGCTACCAGCAACAGGACAAGCGGCAACCAGGAACGATAGGTCCGTGGCACCCATACCCACTCCACGGAAATCAAAGACAGCAGCAGCAGTGGAAATATTAACAACAACAACAGCAATACCAAATGCAGCTGCAACAGAGACTCCAGTGCAAACATCACCAACAACAACAAGTGAAAGAGTGGAGCTGGTACTCCTCCCCGACCTTACAGAATCAGACATGGAGTGTGAGGTGGGAGAGGGATGGCAAAAGGTCGCAAGAAGGCACAAACGCAGAAGCAGCGCATCGTCGCCTTTGAAAAGGGAGGAAAGAAATGAGAAAAGGGTAAAGTCTACTGCAAAGAGACCCACAGCAGCAACACCACCAACACCATCACCACCCACACCAGCACCACCATCACCACCGGCGACAACCCCACCGCCAACAACACCTTCAACACCACCACCACAAGCACCAACATCGCAAACACAACAACAAAACACACACACCCAGCAACAACGACAAGAAAATAGCAGAACCACACCCCACCCCCAGAAAAACAAATGCACGGCAATAAACACACACAACAAGAAACTAATGACTTACATAATTGAACACACAGACATTTCACAACAGGACTACATAATACCAGCACCAATCAAAACGCCAACTAACATAAGACTGCTAAAAATAGCACAGAAACAATACACAAACATTAAAACGAAATTCCCCAACGCAGTTGGTGATTTCAGGGACCTAGGAGGAACCATCAATCGAAGAGTATATTCAGACATTCTCTTAGAAGAGCCGACGACCAGCCGAAGGGACGATTCAACGGTCCCTTCACCAGACGATCAAGTGAAAAGGGATGTAAAAACCATCCCTCCTCTACCAAAAGTACGGTAAGTGGTCTTTCCCATCTTTTCCACTCTATTTAAACATGACCTCACTCAGAATAGGCAGCATAAATGCGCGTGGCTTGGGGTCGTCATGGAAGCAGGGTCACCTGCTCAACGACCTCAGGTCACTAAACATAGATGTAGTGGCCATCAGCGAGACCAGAATCTCCGAAGCACGGGCCTTCGCACCGATCTTCGGCGGCTACGATGTGTACGCATCTCCCAGCCGTCCTGGATCGGGTGGAGGAGTTGCTGTGCTTTTTCGGAGAGGTTTGGATCTCGCCATACGGGCCATCTTCCTGGACCCAGAGGGTAAGCTGGTGGTGCTGGACGTGACCAGCGGAGACGGGCAAGCTTTCAGGCTAGTGGCCGTCTATGCCCCGACAGGAGCAGGGCGGCCTGATTTCTTCCGGCGTCTGGAGACCTTTCTTGGAACGTCCCGCTCTTTAGTGTTAGTGGGCGACTGGAACGGGATCTTAGATGCACGCTGGGACTGTGTGGGATTAGCGGATAGGGGTGGAGGGTGCAAGAGCCTCACCAACCTGCTCAGGCGTTTTGAACTGTCTGACAGGTACCGATTGGATTTCCCGAATGTGCCAATGTGGACTTGGACAAACCGCATAGGGTCATCCAGATCATATCTAGATAGAGTATTTTGTAGGGAAATAGATAGGTCTAGCATAGGCTGTCCACAATTCAAGATAGTCAGCTACACGGACCACAAATTCATGACCTGTGTGCTTGACTTAGATAGGCTTCATAGACGAGGACCCGGCTACTGGAAGCTAAACGCGTCCTTACCAGCGCGCAAGGCCTACAGAGACTGGATTAGCGAACTAGTTAAGCGGGCGTTGACGGGGGCCATCGTCAACAACAAGTGGTGGTTTGCTCTGAAAAGAGCGATTAGAATAGAAATGATTAGGTTTAGTAAGGCTTTAGCAATAGAGAAAAATAGAGCAGAGGGAGAACTAGTTAGAAAATTAGACGAGGCGCTTAGCAAAGGCATTGCGACCGACGTGCTTGCGGCGAAATTGGCCCTTGACCAATTCTTCAATGCAAAGCACGAAGGCTGCGTTGTCAGAGCTAGGGTGCGTGCTCTCAGACACGAGGGGACGAAAGCCGTTCAATGGGCCCGAGTGGCGGAGGCGCGTCGTGGCAACAAAGCCACGATCCGGTCTTTGGTGGACCACGACGGGCGCATGCTACTCGATCCCGGGAAAATGTGTGAAGCTTTTCAGCGACACTTCGCTCAGCTGTTCGGGGGCAGCGGTGGGCCGGGTAGAGGGATGGACTTTAGTGTCTACCTCAACGGACTGCCGCGGCTCTCGGCCACTGAGGCGAATTATTGCGAAAAGCCGATAACAGCAGCTGAAGTAAGGGAGGCAATGACTGGCTGCACAAGGGGTAAATCGCCTGGTTTGGATGGTCTGCCCTATGAACTTTACGTACAGATGCCAGACTTGTTCGGAGGCCTCTTGGCGGACGTCTACTGCAACTGGCAACAGAACGGGAGAATTCCCAGTTCTGTGAGCCGAGGAGCGGTGGCACTGCTGAGAAAGGATCCGAACAAGGGGGATAACATAGATAATTTCCGGCCCATAACACTGCTAAACACAGAGTTCAAGATTTTGGCCAAGGTGCTAGCAAAGAGGTTGGCGCTTGTCGCTGGTGGTCTGGTGGGAGAGGCGCAGACATGCGCCATTCCCGACAGATCCATCCACGACAACCTCCACCTCATGCGATACATCATAGAGAGGGTAGCTAAGGAACCTGGCACGGGTGGGTCCTTGATCAATTTAGATCAGTCGAAAGCTTTCGATAGGGTCGACCATCGTTACCTAGCAGCAGTCCTGAGGGCGGCTGGCTTTGGGCCCGTCTTCGGAGGCTGGATCGCTGCCATGCACAGCGACATCTGCTCTGTGGTGAGAGTGAACGGTCACCTGCCGGAACCGTTCAACATCATGCGCTCGGTCCGCCAAGGATGTCCCCTCTCGTCCCTCTTGTACGTATTGACTCTCGAGCCATTACTGCACAAACTGGAGACGTTGAGGGGCGTCCCGCGCGAACTAGGATGCGGAAGATCCGTGTCAGCATATGCGGACGATGTCACCGTAGTGGTGTCGAACGCCAAACACATCGAGGCGATCGGCACTACACTAAGAGAATACGAAGCGGTGACAGGAGCAATGATCAACCAGGAAAAGTCAGTGGGCCTGCAGCTCGGCACCTGGAGAGGCAGGTCCATGCCGTCCAACAGCGTCGTCGGACGCTGGACGGACGGACCGGTTAAATTGCTAGGGGTCTGGTTCGGTCCGGACCTCCAGACGGACAAAAACTGGGACGAGGTGACGAGCAGGGTGGCTTCTCTCACCCAGAAATGGGCGGAGAGGAAGCTATCCCTGAAAGGTCGAGCGGAGGTGACTAACGCGTACATCGAGTCTGTCATCTGCTACCGCCTGACCGTCGTACCTTGTCCTAAGCCTCGCCTGACTGCGCTGGAGCATTTGCTCTTTCGCTTTTTGTGGAAGGGACGTGCTCCGATGGTCAGGCGGTCCATCTGTTGTTAACACCCGCTACGTGGAGGGCTGGGCATGCCGTGGCTGATGATGCGCAGGCACGCGCTCAGGCTACGACATCTCCACCTCTTCCTCGACGGTGATCAGCTGTGGTCGCCGTTTGCTAGACGCGTATTTCCCCAGCTCGTTTCCTTGACGGAGCTGCAGTCCTGGGTCAAGCGAAGACCGAGAGGGAGCGCCTGGAGACTGGAATGTCTTCAGGCGCTCACAGCCCTCGACCAATCGGGCAATGTGATCGGTGGAAACTCCACCTCGGCGTACTATAGAGGATTAGTGGAGGGGAAGAGCGACGACGTACTTGGGGAAACTCTAGGCGTCGACGAAAATCAACTAGCCAATCTCTTCGGAAGAACTTTCGGCCCAGGGCCTATGGACAACTTCCAGAAATCTCTGGCCTGGCAGTGCTACCGAGGAGCCTTGCCAGTTCGGGATAAACTCTACAGGCATGGAGGTGCCGTCAGCCGGGCATGTCCGAGATGCGCGCAGGGCGACGAAACCATCCTGCACGCACTCGTCCAGTGTCCGAAAATTGCTGACTTGTGGGTTTATGTCGAACACCTGCTGTCGCGTTTAGGACGGATCCGGCTATCATCTGAGTCCATCGTGAGAATTGCCCCGCCCTCCTCCTTTAGCCGGGAAGGGCAGGCAGTTTTTATCTGTCTGGTGGCCATGGCGAAAGAGATAGTATGGTGGACACGTTTGAAAGGGCTGAAGACGAGCACTTACCTCTTCGGTGATGCTCTGATTGACTTTTTCAAATTTCATTTGAAAAGGAAAATCAGAGTAGAGGGGGAAGTGCTCTCTTCCCAGCATTTTGTTGAAAGATGGGTGAGAGAAGCAAGAATGGCCCGAGTGAATGGGCCTACTCTGAGTATATATCTGTAAATTAAAGGTGGAAAACTGGGAGAGGGCACTTGCCTTGGTGGTCAGGGTCATTGTGGCTTTTTACTGGGCTTTCTCCACAAATGTCCCTCCGAAGTCTCCCCCCTATTGGGGAATTTTTCATTGTTATTTTTTGTTACATCCTCTGTTTTTGTTTTTTACACGCAGAAATGCCCATTTGTACCGTCCTGCATTGTCCTGCACTGTCCTTAATGTCTACTTTATGTAAACCCTTGTGGTTAATAAAGAAATCATTATTATTATTATTATTATTATTATTATTATTACAGTTGCATTTATCTTGCTTTATGTTTATACGAGTTATCACCAAGTCACAACCAGTGACCTCAAGAGACAACAAGGTCCGCATGTTCAAGAAAGAACATACATACACACACATTGCATCTTTAGGTGTTTAGACTTGTGATATACTTATATTGACAGAATCTTCCTTAGTATATGGGCAGTTCCCATTAGTACTATCTTTTCTATTTCTCCTACACGCGGGTTTCCTGGGATTTGCGATAAGTAATCTTTAGACCCCTTAAGTATCATTCCTAGAGCGCCTACAACCACTGGTATTGTATTAGTTCTCAATTTCCACATTTTTCAAATTTCTATCTCCAGGTCCTTATACTTGCTCAGTTTTTCAAATGTTTATATAGATACATTCTTGTCTATTGGAACTGACATATCAATTAGCAGGCATACCCTCTTTTTAAAGTCCTTCAGTATTATATTAGGTCTATTTGCATCTATTTTTCGATCTGTTTGGAAGCTAAAGTTCCACAAGATTGAGATGTGATCTTTTTCAAGTACGGGGGGTGGTTGATGCTCCCACCAATTCTTTTGATGGGGAAGGTCAAAATGCTTACACATTATCCAATGTATGTATTGTGCAGCTCTGTCGTGCCTGTTTAGGTATTCGGTTGGCGCTATAGGACTGCACATTGAAATTATACGATCAATGGTCTATGGTTGTTTTTTACATACACGGCATAATGGGTTGCATCCATTTTTTATTATGTTGGTTTGGTAATTTTTTGTTAGCAGACACTGATCTTGTGCAAATATAATTAGTCCTTCAGTCTCCGATTTCAGTCCAGAGGATGCCAACCACTGATGGGTTAAAGTTTTGTCAACATCAGGATTGTTAGCTCTTTCTGGGTATTTTCGATACAGAGGCTTTTCTTGCCATTTCTTAGCCAGTTTCTGTAGCAGTTCTTCCTTTGTAGTTACTTTTACCTGCTTCGCTTTTTCTGTGTTTTTCATTTCAGCAGTAAATGGAACTTCTGAAATTTGTAGTCCATTATTGTATCTTCGTGCATCTTTTGTAATGGAGTATGATCTTTTGATGCTTTCATGTTTCAAAACGAGTTTGATCATCCAATCATGTAATTCCCTTAGATATGTAGATAATCCAATTGTTGCAGTTTTCAACGCAATATCTAACTGGATTAACCCACGTCCTCCTTCTTTCCTAGGGAGTACATTCTGCCTTAGGGTGATGCATTCTGTGCATGGTTAAGAATTTTCTAATTTTTGTATCGAGCCTACGGATCTCGCTGCTTGACCAGATGATGACGTTGTAACTGTAGGTTACTACCTGTATGGCAAACGTGTTTATGGCATCGATCCTATTCCTTGCATTCAATTCGGTTCTTAAGATTGCTCTTACTCTGCAGTAACACTCCTTCCTTATCCTTTCCCTCATTGTCGAATGCTTGAGTCCGTCTCCTTCACAAACACCTAGATATTTGTAAGTTTCCTCTTGATCAAGTTCTCTTATCACATTCCCCCGATCAAGATTAATGTCTGAACTTTTCAGCAGCTTTCCTCTGGTGAACGTTGCTTTGGCGCATTTATCTAGTTGAAACTCCATTTTAATGTCATCACTGAACTGCTCCACAGTGGGTAATAGCCCTTGCAATTGTTCATCATTTTTTGCAAATAGTTTCAGGTCATCCATGTAGAACAATTGATTAATGGTGTTGTCATAGACTTTATATCAATGTTTTGTTTCATTGAGCATTTTACTTAATGGTATAAGTGCGATGCAGAATAAAAGCGGTGATAAAGAGTCACCCTGAAAAATTCCACAATTAATATTAACTTCTCCAGCTTCCAGTGATTTTGTTTCACTATTCAAAAGGAGTGTCGTTTTCCATGTCTTCATACTGAATGGCAAAAGCCTCCTGACAACGGGGGATATTTTGAAAATCTCTAAACCTTTTTTCAATCCAACTGTGTGGCAAACTATCGAATGCTTTTTTATAATCTATCCAAGCAATCGATAGATTTTTGTGTCTATTATGACAATCTTCCAGTATCATTTTGTTAACCAGAAGCTGATCCTTACAGCCATATGAGCCTCGTTTACGCCCTTTCTGCTCAATGGGAAATAGGTCATTTGTTATCAGGTGGTCATATGTCTATTCAGTTAGGACTGATGTTAAAATTTTATACATTGTGGTCAAACAAGTTATCGGTCTGTAATTTTTGGGATTGTTTGTCTCATCATTCTTCGGAAGCAGGAATGTAATGCCGTTAACTAGCCATGATGGTATCTTTTCTGGCTCCTTAACTATTTCATTGTAAAGTTGGTCTAACAGCTCATGAGACTCTGTGAAGGCATTTATCCAAAAGTTTTGTATTTTGTCTTTTCCTGGGGATTTCCATTTGCTGGTTTTTCTTAGAGCCAAGCGCAACTTTTCAACTGTTATATTTTCCCATATTTGTTCCTCAAGGTGAGCTGTATCTTTCATTTGTCTGTCTATCCATGGGGCATGTATGTTATGAACTTTTTCTTCGGCCCAGATCTTTTCCCAGAATTCTTGCACTTCCTCCTTGGGTGGTATTGATTTAGCAGTTATTGTTGACTTACCAATTTTTCTGTAGAAGTTTCTTTGGTTGTTTTTGAACATATTATTGTCCTTATAGAATCTAGATCGTTTTTCAAAGCGCCTTATACGAGCAGCTTTGGCCGACACTTTTGCTTGATTATTTCTATCAGCATGTCTATGTCACATGTTGATTTTATACTGCACTTTTTTTTCAATTTTCTAAGTTTAGTTTGTTTAAAATGTTCACCTACTTTATAGTTTGTTAAAATTTATATGTCAGATCGGAGAAGGTTTATTTGGTGATTGATGTTCTGTTGCCAAATAGATTTCTTCTGGGAATTCCTTTGTTTTTTCATCTTCACTCCACATAAGTGAGTGGTGACTTTAGCCGATGCATAATAGAGATGATTTAAATTAGTAATGTTTAGTTTCTTTGTGATGATAATGTTTTTGAGAATTATGTTAGTCTTGTGTATTATCTTTTGGTTCTGTTTGGAGTTCTGGATCTTAGGGAGGGTGTCTCGTTGCCCCATGTCAGATTCTTTCATTTTCATCCATTCGATCATAATTTCATCCTTCAAGTTGGCAAGTTCATTCTCATTCATTTCTTTATCATTTACGATCTCATTATTTTCATTTGGAGTTTCATCCTGAGCATGCACTCCCTCCACTTTTTCGATCCTTTCTTTAATTTGTTCTGTTGCCAGTGATTCTGCCCCAACCCTGGGGTTCGAAGTGTTACAGTTTACCTCGTTTTCACTGACACATGTTTCATTTTCCCTTCGCTGACTTTGTGCTAATAGCTTGATCTGATCAATTTCTATATCAGTTAGTAACTTTTTTCTTACAATATTTCTTCGTATATTGGCTAGTTTGTTACTGTCAATATAGCCTCTGTTTTCGGGATGTTTCTTTTTCCAGTTGATATATGTCTGTTCTGTATTCGATGTATTTGATGGGTAGTACATAGCAGTGTAGAAAGCCTCAAGGACTTCTTTATTATCTTCCCTTGACCATTTTTCTCTCTTTTTCTTTGGATTTCTTGCTGGTGAACATGTAGGGCTAACAGCAGGAGTATTCCGGTTATGGGAGGTCTCCAGCTCCGAAGTGATGGGAAGGTTTGAACCATTAGCTGATTTTTCGACCCCAGTCTGGTTCCTCTCTGAGGGACGTGGCCCTTTTTTACCCGGGTGACGGCCGATCCGGTATGAGATTTTATCATTAGACATTTACTTTATTTTGTCGCGTTTTATCCTTATCCGCCAAGGGGTAATCATTTCGTGTTACCACTTCTAGAACGAGTGTCAACCAAGACTAGAGGGGTCGTTCTCCCCTAGAGACACGGCTATTCCCCGCCGGCCGCTATCCCGGTATTTCTTGGTCACGGCGTTTTCTTTTTGTTGTTTTTTTTAAATTGTTATTATCATGAGTGGTTCCTTAATGTGAGCATTGCGTGGCTTAAGAATGAAATTATTAATAATTGTCTCCACTTCAGGCACAAGGCCAGCAATCACCCAGTGCATTACAATAATATAATATACTTTCTGCTGTAGTTGCCTGTTATTGTTGTTGGCTATGTCGATGGTGGTGGTGGTGAACTTGCCGTTATCTGGCTGTTATATTTAGTGTGATGGGATAGGTGGTGTATCAACTTTCTGGTGTTGGTGAAATTGCTGTTATTTGGCTGTTCTATATAGTGTAGACAGAGGGTGTATTCTTCCATTTATAACCATTTTCTTTTTTTGAATACAAAATATATAATACAAAATTGAATATTTGAGCGATATAACAACATAATATGGATCCGAAATTTTATGGGACTTCATTCGGTGGATTATGCAACATTTGTACTAAGAATTGTTATTTCACAATTGATTTGAATATGTTAAAAATCAAAAACTTACGGGAGCGATTTCATGACATTCTACCACCTTATTATTATTATTATTATTATTATTATTATTATTATTATTATTATTATTATTATTATTATTATTGTTCTTTGAGTCTCAATCATTGATGTTAGTTAACTGGAAAGTTTGTTGAAATGAATATCAAGCCACTACCTGCAGCCTCAGATATTCAGGAAGTATCGGAGGGTTCTTGCTGTTCCCAGCAAGCATGCCTTTTGAAGCGCTCCAAAAAGCGTGGCGGGGCCAATTTTCTTTAACCATCCCTGGAAACTTTTTGAGATAGTACCTAGTGCTCCTATGACAATCGGGATTATTATTCTTTGAGTCTCAGTCATTGATGTTAGTCAACTGGAAAGTTTGTTGAAATGAATATCAAGCCACTAACTGCAGCCTCAGATATTCAGGACGTATCGGAGGGTTCTTGCTGTTCCCAGCAAGCATGCCTTTTGAAGTGTTCCAAAAAGCGGGGCGGGACCAATTTTCTTTAACCATCCCTGGAAACTCTTTGAGATACTACCTAGTCCGCCACTGACAATTGAGACCACTTTGACTTCATGGCAGTTCCAAATCCTTTTTACCTCCCACTTTAAGTCCTGGTATCGGTTAATTTTCTCCCTCTCCTTCTCTTGCACTCTTGTGTCGAATGGGCAGGCTACATCCACAATCAGGCACGATCTTTTTTCCTTGTCCAAAACCACCAGGTCAGGTCTTTTGTGTTCCAGTTTCTTGTCCGTCTGTATCATAAAATCTCAAAGCACCTTCACCTGATCGTTTTCTATCAACGACTCTGGCTTATGCTCATACCACTTCTCATAATGTGGTTAATTGTTTACATTGCATAGGTGCAAGTGGATCACCCTGCCCATCACATCATGTCTCCAGCCTTTATAGTGAGTCTGGGCTAGGTGTTTATACTCGGATACAATGTGAGCCACAGCCCCTCAGTCTCTCCACTGATCCTACACAGTGGGCTAGCCTCCTCCTTGTAAATATGGTGTTTCAGTCACTTCGTTTTGAGGGCCTGCTCTTGCGCAGCCATTAGTGTTCCTTCTGTAACCTTTTTAAGGTCTCCTCTTTTCAACCAGTTCCATGTCTGTGGGTCTCTAAATTCAGTTTTCTCAAAGAAGGTACTATGAAGGGATTTTTCATGAAGGTTGCTCTTCCTCCTTGTTGTTATTTCCTTCTTGGACATCCCCTGGTCTATTGTCCTCTCCTTCAGTACAATTCTGAGCATTGGCTCCCAACAATCAGTCAGGTATTTGTGTAGGTTATTATTATTATTATTATTATTATTATTATTATTATTATTATTATTATTATTATTATTGTTCTTTGAGTCTCAGTCATTGATGTTAGTTAACTGGAAAGTTTGTTGAAATGAATATCAAGCCACTAACTGCAGCCTCAGATATTCAGGACGTATCGGAGGGTTCTTGATGTTCCCAGCAAGCATACCTTTTGAAGTGTTCCAAAAAGCGAGGCGGGACCAATTTTCTTTAACCATCCCTGGAAACTCTTTGAGATACTACCTAGTCCGCCACTGACAATTGAGACCACTTTGACTTCATGGCAGTTCCAAATCCTTTTTACCTCCCACTTTAAGATCTGGTATCGGTTAATGTTCTTTCTCTCCTTCTCTTGCACTCTCGTGTCGAATGGGCAGGCCACATCCAAAATCAGGCACGATCTTTTTTCTTTGAAGCGTTCCAAAAAGCGTGGCGGGGCCAATTTTCTTTAACCATCCCTGGAAACTTTTTGAGATAGTACCTAGTGCGCCTATGACAATCGGGATTATTATTCTTTGAGTCTCAGTCATTGATGTTAGTTAACTGGAAAGTTTGTTGAAATGAATATCAAGCCACTAACTGCAGCCTCAGATATTCCTGAAGGCTGCTCTTTCTCCTTGATATTTTTTCCTCCTTGGACATCCCCTGGTCTATTGTCCCCTCCCTCAGTACAGTTCTGAGCATTGGCTCCTTACTATCAGTCACGTATTTGTGTAGGTTGTTTTTCTCCATCTGAACACAGTCCTCTATGCTGATAAGACCTCTTCCACCTTCAGATCTCCTTAAGTAGAGTCTATCGACATCACTCCTCTTGTGGAACATATTGTAGATGGTCAACAGCTTCCTAGTCTTCCTATCCATTTCTTTTTGTTCAGCAACATTCCATCTCAGAATTCTCGCACTGTACCTAATAATAGACACAGCACGGGAATTTACTGCACTTATGGCATTCCTACTGTTCAGATGTGACTTTAATACGCTCCTTACTCTCCGAATGTATTCAGTTCTTATCAATTCCTTCATTTTTTTTATTCTTGATGTCATCAGCCTCCAGAACACCCAAATACTTGTATTCTTTTTCAGAGTCAATTTCCTTTATCATCTCACCTGTTGGTACCTGGATTCCGTTACTTCTGCTCAACTTACCCCTCTTCATCACAATGACTCCACACTTACTAATACCAAATTGCATACATATATCATTGCTGAAAATACGGACAGTGTCAACAAGCACATCCAACTCCTCCTCACTCTTCTCGAAGAGCTTAAGATCGTCCATGAAGAGGAGGTGATTGATGGTAAGCCCTCCCTTTCCCAACCTGTATCCTGCTCTCACTTTTAGCAGTACACTGGTCAGGGGCATCAGGGCAAGGACAAACAACAGAGGGGACAGACTATCTCCCTGGAAGATACCTCTCTTGATCTTCGCGCTTCCCAAGGATTCTCCAGTTGATGTTAACTCTGTTTCCCAGAACTTCATACTTTTGCCCAACAACTGTCTGATGTTATCTGCCACCTTGAAGAACTCCAGGCTTTTGGTGATCCAAGAATGATGCACCATGTCAAATGCCTTTTTGTAGTCTATCCATCCCATGGCAAGACCAGTGTGTCTCCTCTTGCAATTCCTCATTACCATCTTATCAATAAATAACTGGTCCTTTGTACCACGTGACTTCTTTCGGCATCCTTTCTGTTCGTCCGGTAACAATTAGTTTGTGTGGAGGTGATGGTAGATTTCGTCAGACATAATGCTTGTCAACAGTTTCCACATTACGGACAGACATGTGATAGGTCTATAGTTGGTAACATCATTATCCTTGATTCGGTCTTTCATTATCAGAACTGTGGTACCTTTTGTCAACCACTCTGGTACCTCACCTGACATCAAGCAGGCGTTGAACATGGTTGTCAGTTTCGGGTGGAGGGATGTTATATTTTTAATCCAATACCCCTGCGCGCCATCTGGGCCGGGTGATTTCAAGTTGGTTAGTTTTTTGGCCTGCCCCTTAAGAGTTTCAACCGTGATACTCAAATCAGTTTGTTGGTGTGCCTGTTCACTAATCTCCTTCTGTACTGTCTCAATCCACACTGCCTGGTCATTATGTTTAATATCCTGCTCCCATATTCCTCTCCAGAATGTTTTAGGTTGTTCCGCCTCAGGAATCAAGTCGTTGCCTCTTTCTTTCCCTTCAAGCTGTCCAAACAGCATCTTCTGGTTGTTGTCGAACATGCGGTTCTGTCTATACTGACTGACTCTGTTCTCGTATCACCTGATTTTTGCACTCTTTGCTACAATGCGTTGCTTCAGTTCCTCTATGATAATATTTAGCTTTTTCCTCCTAGTTTTGTACTTTATTTCCATTCTATTTTTAGTGTCTATGTTTTTTAGTGTCCCATTCAGTAAGGACACAAGCTTTCCAATGTCATTTCTCATTTCCCTGATTTGACCACTCAGTCGTTTCTTCCACCAAGGCTCTGATCTTTCTTGTTTGTTGTTTCCTCTCTCTCTTATACCAAGTAGTTTCCTCACCGTATTTGCTGTTGCTTTGAGGATATTGTTGCACTGGTGAAGGCTCCTCGCCTCAAGGTATGTGATGACTTTGTTTACCTTAGCTGTTGTTTCTTTTAACTTTTTCCTGTCTACAAATCTTAGGTTCATAGGTTTCCCACTATCATTGTTCAATTCATCTACCACTAAGTTTAGGTTATCAACCAAATCTTGTCCTAGCCCGTCAGCATTCATCTCCTCAGTGGCCGTATCTCAGTTCCAGGTATTATTTATCTCAGCATTCAGATCATTGTGCTTGTCAGAAGGGCCAACGATAAACTGATGGCTATCTTAGCACGAAGCGAGTACATTCAAACAGAGGGGGAGATTTTTGAAATGAGCACATTTTGCGTGCCAGAAGATTTGCTTCTGGTCCGAATGTCACTCAATTCCTTCAAAGAAATTCGAGAGAGCTTTCCTCAAGACGTGGGAACCCCGAATATGAAACCCACACAAGACTTTTAAAGGGGTTCCCAAAATAAACCCCACCAACCATGGAGGTCGAACAACCCAACCTTCACAAGACCCCGGGAGGTAAGTAAACCTTACCTATCTCTCTTAGCTTACCAATATGGCCATATTAAGAGTAGGAAGTTTAAATGTTCGCGGCCTGGGGTCACCCTGGAAGCAGGGTCGCCTGCTCAACGAACTCAGGTCGCTGGAAATGGATGTGATTGCCGTCAGCGAGACCAGAATTTCCGAAACGCGCGCACTAGCCCCCAATTTCGACGACTATCAGATCTTCGCATCTGTTAGCAGACCGGGAATGGGGGGTGGGGTGGCAGTGCTGTTTAGGAAAGGAATGGATCTCGAGGTAAGGTCGATCTTCCGGGACCCGGATGGTAAGTTGGTGGTCTTGGATGTGAGCAGTAGCGAAGGTGGTGCCTTTATACTGCTGGCCGTCTACGCCCCTACAGGAGCCGGACGACCGGACTTCTTTAGGCGCCTGGAGACCTTTCTGTGTACGTCTCACTCTTTACTGTTAGCGGGGGACTGGAATGGCATCTTAGACGCACGCTGGGATTGTGTGGGAGTAGCCGATAGGAGCGGGGGGTGCAAAAGCCTCAAGCACCTACTCAGCCAGTTCCAACTGTCTGACAGGTATCGACTAGATTTCCCCAATGTTCCAATGTGGACATGGACCAACCGAATGGGGTCATCTAGATCGTATATAGACAGGATCTTCATTAGGAAAATAGATAGAAATAGTGTGGGCTGCCCACTTTTAAAAATGGTCGCCTATTCAGATCAAAAATTTGTGATCTGTACGGTCGACCTGGATAAAACGCGTAGGTTAGGACCGGGTTACTGGAAGCTTAACATGTCGTTTCCGGCACGTAAGGCTTACAGGGACCGAGTCATCAATTTAGTTAAGCAGAAGTTGACAGGGGAGATCATCAATAACAGATGGTGGGGGCTCTCAAAAGAGAGATTAGAGTAACTTCGTTAGAGTTCAGCTAAGAACTAGCGTTAGAGAAAAATAGAAAGGATGGGGGGCTGGTAGATAAATTAGACTAGGCTATTTGTAGTGGCATTGCAACTGACGTGCTAGCGGCGAGAATGGCATTATACCATTTCTTCCATACGAAACACGAAGGCTGCACTGTCAGAGCTAAGGCGCCTGCGCTGAGAAACGAGGGAACCAAAGCTGTTCGATGGGCCCGCGTGGCGGAAGCGCAGCGTGGTAATAAAACCACAATTCGGTCTTTGTTGGACCGAGACGGACACGAGATAAGCGATTCCAAGCGGATGTGTGAGGCCTTTCGCCAGCACTTTGCTCGGTTGTTCGGGGAGAGTGGCGAGTCAGAGAGAGGAGCGGATTTCAGTCCCTATCTTGACGGCTTGCTGCGCATCTCGACGGTCGACGCTGAGCGCTGAGAAAGGCCGATTACTTCTGCCGAAATTCAGGACGCCCTTGTCGGCTGCATAAGGCGCAAGTCACCCGGTTTGGATGGCCTGCCCTACGAGCTTTACGTAAATATGCCAGACTTGTTCTCCGAACTCCTCGAAGCACTTTACTGCAACTGGCAGCAAAATGGGAGTATTCCCAGTTCTGTGAGCAGGGGAGTGGTGACGCTGATAAGGACGACGAGAACAAGAGGGATACATTAGACAAGTTCAGGCCCATAACTCTGTCTCAACACAGAGTTTAAGATTTTGGCCAGGGTGTTAGTAAAGAGATTGGCGCTTGTCGTAGAGGATTTGGTTGGGGAGGCGCAAACTTGCGCAATCCCAGCAAGTTCCATACACGACAATCTCCACCTCATGCGATACATAATAGAGAGGGTAGGGTGGAAAGCTGGCTTCGGTGTGGAACTGATCAATTTAGATCACTCGAAAGCATTCGATAGGGTCGACCATCGGTATCTGAAGTTTGTCCTCAAAGCAGCTGGCTTCGGCCCTGTCTTCAGAAGCTGGATCGCTGCAATGCACAGCGGCACACGCTCGATGGTCAAGGTTAATGGCCACCTCTCGGAACCATTTCGGCTCTCCCGATCGGTCCGTCAAGGGTTCCCTCTCTCTTCCCTTCTGTACGTATTGACTCTCGAGCCTTTACTGCGGAATCTGGAGCTGTTTCAGGGCATCCCGCTCGAACCGGGACGTGGAAAGGCGGTGTCGGCTTATGCGGACGACATCACCGTGATGGTGTCGAACACCTCAGAAATCGAGGTGGTCAGCACCTTATTGAAGGAATATGAAAGGTTGACAGGAGCCAAACTTAACCCGGAAATGTCGGTGGGCTTGCAGCTCGGAACCTGGAGAGGTAAGCCTATGCCGTCCAACAGCGTCGTGGGGCGCTGGACGGACGGACCGATAAAGTTGCTCGGGGTTTGGTTCGGACCAGACCTCCAGGTGGAAAAGAATTGGGACGAAGTAACGAGCAGAGTAGCCAGTCTCACCCAAAAATGAACTGGGAGGAAGCTATCAATGAAAGGTCGCGCGGAGGTGGCGAATGCGTACATCGCGTCCGTCATCTACTACCGCCTGATCGTCGTGCCTTGCACCCGTCCGCGCCTCGTCAAGTTGGAACGGCTCCTCTTCAAATTCTTGTGGAGAGGACAAGTTCCGTTTGTGAGGCGGTCCATCTGCTGCCAGCACCCTCTACGCGGAGGGCTTGGCATGCCGTGGCAGACATGCGTTGAGGCTGCGACATCTCCAGATATTCTGCCTCAACGGTGAACAGATGTGGTCGCCGTTTATCAGACGGGCCTTTCCGCAGCTCATTTCTTTAACTGAGCTGCTGTCCTGGGTCAAGAAGAGACCGAGATTGGGTGACTGGCACCTGGAAAGTTGCCAGGCACTCACTGCTCTCTACCAAGCAGGCAATGCGATCAGTGGAACTTCCACTCTCGAGTTCTATAGAGGATTAGTGGTGAGCAAGTACGATGACGCACTCGGAGAAGCTTTGGGCCTCGACGAAGTCGAATTGACCAGTCTGTACCGGAGGACTTTTGAGCCGAGGACAATGGACAATTTCCAGAAATCCCTCGCTTGGCAGTGCTACCGGGGGGCACTGCCGGTTCGGGATAAACTCTACAGGCACGGAAGTGATGTCAGACGGACCTGCCGAAGATGCGCACAGAACGACGAAACCGTTCTGCACGCACTTATCCAATGTCCGTGACTTACTGACTTGTGGAGTTATGTCGAACAGCTACTGTCGCGTGTGGAACGAATCCGGCTATCGGCCGAGTCCATAGTGAAGATTGATCCACCGCCTTCCTTAGGTCAAGAAGAGCAGGAAATTTTCCTCTGTCTATGTGGCAGTCGCGAAAGAGGTTATATGGTGGACCAGGTTAAAAGGACTGAAGACAGACACTTTTCTCTTCGGCCAATCCCTCATCAACTTCTTCAAGTTTCACCTGGAAAGGAAGGTGAGGGTGGAGCGAGAAGTGTTGCCCCCCAGTACATTTGCTAAAAGGTGGGTGAATGTGGCGAGAATGGCTCGTGTGAATGGGCCTACTCTGACCATGCGCCTATAGGCTAGCTAACTTGAGGAGAGGGGTGCTCTCCCTGGGTGCCCTAGAAGCGCAGGGTGGTTCAGGATTGCTGGGGCACCCGAGTCACCCCAGGGTCGTCCACCCCCTATATGGAAATTTATTTTGTTATATTTATGCATAGTTTATTTTATATTTTTATATTTTCATTGTTAAATTAGTCTTGCCATTGTGCACTTTTACTCGACCTTATTGTAAACCCCCACTGTCCCTGTCTTTGTATTGTCCCCTACATGTCTCCTCTCTCTCTCTCCACAGATCCTACACTTTGGGCTAGCCTCCTCTTTGTAAATGAAATCATTATTATTATTATTATTATTATCATTATTATTATTGGCGACCTACGTAGGAAATTGTATCATCGTAAGCTCCGCATAGGTTTGTTGTTTTCGTTTGTTTAAAATTGCGATTTATGGAAAATTACGTTTGCCAACACTAAAAATATAAGCAGTAGCAATAATTTAAATTTGTCTCATGCAGACATTCATTTCCCGCCATTACCAATGACTGCAGGTGTTGAAGCAGCCACACCCACCACCACCACCGCAATGAAACATAAACAAAAGAAAAAATAAATTATCTCGTGACATCGAAATGGATTCACCCAGAATAGACTCTTCCACACCGAACACCACTAAAGCCACAACCACCACTACTGAAACTAAAAATAACAATAACAAAAGTAACAATAACAACAACAGCAACAACAACAATGAGAATAACAACATCGTGTCTTTTGCCAAAGCAGCTAAAACATGCGAAACAATCCAGGTAACTCAGGAGGAACTAGATGAAGTCAAGAAAATGGTAAAGAAAGATGGGTACAGGGTAAGCCTAACCCCCCCCCACACACACACACACACACACACTAAATAAAATGGATTATCGTCGTCTATGCACCGTGTCTTATCAGACGATTAACATAAAATCGCGCCGAGTGGAATGCGCATCCGAGTCCCAAATACAAAATGCTTTGGGACATGTGTGGGCGAAAAAAAACCCACATCAGACGTGGCCAGAAATATGTACCGTCCTGTGCCGCCTGTAATGTTTTTCTTGATGTCAGCCCTTGTGGCCAATTAAGAAATCATTA
Organism: Eledone cirrhosa; assembly: GCA_964016885.1. Classification (NCBI taxonomy): domain Eukaryota; kingdom Metazoa; phylum Mollusca; class Cephalopoda; order Octopoda; family Eledonidae; genus Eledone; species Eledone cirrhosa. Next base: position 289,725,590 of record OZ024743.1, on the reverse strand, counting down.
TTATTATTATTATTATTATTATTATTATTATTATTATTATTATTATTATTCGAGTCTCAGTCATTGATGTTATTTAACTGGAAAGTTTGTTGAAATGAATATCAAGCCGCTACCTGCAGCCTCAGATATTCAGGACGTATCGGAGAATTCTTGCTGTTCCCAGCAAGCATGCCTTTTGAAGTGTTCCAAAAGCGGGGCGGGACCAATTTTCTTTAACCATCATTGGAAACTCTTTGAGATACTACCTAGTCCGCCTCTGACAATTGGGACCACTTTGACTTGATGGCAGTTCCAAATCCTTTTTACCTCCCACTTTAAGTCCTGGATCTCGCCATACGGGCCAGAAGGTAAGTTGGTGGTGCTGGACGTGACCAGCGAAGACGGGCAAGCTTTCAGGCTAGTGGCCGTCTATGCCCCGACAAGAACAGGGCGGCCTGATTTCTTCCGGCGTCTGGAAACCTTTCTTTAGTGTTAGTGGGCGACTGGAATGGGTTCTTAGATGCACGCTGGGACTGTGTGGGATTAGCGGATAGGGGTGGAGGGTGCAAGAGTCTCACCAACCTGCTCAGGCGTTTTGAACTCTCTGAAAGGTACCGATTGGATTTCCCGAATGTGCCAATGTGGACTTGGACAAACCGCATAGGGTCATCCAGATCATATCTAGATAGAGTATTTTGTAGGGAAATAGATAGCTCTAGCCTAGGCTATCCACAATTCAAGATAGTCAGCTACACGGACCACAAATTCGTGATCTGTGTGTTTGACTTAGATAGGCTTCATAGACGAGGACCCGGCTACTGGAAGCTAAACGCGTCCTTACCAGCGCGCAAGGCCTACAGAGACCGGATTGGCGAACTAGTTAAGCGGTCGTTGACGAGGGGCCATCGTCAACAACAAGTGGTGGTTTGCTCTGAAAAGAGCGATTAGAATAGAATCCATTAGGTTTAGTAAGGCTTTAGCAATAGAGAAAAATAGAGCAAAGGGAGAACTAGTTAGAAAATTAGACGAGGCGCTTAGCAAAGGCATCGCGAACGACGTGCGTGCGGAGAAATTGGCCCTTGACCAATTCTTCAATGCAAAGCACGAAGGCTGCGTTGTCAGAGCTAGGGTGCGTGCTCTCAGACACGAGGGGACGAAAGCCGTTCAATGGGCCCGAGTGGCGGAGACGCGTCGTGGCAACAAAGCCACGATCCGGTCTTTGGTGGACCACGACGGACGCATGCTACTTGATCCCGGGCAAATGTGAAAAACTTTTCAGCGACACTTCGCTCAGATGTTCTGGGGCAGCGGTGGGCCGGGTCGAGGGATGGACATTAGTGTATACCTCGTCGGACTGCCGCGGCTCTCGGCCACTGAGGCGGAGTGTTGCGAAGAGCCGATAACAGCCGCTGAAGTACGGGAGGCAATGACTGGCTGCACAAGGGGTAAATCGCCTGGTTTTGGATGGTCTGCCCTATGAATTTTACGTACAGATGCCAGACTTGTTTTGAGGCCTCTTGGCGGACGTCTACTGCAACTGGCAACATTCCCAGTTCTGTGAGCCGAGGCGCGGTGGCGCTGCTGAGAAAGGATCCGAACAAGGGGGATAACATATTTCAGGCCCATAACTCTGCTAAACACAGAGTTCAAGATTTTGGCCAAGGTGCTAGCAAAGAGGTTGGCGCTTGTCGTTGGTGGTCTGGTGGGAGAGGCGCAGACATGCGCCATTCCCGACAGATCCATCCACGACAACCTCCACCTCATGCGATACATCGTAGAGAGGGTAGCTAGGGAACCTGGCACGGGTGGGTCCTTGATCAATTTAGATCAGTCGAAAGCTTTCGATAGGATTGACCATCGTTACCTAGCGGCAGTCAGAAAGGCGGCTGGCTTTGGGCCCGTCTTCAGAGGCTGGATCGCTGCCATGCACAGCGACATCTGCTCTGTGGTGAGAATGAACGGTTACCTTTCGGAACCGTTCAACATCATGCGCTCGGTCCGCCAAGGATGTCCCCTCTCGTCCCTCTTGTACGTATTGACTCTCGAGCCATTACTGCAGAAACTGGAGACGTTGAGGGGTGTCCCGCGCGAACTAGGATGCGGAAGTTCCATGTCAGCATATGCGGACGATGTCACCGTAGTGGTGTCGAACGCCAAACACATCGAGGCGATCGGCACTACACTAAAAGAATACGAAGCGGTGACATGAGCAATGATCAACCACGAAAAGTCAGTGGGCCTGCAGCTCGGCACCTGGAGAGGTAGGTCCATGCCGTCCAACACCGTCGTCGGGCGCTGGACGGACGGACCGGTTAAATTGCTAGGGCTCTGGTTCGGTCCGGACCTCCTTGACGGAGCTGCAGTCCTGGGTCAAGCGAAGACCGAGAAGGAGCGCTTGAGGACTGAAATGTCTTCAGGCGCTCACAGCCCTCGACCAATCGGGCAATGTGATCGGTGGAAACTCCACCTCGGCGTTCTATAGAGGATTAGTGGAGGGGAAGAGCGACGACGTACTTGGGGAAAACTCTAGGCCTCGACGAAAATCAACTAGCCAATCTCCTCGGAAGAACTTTCGGGCCGGGGCCTATGGACAACTTCCAGAAATCCCTGGCCTGAAAGTGCTACCGAAGAGCTTTGCCGGTTCGGGATAAATCTACAGGCATGGAGGTGCCGTCAGCCGGGCATGTCCGAGAGGCGCACAGGGCGACGAAACAGTCCTGCAAGCACGCGTCCAGTGTCCGAGAATTTCTGACTTGTGGGTTTATGTCGAACACCTGCAGTCGCGTGTAGGACGGATCCAGCTATCAGCTGAGTCCATCGTGAGGATTGCCCCGCCCTCTTCCTTTAGCCGGGAAGGGTAGGCAGTTTTTATATCTCTGGTGGCCATGGCGAAAGAGATAGTATGGTGTACACGTTTGAAAGGGCTGAAGACGAGCACTTACCTCTTCGCTGATGCCCTGATCGACTTTTTCAAATTTCATTTGAAAAGGAAAATCAGGGTAGAGAAGGAAGTGCTCTCTCCCCAGCATTTTTTGAAAGATGGGTGAGAGAAGCAAGAATAGCCCGAGTATGTGTCTGTAAATTAAAGGTGGAAAACTGGGAGAGGGCACTTGCCCTGGTGGTCAGCGTCACTGTGGCCTTTTAATGGGCTTTCTCCACAAATGTCCCTCGGAAGTCTCCCCCCTATTGGGGAATTTTTCATTGTTTTTTTGTTACATCCTCTGTTTTTGTTTTTTTACACGCAGAAATGCCCATTTGTACCGTCCTGTATTGTCCTGTACTGTCCTTAATGTCTACTTTATGTAAACCCTTGTGGTTAATAAAGAAAGCATTATTATTATTATTGGATTTGCAGTATCGGTAGAGTGTCAGACACCATGGTCCTTTACGTTCTGATTTCAAATCCTCCCGCGGTTAACTTTGACTTTCCTCCTTACGTGGTCGATAAAATAAATTACCAGTAATGCACTGGGGTAATTGCTGGCCTTGTGCCAAAAGTAGAAATAATTATTATTATCATTATTATCCTCCACATCATCATCATTGTTGTTGTTTATGCTCTGTTTTTGTTTATGTGTCTGTCTCACAAAGAAGATTATCAGGCAAGAATACCAGAGATTCCCCCAGGGGTGAACAGCTGGTGGATTGTCGGCTGCGTTTTCCTTGGAGATACGGACACACTTCCTCTACGTTAAACGCAGCGAACGTAAACATTGTCTGGGCTAAATCTAGAGATTCACCTTCATGTAAACCAAGCGAAATAGAAAAGATCCTGGACCAAATACAGTGGCCCTACAGCGTAGACCTGCGAGTAAATATAAAAGGCAAAAAACAAAAATGTTATCTATGTAAATCGACAAACCATTTGAGATCCTCTTGCCCACAAAAAGCAGGAAAACAGTAGCCGCCGTTACACCAATACCACACCCTCAACAAAAGCAACAACAGCAACATTATGAAAACAATAACTGACGGATATGGATTTTGATGAAGGTAGGGAGTAGCAAGCCATTTACCACAAGAACAAAAAGAAACAAAAAAATTATTTGTCTTGTTCCAACCCCCTAAAAAGGGGTGAACGTAGGGAAGATAAAAAAGCCTTAAAGCAATAAATGCCAACACACACACAAGCCTCCCCATTACTACCACCACCACCTTTATCATCATACCAGACACCAACACAATTATCCCCAAAACACCCAAACCCACATCCGCAACAATAAGCACCCGAGTTGCGCACTGGGGGACGAAAACGTCCTACATGCACTCATCGAGAGTCCGAGTATTGCTTATCTGTGGCTTTACGTATGACTCGTATCCATTGTAAAGATGGGCCTTCCGTCTTCCTTTAGACAAGGAAAGACCGGAAGTTTTTGTCTTCTTGATGGCCGTGGCGAAAGAGGTCCTTTTTTGGATGCGCCTAAAATGATTCCAGATAAGTACTATTCTCTTCGGCGAAGCCCTAGTTTACTTTTTCAGGTTTCACCTGAAGAGAAATATCAGGGAGGAGACGGAAATGTAGTAGTAGTAGTAGTAGTAGTAGTAGTAGTAGTAGTAGTAGTAGTAGTAGTAGTAGTAGTAGCGGTGGTGGTGGTGGTGGTGGTAGTAGTAGTAGTAGTAGTAGTAGTAGTAGTAGTAGTAGTGGTGGTGGTGGTGGTGGTGGTGGTGGTGGTGATGGTGGTGGTGGTGGTAGTAGTAGTAGTAGTAGTAGTAGTAGTAGTAGTAGTAGTAGTAGTAGTAGTAGTAGTAGTAGCAGTAGCAGCAACAGCAATTATGATAGTAGTGTAGGAGAGGGAGGTAAAATAATTGTATAAACAGGTAAGACAATGAATCATACTTATTTGAGTAAAATGACGATCGAAACAAAAATACACAACTCGATAAAATATATTCTCTTCTCATGATCACACTCTTTCGTTACTTTTGTTCTTCTCTATATTTATCTCTCTTCCCGCTACTCTCATTCTCTCTTGCTATGCTACTCTCACTTATCATCCCTCTTTCACTCTATTTTACTATTTTCCCATATCTTTCTGTGCTTTCTGTCTGTATCTGTTTTCGCATTACTTCTCATTACATCCCATCCCTAACCTTCCGCCCTTCCACTCTGTCTCTCTTTCAACGCATTTAAGTGTAAAGTCATTCATGTGCGCAAGGTAATAAAATAAAAGTAACTTTCTAAAGGGTAGTTATAACAAGACATTTAAAATAATAAAATAATGTGAAAGAGAAAGGTAAAGAGAGAGACACCCGAGAGAATTGTTGCATACATAGATCAAATTATATACCTGTTATTTCTTGTGATATTTTGTTATTTTTTCTTTGCCTATACTGGGGCTAGATATTTTTGGTCGTTAAAGATGATAATTAGGCATTAAAAATTAATGTCTATACTATTTTTCCATTTTTGTATTATTATTATTTAAACAACTAGTTTTTATTCATATTATATTTATAGTTTTATTTCCCTGTAGTTGTTTTTGTTTAAATATTATTTACATCATAATGATATTTATCATATACTTTCTTGCTTCGTCGTTTTTCTTAGTTTTGAATGTTTCATTATTTGAAGAAGAAACGGTGTATTGAAGACCAAAAAATATCTAGAAACTATTAAAGAAATACGAATATATGTATATATATATATATATATATATATATATATATATATATATATATATATATATATATATATATATATATATATATATATATATATATGTATGTATGTATGTATGTATGTATGTATGTATGTATGTATATGTGTGTGCGTATATATATATATATATATATATATATATATATATATATATATATATATATATATATATATGTATATACGCAATACAGTTATTTGAAACGCGTACATAAAAATTATATTCAGAAAAAAAAATGTAATAGGAAAAATCGGAAATAACATTAATAAAGAAACCGTTTATTCAAGTGTTTTGCATCACTTTCCTTAAATTCTTTGAGCCCTTAAAGCCAATCAAGAAAATGATCTTGTCGATTATATTATTATTGCTGTTATTATTTATATTAAAATGGCGATGGATTATTATCATCTTATCATCATTATCTTTATGAGGGCATCATTATTAGCATTATTATGGTTATTATCTTCATCATCGCCACATTATTATTATTATTATTATTATTATTATTATTATTATTATTATTATTATTATCACCATCATCATCATCATCATCATCATCATCATAATCATCATTCTCATTATGATTATATTCATCAAATCCTCATTAACATCAACAATCTCCATCGTCTTCCTCATAGTCATCATCATCATCATCAACAACAACAAATTACCATTGATTTTCGTTTGATTTTATGTATTCATTTTAAACTATATTTATTTTTCGGAAGGAAGTGAAAGAAATTTATGATTCGAATTTAATCGTGATATTTTTCTTTTTTTTTCTTTCTGTTTTGTTTTTTTTAGTTCTATTTCTTTTTTGTTACGTCTAATGCAATTACAATTTTATTTAAGTTTTCTTGCGAAAAATAATATATTCCAAAACTAAAACCGTAAACTTCATATTAAAAGAAAATTAAAACCAAAAACGGTGGTTTTAAACTACCCAATGAATTCACTCAATTAGAACAAGACCAAATTGCCTTGTTACGGTAATTAGACGAATCTCTGTACTTAAGCATTCAGGATTTCGCTTTATCGACGACAAAATGTTATGTTATAATAGGAAATCAACCAACAGAACTGAAACAGAATATCAAAGGAATTTAAAGCTAAACATTGAAATATGAATTTAAAGCGAATTAATTTCCCACTAAAACAAACGAAGATGGTTTCTGAAAAACATTTTGAAGCAGGTAGAATTTCTTTAAAAGAATCAAGCGTGCGCACACAGACATACACATCGATACATATTCATAGATAAGTAAGAACACCTATTTATCTTTCTGTCTATATCTCTCACTTTTTCCCTCTTTATATATATTTATATATATATATATATATATATATATTTCTATATATATACACACACGCACACACACACACACACACACACACATATATATATATATATATATATAAATGGAAAAAATGAAATTTCATTTCTCACTCTTAGTATGGCTGATACTTAAATATAAGTATTTATAGGTACATACATATATGTATACAGACGTACAGTAGTATGTATATACATACATGCACACATATATATATGTACGTATGGGTTTACCGAACATTTATTATAATGCTCGGTTTGCTTGTAAAAAAACAGCTCGAATTAGTAGCCGTACAGTGTTCGGCAACCATCGTTGCTCTTTTGTTCGACACTGACAAAGGAACGACGAACTGGTTTGTAGCTTATTAGCTGTCATCAGCACCGTATGCCTTCCTGTCAGTCAATTGAACGTTTTAAAGTATATACTTTCCTTATGCATATTAACGGCTGAGCAGCCTAATATGCATATCGAGTGAGTTAGTCAGTCGGGTGTACCGAAAACGATAAATGGAAAAAATGAAATTTCATTTCTCATTCTTAGTACGGCTGATAATTAAATATACGTACATTATATATATATATATATATATATATATATATATATATATATATATATATATATATATGTGCATGTATGTATGTATGTATATACATACTACTGTACGTCTGTATACATATATGAATGTACGTATACATACTTATATTTAAGTATCAGCCGTACTAAGAGTCAGAAATGAAATTTCATTTTTTTCCATTTATATATATATATATATATATATAAATGGAAAAAAAATGAAATTTCATTTCTGACTCTTAGTACGGCTGATACTTAAATATAAGTATGTATACGTACATTCATATATGTATACAGACGTACAGTAGTATGTATATACATACATACATGCACATATATATATATATATATATATATATATATATATATAATGTACGTATATTTAATTATCAGCCGTACTAAGAGTGAGAAATGAAATTTCATTTTTTCCATTGAAACACTATTGAAACACTATAACATATCCGCTGTGTGTGTGTGTCAGTGTGTGTGTGTATCGATGTGTTATAGCGTCGGATTTGCAATCGGGAAGTTGTGAGTATCATTTGCGGACAGGGCGATAAGCTGTGTTCTTAAGGAAGACACTTTATTTCAAGTTGCTCCAGAAATTACTTGCGAAATGACTATCGGCCTTTGCCTTTCCTTTGAATAACATCGGTGGCGTTGAAAGGGGAATCTTGTATGTATATACGACAAACAACTTTGACCTGCCTTTTGCCTCGGAAGGGAAACGTTCAAAAAGTGCAAATTCCACTGTCATACGTGAGCAACAAATTCAGAAGATACAATAAAATTCATACAACATTTAATACTTTGGAAATGTTTCAATACGAATATTTAAACTAATACGTGTGCTGCGACAGTATAGTAAAAAGAGGGAAAAGTATTACTTATACTTTACGTATATGTAAATGACATAAGTTATATATATGTATGAGATGAAAGAATGGTATTTAACTAATGTAATGGTACTCGATGGGGCCCACACACAGCCCCGGCGGATATGTTATAGTGTTTCAATAAAAATGTAGCCATCATTCAAGAATACTTTTTTTTCCTTTGGGGCATGCTTTGCACCAGGACATTGTGTGTATCATTTAATTACCTCAGGCGATATAAGGTATTATTAATATAGATTTGTTTCTTCATTCTACTATATTGTCTTAGTTTAAGTATTGGTTTATTTATTCGGATTGAAAGTTGAGGTACATGAGGTATTAAATGATTTAAGAATTGTATTCTATCATCTTAATTTGTTCTATAGGGTCAATGTTACTCTATCTCAACTTTTTTTAAACATCTTCTAGATTTCTATGTATAGTGATATAAACACATTGAGCTTAGATATATTATTAATTCGCAGTGTTATTCTAGATTTTAGTTAACTACACATAGATACATATATATATATATATATATATATATATATGTATATATGTGTGTGTGTGTGTGTGTGTGTGTGTGTGTGTGTGTGTGTGTGTGTGTGTGTGTGTGTGTGTGTGTGTGTGTATGTGTGTGTGTGTGTCTATATATAAATATATATATACATATATATAATCAATATTGTATTCTGGAATCCTTTTGGAGTAACAGCTTCTCTCTCTTTCTCTCCCCCTCTATCTCTCTGTATATATATATATATATATATATATATATATATATATATATATATATAAATCGAAACAAAATGAAAACGAAATTTCATTTCTCACTCTTAGTATGGCACTTACTTAAATGTAAGTATGCATGTATACGTACATACATATATGTATACAGACGTACAGTAGCATGCACATATATATATATACATATATACATACATATGCATACAGGTACACATACATATATGCACGTATCAGTTTAGTGGCGCTAACGTCGCTTTGTTCGTTTGTAAACAAACTGAACAGCCTGAATTTATGCCATACGGTGTTAAGGCAACCACGTCACCTTTTTGTTCAACACTGACACAGGAACGATGTACTAGTTTCAAGCTTGTTAGCTATCATCAGCACCGTTTACCCATCTGCCAGATAGTTGAACGTTCGAAAGTATATACTTTCCTTATGAAAATTAACGGCTGAGCAGCCTAATTTGCATATTGAGTGAGTTAAATCGGTCAGGCATACCGAAAACGATAAATTGAAACAAAATGAAAACGAAATTTCATTTCTCACTCTTAGTATGGCACTTACTTAAATGTAAGTATGCATGTATACGTACATACATATATGTATACAGACGTACAGTAGCATGCACATATATATATATATACATATATACATACATATGCATACAGGTACACATACATATATGCACGTATCAGTTTAGCGGCGCTTATTATAACGTCGCTTTGTTCGTTTGTAAACAAACTGAACAGCCTGAATTTATGCCATACGGTGTTAAGGCAACCACGTCACCTTTTTGTTCAACACTGACACAGGAACGATGTACTAGTTTCAAGCTTGTTAGCTATCATCAGCACCGTTTACCCATCTGCCAGATAGTTGAACGTTCGAAAGTATATACTTTCCTTATGAAAATTAACGGCTGAGCAGCCTAATTTGCATATTGAGTGAGTTAAATCGGTCAGGCATACCGAAAACGATAAATTGAAACAAAATGAAAACGAAATTTCATTTCTCACTCTTAGTATGGCACTTACTTAAATGTAAGTATGCATGTATACGTACATACATATATGTATACAGACGTACAGTAGCATGCACATATATATATATATATACATATATACATACATATGCATACAGGTACACATACATATATGCACGTATCAGTTTAGTGGCGCTAACGTCGCTTTGTTCGTTTGTAAACAAACTGAACAGCCTGAATTTATGCAATACGGTGTTAAGGCAACCACGTCACCTTTTTGTTCAACACTGACACAGGAACGATGTACTAGTTTCAAGCTTGTTAGCTATCATCAGCACCGTTTACCCATCTGCCAGATAGTTGAACGTTCGAAAGTATATACTTTCCTTATGAAAATTAACGGCTGAGCAGCCTAATTTGCATATTGAGTGAGTTAAATCGGTCAGGCATACCGAAAACGATAAATTGAAACAAAATGAAAACGAAATTTCATTTCTCACTCTTAGTATGGCACTTACTTAAATGTAAGTATGCATGTATCGTACGTACCTGTATGCATATGTATGTATATATGTATATATATATATATATATGTGCATGCTACTGTACGTCTGTATACATATATGTATGTACGTATACATGCATACTTACATATATATATATATATATATATATATATATATCGGTGTCGGACATTTTCAGAAATACAAAATATTGAGTGATAGATTGTGAAGTGGTCTTTGAATGTGAGTGCAATTGATGTCATATTGGAAACTTATATCTAGACATTTCTATATTTCATGACTGTGCTGAAAATCGATTTACAAATACAATGAAATTCACATACTGCTGTACACAAATCTGTCAAGCACATGAGGTCAATATTTCTATTTTTATAAATTGCCCTCCGTCGATTACTAAGACGAGTGTTCCAGTTGACGCGTTCAATGGAACAGCCTGCTCATGAAATTAACGTGCAAGTGACTGGGTATATCAAACGCACGCGTACCTTTAACGTAGTTCTCAGGGAGATTCAGTGTGACACAGAACGTGACACGACTCCCCCCTCGAATTACAGGTATAACTCATTCATGCTAGCTATGAGGACTGGGCAACGTGAAATAAAGTGGCTTGCTCATGTTTATGTCTATGTCTTTATGATATACCAAGAGGTAAATGTGCAGTGCTAAAACAGTGTGCTTCGCAATCGTAATATGCTCGATTCAATATCATTTCTTTTTTAAAGAAATATAGAAACTAATATAACGTTCAATCAAAGATAAAAGAGTTAGTACTGAAATATTTCAGTTTATATATTTTCTCTCTCTCCAGTTTTAATGATCTTGTTGCAAGAACCCATCCCGGTTTTATGTACCTGACATTACTCCTTAGACAGGAAGCCAGTCTGTCGCCAGGTTGTGGCACATACATATTTCATATTATTTCATCATTATTTTCCTAGCTTTGTAGACATGAGCAGAAGATAAGGGGCCTTGCACACTGTCACAGGTCACCGTCCGATCAAGAGGTGAATTTCACGACATTAAATTGTGAGACCAAAACCACAACCATTAGGTTGTACACCTACAATTATACTAAACTGAAAATAAATAACTGACAAATTATGTATTTAATATTTTAAAAAATTATTTTGCGGAATTTTAGCACTTTCTATATGCTTTTGTTATTTTTGTCTAATTTACATTTCAAACGTTTTATTGCTTGGGCGGAATTCAAACTGGGGGATGTGTCCTAAACTTGAGATACAAACGGCACAGTCAAAAGGGTAGCGGTAATCGTAATATTTGCCGTTTCCCAGTATAGGCATTTAGCATTATAGAGATGGGTACAAAACATTTCGCGTACAGAAACGATACCGGTTTGTAATCTGTAATCAAAATATATTTCGTATGCGGATGCAATTCTCACAAATTAATGATTGATATCAGACTGCAGCTATCCCTCGAATGATTTGATGATATTTACAATGCTTTCGTTGAGGATTTTACATACCAATGTAAGAAATCTAAAAGCTTGAGAGGATGAGAGATAGGACGAAAAGATTTTTTTTTTTTTGTGAAAGGAAGTAGGTGTAAAAGCAAAACTTGCTCTTTTCTCTATTCGGTATTTGTGTGATCCATTAACAATGATCATGAATTTGGGGTAATAACCGAAATAATACTATCAGGAATACAAGCGGACAAAATGGTTTCCTCCGAATTGTCTTTGGAGTAACGTTACTCGATAGATTGTGTAGCATGGTGATTAGAGTATCACTGCAGGTAGAGCTGCTACTCCTCTGAACTGACTGATCAGAGCTCTGATACTATGGGCAAGGATTGTTGGTCAGATTTTACGGGCAAAACCAACCGGAAGGAGAACCAGAGGTGCAGCCCGAGCAAGATGGGTGGATAACATCCATGAGCTTGGCTAGTCTCGCTTGGGGATCCAGCCGAATCAGTTGGAGATGGTTGCTTTTCAATGGAACCGCTGGCAGGAGTGTTTCAGGACTCTCAAAAATATGTAGAAGAAGAAGAAGAAGAAGAAGAAGAAGAAGAAGAAGAAGAAGAAGAAAAAGAACTCATTCCATCTAGCGCTCTGACAACTCTGCCCTAGATAGTAATAACTATACGTTCATATAATAGCTATTAAAGTCGCAACGTATTAACCACAAATATGAAAAGCCAAAGTTATTACATACAAAACTGAGATGGTATGAAGACACGAAATAATCTATTGGATTATATATTATTCTACTACAAGTAAGTCTACGTATTCGTATCGTATGTATCGGTCACTGAATCCCTTGAAATCTAGTTATATATATAGGGATATATATATATATGTATGTAGATTTAAGTATGTATATATACATGTGTGATTGTGTGTGTGTGTGTGTGTGTGTGTGTGTGTGTGTGTGTGTGAGTGTGTGTGTGTGTGTGTGTGTGTGCGTGTGTGTGTGTATAACATGTTAAAATATAAATCAACCCACTCAGAAACAGAAATAAATAGATATATGCATGGATATATATACCCCAGATATATATACTGCATATATATATATATATATATATATATATATTTATAAGAACATCATAAATCCCCCTTTCTCTTCAAGACCATTGTTTCTATGAGGCAGTGTGTATATATATATATATATATATATATATATATATATATAAGTCTATTCATTGATATCATACAGTTCCTCTTCTATTTTTCATTTGTCCTGTTTTCCCTTGAATCATCAGTTCTCTATTTTTGAACAATGTTTGTGAATCTTTCTTCTATTTTCTGATTATTTCTCATAATACATTTTTTTTTAGCTAATTTTCTTCCTCTTTCTAAAGTTGATTTATATATCGCTTCCAGTACAATTCATCGAATCGATTTAGAAATAACTCTAAATGTGTGTTTTGTGAGTGTGGATGCGTAGCCACGTATGTATGTATATTATATATATATATACATGTATAAAGTGATAAATATACATATATGTGTGAGTGTGTGGGTGTGTATATATATATATATATATATATATATATATACACACACACACACATATATATATATATGTATATTCATTTATCACTTTATACATGTATATATACAGACATACGTGGCTATATATATATATATATATATATATATATACATATATTTGTGTGTGTGTATAACTATAAGCAAACATATATATATACATATATATGTATGTGTGTGTGTGTGTATGTGTATCTATATGTATCTATATTTGTGTGTGGTTGTCTGTGCGTGTGGGTGTATCCATGTATATATATAACGAGAAATTAAGAGAGTGCGTGAGAAACACAATGTTAGTTATTGAATATCATATAGATAGATATATATATGTGATTGAACATAATATATAAGCTAAAATAATTTCATATATACCAGAGCTTCTCTTTCGTGTCTGTGTGTGTGTATGCATGTCAACATATATTTCTTTACAAATAGATTAGAGTTGTATGATGTGAAGTTTGAAAAGTACGGGTATTGATATATATATATATATATATATATATATATATATATATATATATATATATAAAGTATAGAATAAAGAAATAGAGATAAACGCAAACGTATATATGTGTATATATAACGTAAAAGTGAATGTGTGTATTTATATACGTATAATAAATAAATATATATATATATATATATATATATATGTGTGTGTGTGTGTGTGTGTATGTATACATTATATATATTCACATACCCGTGTAGACATACACTACACTATAATCTCTAACGTCATGTGAGCCTCTTGTCTCACAGTCTGGTTTCAGAATATTTCATCCGTACGATATATTTGTATAAAAAAATAGAAAAGTAAACGACTAAATGGCCTATTGACCGTGTAATTAGATAAGTGTTTTAACATAAAAGAAAAGAAAACAGACACTTGCTGATGATTTGATATTAGCAATCCCCAGTTGAACTGTTCAAAATGTCTATAGTTTTGTTCCCCAGACAGAACAATAAACACACACACACACAAAAGCAAACATACACACACACACATATACATATATACATATATATGTACATATATATATATATATATATATATATATATATATATATATATATATATATATATATATATATATATAGAGAGAGAGAGAGAGAGAGAGAGAGAGAGAGAGAGAGAGATAGAGTGGGACAGAGAAATATATATATATAAAGAAAAAGGGATGAAATCGAAAATGCAACTGAAGTCTTATTTTTTTTTTAAATATATATATTTATTTGGTTCCTTTACCGGTTTCGCAGTTCTTCTGCTTTTCAAAAGGTGAGTTGAGATGGAGGGTCTGTGGTTTTGTGAGAAAAACCACAGACCCTCCATCTCAACTCACCTTTTGAAAAGCAGAAGAACTGCGAAACCGGTAAAGGAACCAAATAAATATATATATTTTTAAAAAAAATAAGACTTCAGTTACATTTTCGATTTCATCCCTTTTTCTTTATACTTCCACTCGTGTAGGACACCTCGGTTATTTTTCATTTTGTAAAAAAAACCTCACTTTCTAATATATATATATATATATATATAATGTGTGTGTGTTTGTGTTCTGTCTGGGGAACAAAATTGCAGACCATTTTGAACAGTTCAACTGGGGATTGATAATATCATATATATGAAAGCACATGGTATTGTGTGTATCGTATTTGGCTCACGATCGTAAGGTTGTGAGTTCGATTAATGACTACTCAATTGCAGACTCCTTGAGCAAGACACATTATTTCACGTTGCTCCATTCGACTCAGGTTGCAAAAATAATTTGTACCTATAATTCGAAGGACCAGCCTTGTCACATACTGTGTCACGCTACATCTCGATAAGAACAACATTAAAGGTAATTTGTAGAATGCTCGGCCACTTGCACGTTAATTTCACGCGCAGGGTGTTTCTCGACGTTATATATATATATATATATATATATATATATATTAACTAGCAAAAATAATCCAAATATAACATCTTGAATATATGTTCCGTAAAAGCTCAATGAATATTGAATCTAAATCTCTTGGTCATACCTTTATACATATCGATATATAAAATTATAGACTTGTTGAGCAAGACACCCTCGATGCAAATTTGGCACTAAACCGCCAAAGCAATAGGAACTCACGTAGATATAGTTAAATGTTCAACAACATAAATATCTTGCAAAAAAAAATTTTTTTTTTACATATCGTTTCGAAGGATGAAATATTACTTACATTGCATAAGCAATAATATATTTTTAATAAATGCTCAAAAAATATTGTTTCGGTTACTGGAGAAATACAATAATCATTAAAATTAAATGGATAATTATTAATATTAATATTCGAACTTTCATCAGTGACCCAATTTTAATTAATTAATTGTAGAAGGCATTAACTGTCCGTAATCAAGAGTTGAGAGACAAGTCATCGTGGTTAATATCTGGTGACCAAGCAGGATATATATATATATATATATATATATATATATATATATATATATATATATATATATATATATATATATATATATATATATATATATATATATATATATGGCGGGGGTGGGGGTATTGGCAACATTAATGGACTGTTAATTTTCTCCTACTTTCTTCTGATGACAGGACTTCTCTATAGTTGCGTTACGTAACTATATTTATTCCCTTACAGAAACTAATTAGTTGGAGTGAAAATTTTAGTAAGTTAATTTTAAAAATTTTCTTATTTTACGTCTTTCATATAATTGTTCTGCATCCCCCTGCATAAAACCACAAAGGTACTAAGACATAACATATATATTTGCTTGCATGGGTATACATCTGTATACATATGTTGGTAGATATACTAATTCTCTATATTTATCTTCAAATTATTTGTTGAACAAAATTTGCCGAAATTCACTGCTATGGTTCATGGTAGTAGTTAGGCTCTTGTCATAATACCACCCCACTCCTCACTGATTAACCTCAGTGTCACATGATTGATTCTTTAGAATTTGCCACTGACCAAGTAGGCAGTGAATGTTTTCAGTGCCCTGGAATTTAGTCCCCGCTAGCTTTTTTTCCATCCACTGAATTATTATTTTTATATGGGTTCCTAGTGTCCGCGCATTGCCTGGGAACCTAGCTGAGAATAGACTCCCTGATGACGTAAGGACTTCTCTATAGTTGCGTTACGTAACTATATTTATTCCCTGACAGAAACTAATTAGTTGGAGTGAAAATTTTAGTAAGTTAATTTTTAAAATTTTCTTATTTTACGTCTTTCATATATATTTATTTATATATTTATATATTTATATATTTATATATTGATTTCAAATAATTCGCCGTAATGTTGACTAAATAAAATAGTCTAATAATGACAGGACGGAAAAAAGTTAAGCATCAGATTGTTGATGCTCTTCTATTTCCTTTCAGTTGGTATTAATGAACCATTTTGTTTATTCAAACGTGCGGTGAAAAATTAACACAACCATTAACTGTTTTGTTAATGTTGAAAGTAAAATGAATCAAACAGGTAAAATGTTTCGTGTATTCATTTTTATTAATTCTGATGAATCCAATCTGTTTTCCATATAATTAATTCAGTATTACTTGATTATAGGTCTGCTAAAGATGTGGAATAAACGTGCGATAATTGAAATATAATATATTTATCAGTCTTTGGTCTTTTTTTCAATGGAATATTTGCACTATGAGTTAATACACACAAGCATATATACATATCGATATATGCGTGCAAGTGGGTATTTGTGTTTTATTCTGTGTAAACATACACTTATAATACACATACATAGACATCCATAAATATCATTTGAAAATTGTTTTACACAAAT
>OZ024743.1:289700586-289703086 GCA_964016885.1 Eledone cirrhosa | reverse complement strand
AAATATATGTGAGAATGATAAACATTGGATGGCTATGTTGATTCACATTGATCATACGAAGGTAAGTTAGCAGCAAGTATTCTGGTGTATAAAGGTAATCCGGTCTTGTTTGGTGTACGCAAATCCCCCTATTTGGTATCGTCCATATGTGGGATTTATCGTCCATATGTGGGAAGATCGACCCGCCACAATCATCACCGAGACTGGGCGCCTGGTATATAAAAGTTTGCCAGGCACTTACTGCTTTCTACCAGGTGGTCATTTCGGTTAGTAGAACTTCCACTCTCGAATTCTATATACTATTAATGGTGGGCAAGTGCGACTACGCACTCGGAGAGGTTCCGGGCGTAGACGAATTGGAACAGGCCAGTCTGGTTTGGTAGTCATACGAGCCGGGGACTATGGACAATTTCCAGACATCCCTACCTTGGCTGTTCTATCGGTGGGCACAGCCTGCTCGAGATAAACTCTACAGGCACGGAAGTGCGGTAACACAGGCTTGCCCGAGATGCGTGCAGAAACTTCAGTGAGGGAGGAACACTTCCTAGGGTGTTCTTGGAGATGAGGGAGCATTCTGATCAGCAAAGTTCCTAAATTACCCCCTGGGTGATGCTCCCTATTTTGGTGAATTCTGTTATTATTTATATATTGTTAATTGTTATCTGTTTTCATTTTTATAAGTTTTTTATATAAATCCCCATTGTCCCTGTCCTTTTGTATTGCTCTTTATTTTCCGCCCTTGTGGCCAATCAAGAAATAATGAAAATATTATTATTATTACTACTACTACTAAAACTACTACTACTACTACTACTACTACTACTATTACTACTACTACTACTACTACTACTACTACTACTACTACTACTCTAGCTAGTGTTCCTAGCTTTGCTGGTACTATTGTTGTTGATGATGTCGATATTGTTATTATTATTAACTCTAAATACGGTCTTCCAATATCCAGAGAGTAGATCGGTGGTTTTATATGTGATTGGCAGTTGAGGAAGGTGTACAATTTGTTTGGTGTACCCATTATGGCCCGATTAGTGCTGAAAGGACAGCTAAAAGATATCGTTGGAGCATCTTACTCATAGATGCTTGTGGGAGACTGGAATCCTATCTCTATCTCAGAAGTATCCAGGCATTGTGAAAGAGAAACGAATTAGAGACGGTAGTATAAATCTTCAGAAATATGCTCAGTCACTGCTTACCCTTCAGAAAAAACACGCACAATGAGGAGAAACCATAACAATTAATACAAATCGTATTTGAACAAAGGATTCAGTAGCTTAAACGATGGGTCTCGTGTACGTCGTTTACAGATTTGAGTAGTTCATTAAAAGGAACTAAAATCCGTTTCCTAGAACCTTCACTGTAAAGTGTCTAGTGAAAAGCTGAGTACATGTACATATGTATACATGTGTGTATTTATATGCATACTAATACTTCCGTATACATATGTAGATGTACACTTTAACTTAATTGTTTAAGCGTCAGTCATACAAAAGTGAGTTAGAAGCGAAACGAAATTTAATTTCGTTTCGTTATTTGTTTTTATCGTTTCCGCTGAACCGGTGCGTACAATGACTCACGTTCTATGCAAATTAGTCTACCCACTACTAATTTTCATAGAAAAAGCATATAACGATATGTGCTTTTACAATTCTCCAGAGAAGCCGGAAGATGGGTAAATATTGCTGATGAGATGTAATAACATCGAAACTAGTCCAATATTCCTGTCTGGCACTCTGGAGAATAGAGGAAATGTGTTTCCTTGAAAACTCGTATGACTCTAAAACCCGGTCCGCCTGTGTGGTTACATACAGACTAGCTGACACTCACTGTAAAGTGTCTAGTGAAAAGCTGAGTACATGTACATATGTATACATGTGTGTATTTATATGCATACTAATACTTCCGTATACATATGTAGATGTACACTTTAACTTAATTGTATATATATATACTTATATATATATATACTTATATATATATATATATATATACTTATATATATATATACTTATATATATATATATATATACTTATATATATATATATATATACTTATATATATATATACATTATATATATATATATATACTTATAAATATACTTATATATATATATATATATATACTTATATATATATATACTTATATATATATATATATACTTATATATATTTTTTTTTTCCTAACGATCGACTTTCGTCAAATCGGACCGAGGAAACAGTGTTTCCATTGGTCTTTCCAATTGCTAATACTATCTATCGGTCGCAGGAGCAACGTGGTAGAAGGAGCAACGTGAAATAAAGTGTCTTGCTCAAGGACATAACGCATCGCCTGGTCCAGGAATCGAACTCACAACCTTACGATTGCGAATCCAGTTCTCTAACCAATTAGCCACACGGCTTCATATATATATATATATATATACTTATATATATATATATATACATATATATATATAAATATATACTTATATATATATATACATA
>OZ024743.1:289680586-289695586 GCA_964016885.1 Eledone cirrhosa | reverse complement strand
TTGCCAGAATTAATAACAGAACACACTCACTGTTTGGTTGGTTTTGTTGCTTCTCGCTGTCTTTTATATATATATATATCTGCGATCTAACTTATTCGGTCCTCAATGTTGCCATTGACTGACCGGCGGTCAAAAATAATACAGATACAATATAGACACAAACACATATATATAGTTTACATAAGTTACATAAATCTTTCGTTGCACATCTGCAACATCGTCAGTGGTGTTATATTCATTGTTCCTCCTGTTGTGTTGTATGTCTACGCCATTTTTTTTGTTCAGTCTCTGAATATATATATATATACTTATATATATATATATACATATATATATATACTTACATATATATATACTTATATATATATATATACTTATATATATATAAGTATATATGCTTCCTGAAGATTTCATCTGAATGAAACAGTACTACTCCTGTAGAAGCTCCTTCTATAAAATATATATATATATACTTATATATATATATATACTTATATATACATATATATATATATATATATATATATATATATATATATATACTTATATATATACTTATATATATATACTTGTATATATATATACCTATATATATATACTTGTATATATATATACTTTAATATATATACTTGTATATATATATACTTATATATATATATATATACTTATATATATATATATATACTTATATATATATATATATATATATATATATATATATATATATATATATATATATACTTATATATATATATACTTATATATATATATATATATATATATACTTATATATATATATATATATATATATATATATATATATATATATACTTATATATATATATATATAAAGAAAAAGGGATGAAATCGAAAATGCAACTGAAGTCTTATTTTTTTTTTAAATATATATATTTATTTGGTTCCTTTACCGGTTTCGCAGTTCTTCTGCTTTTCAAAAGGTGAGTTGAGATGGAGGGTCTGTGGTTTTTCTCACATCTGTAAAAAAAACCTCACTTTCTAATATATATATATATATATATATATACTTATATATATATATGTATATATATATGTATATACTTATATATATATATACTTATATATATATATATACTTATATGCATATATATATGTATATACTTATATATATATATACTTATATATATATATATATACTTATATATATATATATACTTATATATATATATATATATATATATATATATATATATATATATATATATATATATTATAAAGTAAACGGAAAAGAAAATGCTGACAAATTGTTCACAGTGAAAAATAGTTTAATTAGGAATAAGTGAGAATTAGTAATAGTATTGGTTAGTATTCAGTTTTGGCTCAAGTTATACCAGTTGCGCATTTCTAATGCTTTTCAAAAATAATTTTGAGATAGAGCGTCCGTGATATTTGCTCTGATATATATATATATATATATATATATATATATATATATATATATATATGCGTTCCCATACGTCATGAAATACATTTGCAGCATTCATACATGAATATGTGGTCCTTTCAGGCGAATGCAGTCAAAGTCTTTTAATATTTGGCAGAGCTCTGGCAACGTTGTCCGCTAATCCCTTTTATATTACGTTATCAATACAATCTTATCGGTATCAACTTTGCCTGCCATCTCTGTGAGGCTGATAAATATCAATCAATTATTGCACTCGACATAATCTACTATAACACTTCCCAAAATGTTCCTCTTCATTTCTCTAGTAGTATAAGGTCGTTGGACTTCCAGAATCGTTATCATTTGTGTGAAAACTCTATGCGATATTTTTGGATGCTCCAGCGATTCTATGTTCTGATCTCGTCGCCATCAACTTTGTCTTTCATCCGAATGGGACTAAGAAAATATGATTTTCTGAGTATGTACCAGGCATGCACATATTTCGAACTTTAAAGTATTGTGCATACATAAGAAATAATTATTAGTAGTAATTGTCGTGGTCTTGTGGCACAAGTAGGTTAATACACTACACTGAGCACGCATCTGATATTAGCATACTTAACTTTTAAATAATAAAGTTCGATTTCATTTTCAATCAATCATTTTCTCATATCTATATATTCTCCATTCCATCTAGATTATCATCGATCAGAATTCATTATTCATCACCATCTTGTCATCGCCATCAACAAGTGTTAGCGACCGTAGTAAGATCACGCATATGCGCATTAAACTATAAAATAACATTTTAACGCATATTCAGTTTATAAATGAAGGCTTGATTATTTATGCATTTAAAATGTTTGCGTTATAGTTTTATATATATGCATATATATATATCCTGAATCATTTACCTCTGAGACATTTAGATTATTTATAATTTTTATAGTTTTCAAACTATCAATTAAATTTGCCCGATAATGTAAAATTGTGTTTCCATCATGAGGTAGATTATTAACTTTCAATGAAACTTTTCCAGAATTGTAACGCTTTTAATCTATTTGCACCAGACAGGACACTTTCCTCGCTCTACAATTATAAACATCTGCTTCCCCCAATTAACTAAATATCGATTATGATATCAGGCATTATATGAAAAACAAGTTTTTTTACTAATACTTATGTTTCCGGAAATTATGAATTTATAAATAATTACTAAGTGTTAGACATATGAACCACCCTGTGACAATAATTCTGCCAAACAAATAGCGTATATTGGGACTTAGATCTTAGAACAACGAAGTAAATACAGCAACGTATGTCTTCATGTGCTCTAAAAATTCTTCCAATCCACTGTTCTGAGTAGGAACTACAGTTTACCGACGCATAATACAAGGAAGAGCAAATTCCATCGCGGTAGTTTTTGAACAAATACAGAACCGAATTCTGCCAAATACTCTAACGATATGCAAGTTCTCTGTCTAATACCAATTCGATGTCTTCTAACTATGTTAACGTTAGTGCTGTAAGTTTACTACATCTAGTAAATATAATTTAACTACTGTCTCAACAAATAATAAATAATACTACTATTACTATTATAATCACTGACATTACTTAGCTAGTAATGGATCCTCTCTCAATTTCAGTGATGAGCACTCTATTGCATGATCGAGTAACACGTGTAATTTCATGGCAGATTAAACCTGAAGGCTGCTCCCTTGAATTACAAGTAGATTCCACCAAACAAGCTCTCGCCGTCTGTCCATCCGTTTCTCACAATGCTGGTTGAATTTGAAATCAGAATGTATATGAACGCAAGAAAATATCACAATATACGTTTACTCCTTAATGAGTGTTTGAATTCACAAACCTTGTTTCTAGCTTAGACACAAATCAAACAATTTTGTTGTACTTTTATATTATTTTAGAGATTCCGGAAGAATGATAGGCAACTTTGAGCTCAACGAGATTTAAACTCAAAATGTAAAGAAGGAACATAATTCTGATCAATGTTCTTTCGATTAGTTTTCTAATCTTATATTATCAAAACCAGTAAATTAAATGAGAATATATTTCATTTTTACCACTGATGCTTCTACCTAGCTGCGGTATTAAAGTAAACTTCAGACCAATAAATTATATCGCGGACATTATAATGCTTCCTACTACTAGTAGTACTACTACTAACGACTCATAATTTAGGCACAAGGCGTGAGGGACCCCATTCGCTTATAATAATTAGAGATGGGGAGAGCGGCAGAGAGGGTAGCAGTGGAAGTTTGGTTCCATTGTGTGTCGGAACTGGCGTAATGTATATATTTATTTACCACACCATATTAATAGTAACGTTTAAAGCTTGCCTGACATTATTTTATATAGTTAGCGGTGGATTGGCAGTATCGGTAGAGGGTCGGACGCCATGCTTTCCAGCATAGTTACGTCTCTTTACGATCTGAGTTCAAATCCCGCCGAGGTTGACTTTGCCTTTCATCCTTACGGGGTCGATAAAATAAAGTACCAGTAATGCACTGGATAATTGCTGACCTTGTGCCTAACGTAGAAACAATTATTTTATATAGTTAGCCATGATATGGCATGATTTGTAATGATATTTATGTATATATCTAAAACTTCTGAAATAACTGTGAACGCTTTGTACAGTGTGTGAATGTCTTTGAAAGTAAATATTGGGTGAACCTGACAACACTCGTTGAGCTAAGGCATGTTTTGGTACAGGGATAAACTATAGTTTGTTTGGTGAAAAGAGAAGAAAATACTGCATGAATGATAGCCGAGAGACGAGAAAATGATTAAACGAAAATATGACGAAAACTATAAGAAATGAAGGATTTGATAGAAGCATTTTCGTAACTAACCGACCATAATTTCGAGATATGATTAATTACGGTAATTGAAACGAGACAGTTGTTTCTTTTATACTAGTAAAATCTCGTTGTCACGCTGCCTGTAAAAATATTTGTTAATCAGGAAGTACCTGTGTTATTATGATATCACCATATTGTTGAAGTATGGATTAAAATATCTATCTATCTTTCAACACACAATCTCTCTCTCTCCCTCTCTGTGAGTTTCTCTCTCAGTAACAACATATTTTTCTCTTCCCCTTCTCTCCTACATCTATGTTGTAACGGACAGACAGGCGGAGGTCAGCTTGTCTTTTATAATATAGATTACTTTAATACATTTTGATAGGTATGGGTGAGTTAGGTTAAGAAGTTATAATCCTTTCTACATGTTTCCGCGTTCTAGCCCACTTAATGGCAGCTTTGGTAAGTGTTTTCCACCATAAAATCCGACTAGTCAAAGTCTTGTCCAAGGAGTTTAATTGGCGAAAATTATACGGGAGCCATTCTTAATGTGTTTCTACATATATTCATACGTACATTTGGTTATGCATATATATATACACACACACACATATATATATATATATATATATATATATATATATATATATATATATATATATATATATATATATATATATATATATATATATATATATATATATATATATATACACATATACGATATTAAATAAATGGAAACTATATTTATAAAACCATATTTATTTCATTATATATATTTCAGGGATATCATATTAAAAATATGGTATGCCTTCATCAGACAAAATACAATATAAACAGTCTTATAAATAGATAGATTTGACATACCTTACACTACAACTTCCATTTAAAAAGTTGATTTGGTAGTGAAAAATGCTAGGGACAGTTATAGAGAAAAAAGAAGGAAAGAAAGCGAAGAAAAAGAAGAAATGCATGCAACGAAAAACAGAGAGAGAGAGATATAGAGAGACAGATAGAGAGAAGAAATTCATGTAAAGAAAAAACAGAGAGAGATAGATAGAGAGAGAAAAAACAGAGGGAGATAGATAGAGAGAGAGAGAGGGAGAAAAGAGAGAGAGAGAGAAAAAATAGAGAGAGATAGATATAGATAGAGATAGAGAGAGAGAAAAAATAGGTAGTTGGGCACCAGTTGAATGACGTATCAATGATATATTTATTTACTTATTTATTTATTTAGTTCTAGTATTAAGGTAGAGAGATATATATGTGGTTAGGAGAGAAAACAGCCGTTACATAGAGAGAAAAGAAAAATATCCAGAGATAAACGAGGCAGATTTAAAACATTATGTTTCATCAATCTAAAATATCAATTCGTATGAATTAGGTATTATAATGTAAATATCAGTATTCATGAATGAGACACGTATCAATAATGTGTGAAAAATAATGATCATATGTCTAGTTTAAAATTCCTAGGTTTATAATCAGAACTGAGTTAAAAACTTCAAAAAAATTGAAATACATAAGTATATGTGCACTTTCATGAAAAAAGAAAAAGAAAATAGAAGGTTATCCCAGATTCGATACTATAGACATCCATGTGAATTTACGTGATCAACTCTGCAAATTCATATTTCACATGAAAACATTCTCATTGTGCTATAAAAATTCTAGTATACATATATGTGTACATACACACAAATATATATAGAATCTACATTAATTTTAACAATAATATTCTTGTCTTTACTCTACATGATTATCGTTCAAGCATAAAATAGACAACAGATATCAATATATCAATAAAAATATTAAAAATATTAAATATGAAACTATAAAAATATTAAAAATATTAATTTATGAAACTCGCCGATAAATCTTTCGATTTCTTTTTTTTAAACATTGTTCATGAATAATTAAACTACCCTAAAAGATGATGCTCCAAATATATCGAATAAATTTTACACTAGATAAACTTCTATAATAAATATAAGACCATCTGTAGATCAAATGGGTATCCTAAACTTTTGGAATGATTTCTGCTAGACAGGATTTGGTGAATAATTTTGGTTTTGTTTGCTTTTGATTCTGATGCTTATAATGAACTTGGCAATATATTGTCAATTAATTTTGAAGGGTAGATTTCTGTGGTTGATTTGCGGGGCATACTGTGTTTTATTTTTTAATATTTTTAATATTTTTATTGATATATTGATATCTGTTGTCTATTTTATGCTTGAACGATAATCATGTAGAGTAAAGACAAGAATATTATTGTTAAAATTAATGTAGATTCTATATATATTTGTGTGTATGTACACATATATGTATACTAGAATTTTTATAGCACAATGAGAATGTTTTCATGTGAAATAGGAATTTGCAGAGTTGATCACGTAAATTCACATAGATGTCTATAGTATCGAATCTGGGATAACCTTCTATTTTCTTTTTCTTTTTTCATGAAAGTGCACATATACTTATGTATTTCAATTTTTTTGAAGTTTTTAACTCAGTTCTGATTATAAACCTAGGAATTTTAAACTAGACATATGATCATTATTTTTCACACATTATTGATACGTGTCTCATTCATGAATACTGATATTTACATTATAATACCTAATTCATACGAATTGATATTTTAGATTGATGAAACATAATGTTTTAAATCTGCCTCGTTTATCTCTGGATATTTTTCTTTTCTCTCTATGTAACGGCTGTTTTCTCTCCTAACCACATATATCTCTCTCTACCTTAATACTAGAACTAAATAAATAAATAAGTAAATAAATACATCATTGATACGTCATTCAACTGGTGCCCAACTACCTATTTGTTCTCTCTCTCTATCTCTATCTATATCTATCTCTCTCTATTTTTCCTCTCTCTCTCTCTTTTCTCTCTCTCTCTCTTTCTCTATCTATCTCCCTCTGTTTTTTCTCTCTCTATCTATCTCTCTCTGTTTTTTCTTTACATGAATTTCTTCTCTCTATCTATCTCTCTATATCTATCTCTCTCTGTTTTTCGTTGCATGCATTTCTTCTTTTTCTTCGCTTTCTTTCTTTCTTTCTTTTTTTTTTCTCTATAACTGTCCCTAACATTTTTCACTACTAAATCAACTTTTTAAATGGAAGTTGAAGTGTAAGGTATGTCAAATCTATCTATTTATAATACTGTTTATATTGTATTTTGTCTGATGAAGGCATGCCATATTTTTAATATGATATCCCTGAAATATATATAATGAAATAAATATGGTTTTATAAATATAGTTTCCATTTATTTAATATCGTAAATATACTCCAAATACTTGTTGAGTGCTTTTATATCAGTTATAAATATTTACTCGTTGTAACCCAACAATTTAAATAAAACTTTGCATATATCTTGCTCCAATATTGTTGAGCGCTTTATATTATAACTGAAAAAATGGAATTCTTTAAGATTTCTTCCTCTTTAAAAGACATACCTCTACCTAGAAACAAAGACTTTATTAAGCAATTAATAGATAAATCGGACTCTTTTATAAGGAGAATCAGGTGGCGTGCATTCCACTTTGATAAATCTAATATAAATGAAAATGTCTCGGACTTAGACAAAGTTTTCAAATCTAAAAAAAATCCACCCCCCAACAAACTTTTAATTGACTTTGAAAACGATATAATTTCTATCATACAAGGAGTCAAATTCAAGAGAAACTTCAAAGGCCAGGAATATCTGAAAGGCATTAAAGATAATATTGAGAGCTTAGAGAGAACTGAGAAGATCTTGGTGAAATCTGACAAGACCCACAACCTCTATGGAGTGCAAAAAGACATGTATAATGGCCTCATACTGAAAGAACTGAGGAAAAAGTACAAGGTAGCAGATAAGGCCGAACTTGAGAAAATGAATGTTGAGGCATCTTGTATAATGCATGAGTTGGAAATTGAGAACAAAACACAACCTTTCGTGCCCAGGAAACCCAAGATCAATATGAAAGATCACAAAATAAATTTTGAAAATGACCTGCCAGTCAGATTGATTGCACCATCAAAATCTGACCTGGGTAAACTTAGCAAAAACATTCTAGACAGGGTGATACGGCAAATTAAAAACTTGAATTGTTTACCTAACTTGAGCTTGTGGAAGGGAACTGGAGAGGTTATTGAGTGGTTTAAAGAAATTAAATATAACAATAATAATAAATTTATTCAACTAGATATTGCTAACTATTATTCATTTATTACCCCTAATCTACTAAATAAGGTACTAAATTACGCATTCAAACATACAGACCTAACTAGTAATGAAATGCACATTATATTATCGGCTAGGAAAACATTGATAGAATTTAATAACCAACTATGGACCAGAGCAGATAGAGATAACAATTTCGACATTACTATGGGATCATCCGACTCAGCTCAGGTAACGGACCTTGTGGGCCTATTTATAATCAATTCTCTGCATAGGAAAATACCCGGTGTTACCGGAGGATTATATAGAGATGACATGCTTTTACTTATTGAAAATAATAACTCTGAACTAAATGGAAAAAGAAAACAAATTACACAATTTTTTAATTACTTTAATCTAAAAATAGAAATTGAGAATAACCATAGAATAGTCAATTTCCTAGATGTAACATTAAATCTCAACACATGTCTTCACTATCCATTTCACAAGTTGAATGAAAACTTAAACTATGTCAGTTTTAACTCTAACCACCCCAGATCTGTTAAAAATACTATAGTGAACTCTGTTCAAAAACGTATCTCTAGAATCTCATCTAATAAAAAGATTTTCGACGAAAAAGCCCAGTATTACAATGAAGCGTTAGCTAGTGCAGGATATAGTGATAAAATTGTGTACATAGATAATAATAGACAAACTAACCAAAATAACAACAATTTTAATTACGGCAACAACTTTAACAACTATAATAGAAAGCATTACAATAATTCCAAAAGCCAAAAAAGAAATAGAACTAGAAATATAATATGGTTTGCCCCCCCCCCCCCCCTTCTCACTAAACATTAAAACCCACATCGCTAAACTATTTTTTAATGCTCTTGATAATCGCTTCCCTAGAACACATAAGTATCACTCAATTTTCAATAGACATACTATAAAATTAACTTACTCATCCACCAAAAATTTAGCACAAAATATTAATAGAATAAATAATAGGAATTTAAAACCTAGCCAAAATACCGATAATAGCCTAAATAATATCCAAGTAAACAAATGTAACTGTAGAGATAGATCTAAATGTCCGTTAAATAACAATTGCTTAGTTAAAAATATAATATACAACTGTAATGTTAAAACGGACTTAAATTCTTTTAACTATGTTGGTTCCACCTCGACAGAATTTAAACTTCGCTATAATAACCACAAGAATTCTTTCACAGATCCAAGCAAAAAATCTTCAACATCACTATCAGGCTTACTCTGGCAACTTAAGCATGATAACGTTGGATATTCGACGGCTTGGAATATAGTCTCAAGAGGGATTCCTTTTAATTCATCTTCTGAGACATGTGACCTCTGCGCGGAGGAGATATTCGTTATACTAAAATCTAAAAATTCCCTTAATTTACGGACAAATTTATTCAGTTGCTGCAGACATAGATTGAACTCAACTTTTAAATATAAATATAAATTTAAAATGTAGTATATTTACTTATGATTTGTAATTATTTATGAAACTCGCCGATAAATCTTTCGATTTCTTTTTTTTAAACATTCTTCATGAATAATTAAACTACCCTAAAAGATGATGCTCCAAATATATCGAATAAATTTTACACTAGATAAACTTCTATAATAAATATAAGACCATCTGTAGATCAAATGGGTATCCTAAACTTTTGGAATGATTTCTGCTAGACAGGATTTGGTGAATAATTTTGGTTTTGTTTGCTTTTGATTCTGATGCTTATAATGAACTTGGCAATATATTGTCAATTAATTTTGAAGGGTAGATTTCTGTGGTTGATTTGCGGGGCATACTGTGTTTTATTTTTTAATATTTTTAATATTTTTATTGATATATTGATATCTGTTGTCTATTTTATGCTTGAACGATAATCATGTAGAGTAAAGACAAGAATATTATTGTTAAAATTAATGTAGATTCTATATATATTTGTGTGTATGTACACATATATGTATACTAGAATTGTTATAGCACAATGAGAATGTTTTCATGTGAAATAGGAATTTGCAGAGTTGATCACGTAAATTCACATAGATGTCTATAGTATCGAATCTGGGATAACCTTCTATTTTCTTTTTCTTTTTTCATGAAAGTGCACATATACTTATGTATTTCAATTTTTTTGAAGTTTTTAACTCAGTTCTGATTATAAACCTAGGAATTTTAAACTAGACATATGATCATTATTTTTCACACATTATTGATACGTGTCTCATTCATGAATACTGATATTTACATTATAATACCTAATTCATACGAATTGATATTTTAGATTGATGAAACATAATGTTTTAAATCTGCCTCGTTTATCTCTGGATATTTTTCTTTTCTCTCTATGTAACGGCTGTTTTCTCTCCTAACCACATATATATCTCTCTACCTTAATACTAGAACTAAATAAATAAATAAGTAAATAAATATATCATCGATACGTCATTCAACTGGTGCCCAACTACCTATTTTTCTCTCTCTCTATCTCTATCTATATCTCTCTATTTTTTCTCTCTCTCTCTTTTCTCTCTCTCTCTCTCTCTCTCTCTCTCTATCTCCCTCTGTTTTTTCTCTCTCTATCTATCTCTCTCTGTTTTTTCTTTACATGAATTTCTTCTCTCTATCTATCTCTCTATATCTATCTCTCTCTGTTTTTCATTGCATGCATTTCTTCTTTTTCTTCGCTTTCTTTCTTTCTTTCTTTCTTTTTTCTCTATAACTGTCCCTAACATTTTTCACTACCAAATCAACTTTTTAAATGGAAGTTGAAGTGTAAGGTATGTCAAATCTATCTATTTATAAGACTGTTTATATTGTATTTTGTCTGATGAAGGCATACCATATTTTTAATATGATATCCCTGAAATATATATAATGAAATAAATATGGTTTTATAAATATAGTTTCCATTTATTTAATATCGTAAATATACTCCAAATTATTGTTGAATGCTTTTATATCAGTTATAAATATTTACTCGTTGTAACCCAACAATTTAAATAAAACTTTGCATATATACACATATATATATATATACATACATACACACAGACATATATATATATATATATATATATATATATATATAGAGAGAGAGAGAGAGAGAGAGAGAGAGAGAGAGAGAGAGAGAGAGAGAAATATTAAAACAATGAAATTAAACAAAACTGTTAATTCATAGTAAAACTCATTATTTTACGATCGTTTCTGTATGTTCATTCAATTATTGATCTATGTAAAACATATTACAAAATATCATAGTAAGAAAAAAATACATACGTTTTCACTACCCGCCGTCTTCAGAAATAACTGTTTCTACTTTAGGCACAAGGCCAGCAAATACCCAGTGCATTACTGGTACTTTATTTTATCGACCCCGTAAGGATGAAAGGCAAAGTCAAACTCGGCGGGATTTGAACTCAGATCGTAAAGGGACGTAACTATGCTGGAAAGCATGGCTTCCGACCCTCTACCGATGCTGCCAATCCACCATAATGAGTTTTGTTTATTGAAGATTACAAAAGAACATACATATGAATAAGTAAGGTTTTATAACCAGTTTGAAATTGACCAATGTCAAGAATGGAAAGGGGCAGTATAAATCCATAAGGTTTGGGGTAGTAGATGAATAAATAGGCCATCAGTGGATAAGGTATCAAATGTCTTTTAAGAAAAGAAATGAATGTTGCTTGTGTAAATGAATTTAGACATATTGTATATAAAAGTGTTGATGGTCAAAGAAGATTACGGTTGGAGGAAAAGGGGTACTAAGATTAGTGTGTTACATCAAGTAGAATGGAATAGAACAATGTTAAAAAGTTAGTTATTTTTTGTTGTGAGAAATAATTTGTTCTAAATATATATACACATGTCACTGACACATGTTTATATATAGGCATACATTTATGCATATACATACATATACACACACAGATATGCATATTCACACACACACATATACTCACACACACACATATACTCACACATTTATTCAGCTATATCATTTTCTATATTTGTTTAGTATATATATATATATATATATACACAGAGAGAGAGAGGGGGGTAGAGAGAGAGGGGGGAGAGAGACGTGTGTATGTGTGTGTTAGTCGATTATATGCATCGGTGAGAAATGGAAAAATTGGTTAGAAAACCAATCAGTTGATAATTTGGAATGATATCCTTTACGATATTTGTTCCACACTCTCTAGACACATACTTCTGCTACCCTTGTCAGTGTGGATGCATGGAGTCAGTGAGTAGCTCGTTTGAAACGTTTTGACTACGCTATTAACAAAACTGCAATATAATTTAAATACCATAAAGAGAAACTAATTTCCCATCAGACACGTATGTTTTAGACATATTTGTTCAGGATTTCTTTTAAAGAAGAGAAATGTTATTTCACATAATAGTTAATGTTAAGTTTCAGATTTTTATTTTGATAACACTAATGAAGAAGTAATTATTCATTGCAGAATCTGTTTTATTAAAAAAAGATTCATGTTTTGATTTGGTTTTTAATTGCTGTCGTGACAAAGTTTAACTAAAACTAATATCTAAGAATGAATAATCTTAGCGCTCTCCTCCTAAAACTAATGAAATCATAGATAATAATGATAATGATAGTTTCTAATTTAGGCACTAGGCCAGCAATTTAGTAGAGAGATAGGAAACGTTGATTAAATTGACTCGTGACCTTGACTGGTGCATTGTAACGACCACGGAATGATAATATGCAAAGTCAACCTCCGTGGGGATTAAACACAGAACATAAGGAGCCGGGAAAATGCAGGTACGCTTTCGTGAGATACATCGCCTGAAATTTGACTAATGTTTAGGTTAGTCGTAGCTACTGAACTATTAAATGTTCTATGATTATGTATATATATCTCGTCACATTACCAGTAATTGATCAATCAGCATAAAAGACTCAAAAGAAATCATTGACGATGTGACAATGTTTTGTGAAAATTAAGTTGTGATAGCGAAAGGAATTGCGTAAACAATTCCCTATCATATCACACGTTACCGGCAACACGTCTAATCGTATGTTACCTCACAGCTAAATATTTCTGTAAACTGGTGAATAGCTGAAACGTTAGAATCCCAGACAAAATTATATGTATCATTTGATTAGAGCCCATTTCTTTTTGAGATAAAGACCAACTTTTTTGTATTTCGATGTCGCTAAAATGTGTTACAGTTGATAACATGGAGGACATATAAATTAGTTAGGGGAGTTGCCCCAGGATTGCCAAGCTCTCACGATGGAAGCCAGTAAAAGTCAGATGGTAGGAACAGTTGTGGAATTCATTTCAGAGAACTCGATCGGGAAGAGAGCTGATATATTATATTGTTTATCTATTTCATACATGGAACAAATGCGCTACGTAGGGGTTCAAAGCTCAATATTGACCCTATCTCCAGAAAATAACAATGATCAAAAGTGTGACATAATCTTCAAGCGCGTATGTGAGTTTATAAGATGCCATTAAAAGTAATACGTGCTAATACGCTAGTTTACGAAAAACGTATGAAAACAAAGATCAATAAATCCAAGATGTAAATTTTAAATCATACCGATTTTTAGTATTCGAGGGCTATAGCAGGCGCTTGATATTATGTGGTGGTATGTAATCTAGGGATGGTAATATTTATTAAGGTATGGAATAGTGTAGTATAGAAGGTGTACTGCATTAGTGTAGAGCAAGTAAGAAAAAGAAAAAGAATGAATCG
Organism: Eledone cirrhosa; assembly: GCA_964016885.1. Classification (NCBI taxonomy): domain Eukaryota; kingdom Metazoa; phylum Mollusca; class Cephalopoda; order Octopoda; family Eledonidae; genus Eledone; species Eledone cirrhosa. Next base: position 289,681,401 of record OZ024743.1, on the reverse strand, counting down.
ATAATTATGAAATTATATAATCAAATTAATGTGATGGGTATATCCACTTAGAAACCGGTTGGCTTTGGAGATGGAAGCATGCTCTACAAATGTCGCTCTTTCAGTTCAAATAATTATTGCTCGGAGACGTCAATACTTATAATATTCTAAATTTCTCACTACGACAGGACATCTCTTGGTATCATTGGTGTATTTCAAGTATCTTCCGAGTAAGCTTATGCGGGACACTTTTCTCCTTTAATTTTCAGTTCATTTTTGCCAAGGATGTACTGGTTCTCATATCCTGGTTCCTGATGCAGGGAAATGCGAGTAAAACCTTTTTTTAAAACGATCATGCATCATACCGACTTATCATTCGCTACCGTCAGTGTTTCTGAGTTGTTATGTGTAATCTCTGCCTCATACACAACGGATTTGATATTAAATTTCTGTTGGAGAGGGACGATGTTTGTAATCCTACAAGTGCAGCTTTGATTTAAGTTGGTTATATTCTTTGATCCCATAGACGGATCCTATGAATAGGATATCTTCACGAAATTGCGATTGAATATTTTAATGTATCTATGTTGTGACAGATAAGCTGGCGAATTGGCAAAATCGCTAAAACGTGGGATAGAATGTTTTACTGTATTTGTGCAACCTCATTGCGCGCTCTGAGTTCAAATCCCACAGGGGTCAACTCTGCCTTTTATCCTTTCGAGGTCGATAAAAAAGTACCAGTCCAGTACTGTGTTCAGTCCTGGAGAGGGTTAGGCTCCACCAGGTTTAACAGTTCCGTGTACACGCCGTATTATGGTGCCTCTCCACTCCACAAG
>OZ024743.1:289655586-289678086 GCA_964016885.1 Eledone cirrhosa | reverse complement strand
TGCCGGACAAACCCTAGCTCGAACTCGACATAGAGATAATCACCATTACCTTACCACACCATCTCTCATTTCAGTACCATTGTTTTCTCTCTGTTTTATCTGTCAGCTTTTAACTTGTAAGCCATTGTAACATTCGATCCTGTAAATATCATGTCACACCCATCACCCCCACTCCCACCACCAAACACATCGCCATACATCCACAACCACCAACATCACCAATACATACCACACCTAACATTCCACCCTAAACACCGCATGTGTGTGTGTGTCTGTCTGTGTGTACGTATGTTTGTGCACTCCCCCACACCACGTACCCCCATTGGCTATATATTTATACACATGTGTATGTATATAATATGTGGGTCTGAATATAATATGTGTCTGATAAGGCGCGTATTACGGAGTCAGGTTAGATCGATACAGATCAAAACTTGAGCTGATCAGTGGCGAAACGCGCGTCACCAATCAATAAACGTAATGAAGGAGTATCCAATCGTCCTTGTTATTTTATTTCACTATAATACACTCTTTATAGGTCTACACCTCGACACCGAAGTGAACCTAAACATCGAGTGCTCACCTGGGTGAACCTACAGTAACTCCAAGTTACACTCTCTGGATATATATATATATATATATATATAATTGAATATATGAGAGGGATGAACACCAATACAAGTATACATGTGTTCGAATTGCAAATGACCAAGTTAACTAGGTTGAAAAATACTAATTAAAAAAAATATGGTTTGCCTGTCTCGATTTAAAGTAATAGATCAATAAAAATAACAAACCTATATTGGGCAATCGCCGTTTGATACCCGGACAGACCTAAATCTGTTTCGCAACAATTATTAACTGAAAGCCACTATTCCTGTGCTCTTCCGCGGGTATCCAGGAAATTCGTACCTTTCACTTCAAAAGATCTAAGAGGACTGAACTATGTGTTGGTAAACACACATGTTACAGCGCCTAGCGCGTATCATACTTGTGCCGCTAAAAATAGCAGCCGGTTTTATGGGACTAAAATTAGCTCTACATATGGAGCCGATAATATCATATATTGAATTAGAAACATATTTAATTGTATTACACGGCTCGGAAAGATTCCCTTCCTTGAGCTATTTAATTGTAAAAGACTATTTTGAGTTTCTAACTCAATATATATATATATATATATATATATATATATATATTGATAAAAGATCAGAGGCCATATTCAGTTTGTTCAGGTTTATTTAAAACTCCGTTAACCATATTTCAATTTCACTGGGGACTATCAGTTTAGTTAACCCGAGCTCTTCAGACGGCAAAACCTAAAATAAACATTGATAGTGCCTAATAAATCTTTAAATTCGCAAACCCAAAAAATGATTTCCTTTTCATGATACAGGGGGCCGACTGAAAGCGTGGTGTTGTTTCTTCGACGGTCGACCCATTCTTTTTCTTATATATATATATATATATTAGAAAAGCAATGGGAAAAAGGTAATGTATAAATGTTATACATAATTATATATGTATGTGTGGTTGTGATTATGCATACACACACACACACACACACACACACATATATATATATATATATATATATATATATATATATATGTGTGTGTGTGTGTGTGTGTGTGTGTGTGTGTGTGTGTGTGTGTATAAGGAGAGTATTAACAAGAAGTAAGTGTGCCCTGTATGCAAGCACATATATATGATGCCTCGTACATACAATAATTTACTTGCAAACAAATGTTTCATGCTATCGGACTTTCCTAAATGCAAGCAAGGTTTGCTAGTTATATCACTATGCCAACATGCAAATAAATCAACTAACAATATTTAGTAAATGCTATCTCGAAAATATCTAAAAGAAAATGAATAACAAGATGGCAGAAATAAAGTGGGTAGGTAACTGATATAAGAAAATAATTATCTATTGGAAAGTAACAATATTTAGGCAAGTGTTACATTGAGTATGCGAAAAGGTAGAAATGTAGAGATTATGATGTAAAAGGCAATAGGAGGGTATACACGTAGCATGATTATTGTCGAAGACATAGCATAGATTAAGCAAGCCTGCTTTGCGCAAGAATGGGTATATTTTAATTAAATTAGATGGCATTACCCTGAATTAAAGTATTAGATGGTATTACCCTGAACATCTGTGAGATTGCGGTTATGCAGCTGGAGAAGCAGACCCTTAACTTCAGACAGTGTCGTGTGGTGCTGCAGCAACGGTTAGGTCAGACAACTCGATGTCAGATTTGGTCCTGGCCGGTACAGAGACAGGAATTGAGACAACATGGGCAGGGTTGCATAGCTTCTCCAAAATTGACTGAGAGGAAGCTGCTTGTGAAAGATTGAGCATGGGTGGAAAACACTAACTTTACCGTGATCATTGTTTAACGCTTGAGTGTCGAACACTGCCTTCTATTCTATTTTTGAGGGACCTACTCTAAACATGAGCTTGTAGGCTGGAGAGTTTAGAAACGAGAGGGGCACCTTCCTATGATGCTCTTGGTGATTAGCATGGTTAAGGATCTGTGGTATTCCTAAGTTACACCTTGGTGGTAACGCCCCTATTCGGAAATGTTATTGCCATTAATTTGTCATGAACTGCTAACTGTTACATTTGTTATACGTTTGTTAAACCATTTGTAAATGCCCAGTGTCCCTGTCTTTGTATTGTTCTCTATTTTTCAGCTCCAGCGGCCAATAAAGAAATAATGATAATAATATTTATAATAATTGTTTCTACTTTTTGCACCAGTGCATTACTGGTGTTTTATTTCATCGACCCCGTAAGGATGAAAGTGAAAGTTAACCTCAGCGACATTTGACCTCACACCGTAAAGGGCCGTAACTCTATGCTGCAAATAATGTTGTGCGACCCTCTACCGAAATTGCCAATCCACTTGTTTCTACTTAAGGCACAAGGCCAGCAATTTGAAGGAGAGTGGAAAGTCGATTAAATCGACTATTGTTATTAAGGTTGGTGAATTGACATTATCGGTTGAGCGTCGGACAATTAGCTTTTATTGCATATAGTTACGTCCCCTTACGTCTTGAGTTCAAGTCCGCAGAGGTTCGCTTTGCCTTTCATTCTTACGGGGTCCATAAAATAGTGCACCAATAATGTACTGGGGTCAATTTAATCGACTTTCCCCTCCCCCGTAATTGTTTGCCTTGTGCGTAAATCAGAAACAATTATTGTTCTGGATTAGAAGTCGTTGGATCGACAGTATCGTTAAAATGTCGCACTAAGTGCTTTGCGTTATTTAGTTATGACTTTTTACGTTCTAATGTCAAATCCCATCGGAGTCAACACTGCCTTTCATCTTCATGATCAATATAATTGGCTTTCCCTTTTCTCCAAATTGCTGGCCTTGTGCCGAAATTTGACATTATTAATAATTGTTTCTACTTTTGGCACAAGGCCAGCAATTACCCAGTACATTACTGGTACTTTATTTTATCGACCCCGTATGGATAAAAGGCAAAGTTAACCTCGGCGGGAATGAGTTAGAAATGTACACACGCATATATAAAATATATTACTGTTCTCTACACTCTCGGAGAAAATTGAAACATCTGCTCCACCTCTTGATACTACAGTTGCTTATGCTCGAGGTTAACTTTGCCTTTCATCCTTACGGGGTCGATAAAATAAAGTACCAGTAATGCACTGGGTAATTGCTGGCCTTGTGCCAAAACGTAGAAACAATTATTACTATTGTTGTTATTCTTCTTTGAAATGTTGTTGATGCTGCTTATGAAGGGACTGCTGTACATATTGCTGTTGTTACTATCGTTTATAATGTTCATCTGGAAGACGACAATACTGCAGTAATAATGATGAGTGGATATTTCTGTTCTTCTCATATTGATTTTAGTTGAGTTTTATAATTAGTATATTTAGGTTAATGCATTTAATAAAGAACAATAATGTTGCGTTGTTTTATGGATTTTTTTTTTCTTTCGTTGGCATATTTTGTTTGTTTTTGTTTGTTTCCTCTTCTGTGTTCCTGACATCATACATTCGTCACATTTAAATAGATTTGTTATGACTACTGTTCGATATATGTAACTGTGTACGTTATATATTTGTCTTAGTACATGGCTTTTTACATCCGTGACGTTTAAATAGATTTGTAATGAGTAGTGTCCTATGTAATATTTAATATGTAAATGTGTATGTTATATTATATTGAATACGTAAACTTCATTGTAAACATATTTGAAATACATAACTGATGTTTGGTGACAGAAAACTTGGAAGGTAATGGGAGTGGGGTGTTTCTAGAGTGAATTGTATATGAAATACAATATGTCGAGTATAATTATAAGTAATCTTCAGTGCCATAGAGCAAAATGAATGTTCCTGACAAAGATGATAACGCAACACCGTTTATTTACATTCCGTCATGAATTAATTTCTCACACCTTCTGTTACAGTACGCCTTGTCTATATTACTGAGCAGGAAATGTTAACTGCATTGGTAACATGCTCATAAAAGGTAAATGCACATGTCCTTCTGTTTACGTTGTTGAGCTTAAGATCTTGAGGTCGTGTGTGGGTTTGGTTCCCCAAATTGGCTGCGGGCACATTGTTTAGATTGTTCCACTTCATGTCGCTGAGAACAAGTGCTAGTGAAATGTGCTGATTATATTTTGGACAAATCAGTGTCTTGTCCATGGGGTAAACCTTTGATTTTCAGTCGCACAACGCCTCGTGAATATTGGTTAAAGGCGGCCTGTGTCCAAGCTGAGCAAGAATAAAAGAACCGACGTAAAATTTCTTACTTTCACGCAATTCTTTAAAACCTGATAATGGATATAACGATAGGAATGAGACCCCAAAACAGAATCCATAGATCTGGACTGAAATGAGAAATAAATGATTTCATCCATTTCTGTTTGTTTGTTTTGGAGGTGCGGGTCAGATTAGCTCTGAAAAACATGTATTTTAATAACGTCATTCTAGCCAGGAATATTCAACGTATTTTCTCTAGACAATGGACTAGATTTTCTAATGTTGTCTTCAAATATTATTTAATTTAAGGAATATTTGGCAGCTATCCCTATCAGGCTATGTGGCTGCTAGGTTATATATCTTTAGCTCACGAATCTCAAGCCTCCCTGGTATATTTTTAATAATGATTTCAAGAAAAGCTATTTCCCGCAATAATTTGAACATGATGTAGTTTCAAAACATCGTGAAAGTAATTTAATTCTGACATGGGAAAAACATAAATGTCACAGCTTCCCCTTTTAAATCACGTCTACGAAATTATACATTAGATAAAAGAGAGATTTAGTCGTACAATTAAATATAGTTTCTTTCACAAAGACGATGATATATGTGGACAAAAAGTAAATTTATGCAGGTAATTTTAATATTATTGGATCTAAAAGCTTTAATTAATAATTTAATAATATTCAGTTAATCAATATCGAAGATATATAGGAGAGTCCAGTCCTGGTGAGAATTCAGATACATTAAATAATTTTAATATTTCATCATGAATTTTAATTGTTGTAACAAAATTTTGATCGACGAATTTATGAATAGGCACGAAATCTATGGTATAATCCTCACAATGTAATATTTAGTCTAGTATTTACAGTATATTGTTAATCCTCATGATTAAGTCTATCTTGCCGAAACGCACATCGATACCAACATATATATATATAAACGTTTGAATATGTATAATAAAGCCAAAACAATGCAGGTATGGACATAGAAAAAGAATGCAATTGCAAAAGATATTGTTGACAAATTGTCTTTTACCTTAGATTTATTTAAATGTCCTTAATTTTCGAGATAATATCTCTTCTTCAGAGGGAAATAAAGGTCTCAAACCAGCCTTCTAAATATCTTGCCAAGCCATGCTGACAGGAAATAGTATAGAGTATCTGTTCTATCTCTAATGTCAAAGAGTTAAAATTAGATGGATAAAGAGTAGTCTCCCTTTAAAAGGGGTTTGTTTAGGGGTTTTTTGTTTTTTTTTATTATATACATGCCTGTTTAAGTGTGTGGGAGAATGCATGAAGGTGTAAGTATGTGAGTGTGTGTGTGTGAGTGTGAGAAGATAAGTCTATTCGTAAATGTGGGGGATAGGTGTTATCTGGTGTTAGAACTGGTTTTGTGTGTGTATGTGTGAGAGAGAATAAGTGCAGGTGTAAGCGTGTGTGTGGGGTGTGTAAATATGGGACTAGAAGCCCTATCAGGTTATAAATTGGGTGTTGAGTTCTAGTCTATTATTGATTGGTGGTTGCGTTTTATCTATAATTAGTGCTTCCTTAATTCTAAGATTGCCGAGGTTTCTTTCCTTAGTTTGTATCCTAACTGTTATGGTTTTGTCGGTGTTTTTGCATTTAACTAGGTGTTTCTTAAATGAGGAAGCGTTAGTATTGAGGTGTTCTTTTATTCTTATGTGGAGTGGTCTGGTGGTGCTACCTACGTAGAAGTTGTTGCATTTGTCACACTCTAGTCTGTATACGACGTAAGCCTGGTGGCATAGGTCTGTGTCGTTGATGGGGCAGTTGGCTAGTCTGCAGCAGTTGTCATGTCTGGTGGAGTGTCTTTTGGTTAGCTGTCCGCGTAGAGAAGGACCTGAGTGGGCCAGTTGGATATCTAGTCCCTCTCGTCTGATGGCTCCGCGGATGGCTGTTGTTGTTTCTTCACTGAAGTGTGGTAGCTTCAGGAAGAAAGTGTTAGTGCCTCGGGTGTGGTGTCCTCTGTTCTTTCTGGCACGGTTTGTGGTGGATGTCGTGTATCCGTTCAGTTTAAGTACTTCCAGGAAATGTGTGGTGTGTGTGTCTCGGTCTCCAGCGTCGGTGCATTTGTTCCGGATACGTGCCAGTTCGTTCCTTATGTATCCGAACTTGGCACCGAGTGGGAGGGCCGATCTGAAATGTACGAACAGTTCCCTGCTGGCGGCTTTTTTATAGAAGCAGGTGTGGATGTTGCCTTCCTCTGTTACCCTGAGTTGGAAGACCAGTAGGGATAGGGATCCGCGGTCATCGGGGTGTTCCATGCTGAACCTTATACTGGCGTCCATGCTGGAGAATGTTGTGTATATTTTATCTGCCTCCTCACGGGATGATGTAAGGATGAGTATGTCATCTACATATCGGGTGAAGAAGGCATGGGAATGGCAGGTGTTGAGGGCTCGGCATTCTAACTGGTTCATGTAGGTGATGGCCAGCAGGCCCGATAGGCTGGATCCCATAGGTAATCCTGTTGTCTGTCTGTATGTGTGGTGGTGGAAGGTGAAGTACGTGTTGTCTACTGTGAAGGACAAAAGCTGGTGTATGTCCGTCGGGTGGAGGCCATAGCAGTGGATGTCCTCTGCGACCACGCAGTCCGTCAATAAATCGACAGCTGGATGAGCGGGGACTGTAGTGTAGAGGGAGACAACGTCTAGGCTAAAAGCGTATTTATTTAGTTTAAGTTGTTCTGGCTGGAGTTGGTGTAGTCTACGTATAACTTCGTCGGAGCTACTGACATGCCCGGGAAAGGTGGAGAGTAGAGGCTTGAGGACCTGGGAGAGGAGCCAGGAAATTTTGTATAGGGGTCCTTCTATGCTAGAGACGATGGGTCTTATTTGCGTCTTAGTACTCTTCTTGTGGGTCTTGATGAGGTGGTAGAAAGTGGGCAGTCTGCTATTTCTAGTGGTGTAGTTGAGCTTAATTTTATTTGGGAGTTGTCTTCTCCTACAGATATCGAACCAAATGGAGTTGGTCTGTTTTTCGATCTGGGCTGCAGTCATGTCCGGGATCTCTGTGTATAATTCATTGTCGCTTAGGTGTTCAAAGGCTAGGTTATTGTATGTGGCTTGAGATGACGCAAAACTCTTTACCTTTGTCGGATGGTAAGTATATAAGTTCCCTATTCCGTAGGTTCTTCAGGGCGAGTTGTTGTGTCCTGGAGAGGTTTGGGGCTATCTTCTTCTGTTTCCGTAAGATGTTAGATACGAAATTTTTTAGCCTCGAGATTTTTTCTTCAAGTTCGCGGTTGGCAGGCGGTGGACAGGGTGGGCGATCCAGTTGGTATATCGGGAATCTGGGTTTGATGGATTCCGTGGTGTTATTGTCGAGAGTCGATATCCGTTTTAGCTGGTAGGCAGCCCGACAGAAATTCGTTTCTATGTCGAGCCATAATTTGTTGTCCAGTCTCTGTTTCAATATAAACTTGGGACCCAGGCTGAGGAGGTTTAATTCCTCTCGGGAGAGGGATCCTGGCAAGTCTGTGACGAGGTGTTTTGCGTCAGGTATGTTTTTGGTCGTGGTGCCGCTAGGTTCGGTGTTGGTACTGTCTTGTTCGCCTCTGTTGGTGTTTAGAGTTGGGATTTTGTTAAGACGGTTGGCCGTCCTGAGTTTGAGAAATTTTTGCGTTAGACTTATTTCCTCGTAGTCTCGGCGATGGTGGTATGACCTGTCTATAGCGGCGGAGATAACTCTGGACAGAGGTTCTGGGGTTTCAGCGAGTTGTGGTACAAGGCTGGAAATAGTCCGTATGTGATGTTGTAGAGTGCGGTGTAGGTGTTGTATGAGTTTTCTTAGGCAGAATTTGTGTATGTAACTAAGTGATCGTTTGAGGCCTGGAGATTTGAAACATGTTGGTAGGTGCAAAGTTTTGATAGTTTTGGGGATGATGTTGTCATTCAGGCATCGTTTTAGGAAGTTTATTTGGCAGCCGGCTTTGGCGCGCTTTTCAGATAGCTGGAAGAGTTTCTTTACAGTTGTGAACTGGGCCTGGCTCAGGCGTAAGGATAGGAAAAGCGCGCCAAAGCCGGCTGCCAAATAAACTTCCTAAAACGATGCCTGAGTAACAACATCATCCCCAAAACTATCAAAAATGTGCACCTACCAACATGTTTCAAATCTCCAGGCCTCAAACGATCACTTAGTTACATACAAAAATTCTGCCTAAGAAAACTCATACAACACCTACACCGCACGCTACAACATCACATACGGACTATTTCCAGCCTTGTACCACAACTCGCTGAAACCCCAGAACCTCTGTCCAGAGTTATCTCCGCCGCTATAGACAGGTCATACCACCATCGCCGAGACTACGAAAAAATACGTCTAACGCAAAAATTTATCAAACTCAGGACGGCCAACCGTCTTAACAACTACCCAACTTTAAACACCAACAGAGGCGAACAAGACAGTACCAACACCGAACCTAGCGGCGCCCCGACCAACAACACACCTGACGCAAAACACCTCGTCACAGACTTGACAGGATCCCTCTCCCGAGAGGAATTAGACCTCCTCAGCCTGGGTCCCAAGTTTATATTGAAACAGAAACTGGACGACAAATTATGGCTCGACATAGAAACGAATTTCTGTCGGGCTGCCTACCAGCTAAAACGGATATCGGAATAGGGAACTTATATACTTACCATCCGACAAAGGTAAAGAGTTTTGCGTCATCTCTCAAGCCACATACAATAACCTAGCCTTTGAACACCTAAGCGACAATGAATTATACACAGAGATCCCGGACATGACTGCAGCCCAGATCGAAAAACAGACCAACTGCATTTGGTTCGATATCTGTAGGAGAAGACAACTCCCAAATAAAATTAAGCTCAACTACACCACTAGAAATAGCAGACTGCCCACTTTCTACCACCTCATCAAGACCCACAAGAATAGTACTAAGACACAAATAAGACCCATCGTCTCTAGCATAGAAGGACCCCTATACAACATTTCCTGGCTCCTCTCCCAGGTCCTCAAGCCTCTACTCTCCACCTTTCCCGGGCATGTCAGTAGCTCCGACGAAGTTATACGTAGACTACACCAACTCCAGCCTGAACAACTTAAACTAAATAAATACGCTTTTAGCCTAGACGTTGTCTCCCTCTACACTACAGTCCCCGCTCATCCAGCTGTCGATTTATTGACGGACTGCGTGGTCGCAGAGGACATCCACTGCTATGGCCTCCACCCGACGGACATACACCAGCTTTTGTCCTTCACAGTAGACAACACGTACTTCACCTTCCACCACCACACATACAGACAGACAACAGGATTACCCATGGGATCCAGCCTATCGGGCCTGCTGGCCATCACCTACATGAACCAGCTAGAATGCCGAGCCCTCAACACCTGCCATTCCCATGCTTTCTTCACCCGATATGTAGATGACATACTCATCCTTACATCTTACATCATCCCGTGAGGAGGCAGATAAAATATACACAACATTCTCCAGCATGGACGCCAGTATAAAGTTCAGCATGGAACACCCCGATGACCGTGGATCCCTATCCCTACTGGACTTCCAACTCAGGGTAACAGAGGAAGGCAACATCCACACCTGCTTCTATAAAAAAGCCGCCAGCAGGGACCTGTTCGTACATTTCAGATCGGCCCTCCCATTCGGTGCCAAGTTCGGATACATAAGGAACGAACTGGCACGTATCCGGAACAAATGCACCGACGATGGAGACCGAGACACACACACCACACATTTCCTGGAAGTACTCAAACTGAACGGATACACGACATCCACCACAAACCGTGCCAGAAAGAACAGAGGACACCACACCCGAGGCACTAACACTTGCTTCCTGAAGCTCCCACACTTCAGTGAAGAAACAACAACAGCCATCCGCAGAGCCATCAGATGAGAGGGACTAGATATCCAACTGGCCCACTCAGGTCCTTCTCTACGCGGACAGCTAACCAAAAGACACTCCACCAGACATGACAACTGCTGCAGACTAGCCAACTGCCCCATCAACGACACAGACCTATGCCACCAGGCTTACGTCGTATACAGACTAGAGTGTGACAAATGCAACAACTTCTACGTAGGTAGCACCACCAGACCACTCCACATAAGAATAAAAGAACACCTCAATACTAACGCTTCCTCATTTAAGAAACACCTAGTTAAATGCAAAAACACCGACAAAACCATAACAGTTAGGATAGAAACTAAGGAATGAAACCTCGGCAATCTTAGAATTAAGGAAGCACTAATTATAGATAAAACGCAACCACCAATCAATAATAGACTAGAACTCAACACCCAATTTATAACCTGATAGGGCTTCTAGCCCCATATTTACACACCCCACACACACGCTTACACCTCCACTTATTCTCTCTCACACATACACACACATAACCAGTTCTAACACCAGATAACACCTATCCCCCACATTTACGAATAGACTTATCTTCTCACACTCACACACACACACTCACATACTTACACCTTCATGCATTCTCCCACACACTTAAACAGGCATGTATATAATAAAAAATAAAAAAAACCTAAACAAACCCCTTTTAAAGGGAGACTACTCTTTATCCATCTAATTTTAACTCTTTGACATTAGAGGTAGAACAGATACTCTATACTATTTCCTGTCAGCATGGCTTGGCAAGATATTTAGAAGGCTGGTTTGAGACCTTTATTTCCCTCTGAGGAAGAGATATTATCTCGAAAATTAAGGACATTTAAATAAATCTAAGGTAAAAGACAATTTGTCAACAATATCTTTTGCAATTGCATTCTTTTTCTATGTCCATGCCTGCATTGTTTTGGCTTTATTATACATATTCAAACGTTTATACCTCATTACACAATGCTTCAAGTGAACTATAACCTCCTCCTATATATATATATATATATATAATGAAATGACAGGAGGCTGGATTTGTGTAAATCCTTGAAAGGTTTATTATACTATGATCATTTCAATGACCAGGTTCCGTATGAATCCGGTGATATCATCAGGTATTCGAAATATAATACGTGAATGTAATAGATAAAATCCATGGGGCTGAAAATCGAGGACCCGAGGGCGACCGCTATTCTGTTCCTTCAACCTCAGCCGGTCGTCCTGGAGTGACGTGGCTAAAGTTTATAGTATGCTACTACCGGTCAGATAAACCAAAACAGAAAGGGATGGGAACATAAGTTAACGTCGATCTCATGACACAAGGTAAAAGAAAGAAAGAAAGGAAGGAGAGAGAAGAGGGGGGAAGAAAGAAGAAGAGAAGCCAGGGTTAATGTCAGCTAAAAGAAGAAAGGCAACTACTACCGGTCAGATATAGGCAAGCAAGAGGGGGAAGGAAGATAAGTCTGCGGGAGGAAGACAGGAAGAGGGGAGAAGAGAAGGAAGAGAAGAGAGAAGTAGAAAAGTAAGGGTTGATGGCTACAAGAAGGAAGATAGAAAGAAAGAGGAAGAAAGATCGATATTAATGTCAGACCACAGTCAAGCCAGGAGTGGCGCGAGAAAATGTTCACACGGACCCGCATCTTAGCAGAGATGAATATATTGGGAGTCAGTGTGTTACAGTGTTTAGACTTCTAGGATGAAGTTAAAAAAATTAATAATCAATATTCAATATTAAAGAGGTTAGAAAATTTAAAGTTCAACAGTTTAACATTTTATTATATAATAGTTCCGATTTGTTCTGTAATTTAAAGGTACTATGTGGCGGTTAAAACACCGGCCGCGCCCCGGGCCCCATGGCGAATTAAGCTACGCCGAGTATTTTTATTTACTGAAAGAAGGGAAATTTATTTTTCCAAGCACTCCAGGTGAGCTCGTTCGCCAGGGAGCTGGTCGCGCCGCCATTAAAACCCACCCAACAGTCCGACAGAAAGTTGGAACTTTAAAATTTTGCTTAGAGAAGTAAAAGAGTAATGGTTGATATCTACAAGAAGGAAGATAGAAAGAGAGAGGAAGGAAGATCGATATTAATGTCACACCACAGTCGGGCCAGGAGTGGAGCGACAAAATTTTCACAGGGACCCGCATCTTAGCAGAGGTGAATATATTGGGGGTCAGTGTGTTACAATGTTTAGACTTATAGGATGAAGCTAAAAAATTAATAATCAATATTCCATATTAAAGAGGTTAGAAAATTTAAAGTTCAACAGTTTCAGGTTGATATATCTAATAGTTCCGATTTGTTCTGTAATTTAAAGGTACTATTTGGCGGTTAAAACACCGGCCGCGCCCCGGGCCCCATGGCGAATTAAGCCACGCCGAGTATTTTCATTTACCGAAAGAAGGGGAAATTTATTTTTCCAAGCACTCCAGGTGAGCTCGTTCGCCAGGGAGCTGGTCGCGCCGCCGCTAAAACCCACCCAGCGGTCCGACAGAAAGTTGAAACTTTAGAATTTTGCTTAACTCTATCGGATGAAGTTGAAAGAATTCAGAATAACATTATAAAACTAAGGAGTAAGAAGATTGAGAATTGAACAAACAGAAAATTGAAGATTAAACATTCAAATAACTTCTATGGGGTTTTGGGTTGCGGAGGTTAATTAAATAGAGTCTTTTATGAAGAAACGTTAATTGTATTATGTAGATCTGTAATTTATCCTAGTGGGATGTAGAGTACGGGATATAGTCGTGTAATGTTTAATTTTTGTTCTCAGGAGGAGACATTCTAGTGTCGTGTGCTAATGGGTACAGGTCCCAGTGTGAGGAGTAGAAATACATGGATACATAGAAGTGGAATACGTGGAAGAGCACATTGGTACAGCAGAGGTATAAATATATAAACATATCAATATATAGGTATAAACATGTAAATAAACCAACAAGAGTGGTGTTGGAGTAAGATGGAGAAATCAAGACATAGGAGAATTACAATATAGTTCAGGTTGCAGTATTTATGTTCCCGGGGGGGGGGGGGGGGCAATCCTGTGTCGTGTGGTAAAGGTGCACGCGAGTAAAAGTCCGAATAAGGGGAGTAAAAAGTACATGGATGTATAGAGGTAGAGTACGTGGAAAGGCATTAATACAGCAAACAAAGATGTGAAGATATAGATAAACAAACAATAGTCGTTGTCTAGTAAATGTAGAGTTCAAGACACAGGAGAAATACAATATAGTTCAGGTTGCGGTATTTATGTTCCCAGGGGGTGATTTTCCAGTGACGTGTGCTAAGGGTACACGCGAGTAAAAGTCCGAATAAGGGAAGTAGAAAGTACATGGATGTATAGAGGTAGAATTCGTGGAGGAGCATTAATACAGCAAATAAAGATGTAAAGATATAAAGATATAAATAAACAAACAAGAGTCGTTGTCTATTAAATGGAGAGTTCAAGACACAGGAGAAATACAATATAGTTCAAGTTGCAGTCAGATAATGCATATAGATGTGGAAACAGTGTGTGTTCGAGTCTGGGAGTTGAGTGTGAATTATACATGCCCAGAAGTATAGGGTAGCCATTTAGTTAATACAGTGCAGTACAATACATGTTATGGTCTAGTCCGTGGAGTTTCGTCGAAGTTCGGATATTCTGTCAGGGGAGTAGCAATGGGCCAGGCGAAAACACCGGGTAGCCAAAGTTCTAATTGTGGTTAGATATATTCTGTCCTATGCCGCTGTTCATTATTACATTTTGAAGTGCTCAACATTTCAGGAGCATTATTTATTCAGGTTTGAGGTTCACCACTGTATAGAGCTGGTCTATTCCGTATGGTCAATCGTAATGCAATAATATAGAGAGTACTCAGCGTAAAGCAGTTCAACCGTCTTTGTTTTTGTAGTTGGTGGTGCTATTACGGAGTTAAATATTATAATGAAATGACAGGAGGCTGGATTTGTGTAAATCCTTGAAAGGTTTATTATACTATGATCATTTCAATGACCGGGTTCCGTATGAATCCGGTGATATCATCAGGTATTCGAAATATAATACGTGAATGTAATAGATAAAATCCATGGGGCTGAAAATCGAGGACGACCGCTAATCTGTTCCTTCAACCTCAGCCGGTCGTGACGTGGCTAAAGTTTATAGTATGCTACTACCGGTCAGATAAACCAAAACAGAAAGGGATGGGAACATAAGTTAACGTCGATCTCATGACACAAGGTAAAAGAAAGAAAGAAAGGAAGGAGAGAGAAGAAGGGGGAAGAAAGAAGAAGAGAAGCCAGGGTTAATGTCAGCTAAAAGAAGAAAGGCAACTACTACCGGTCAGATATAGGCAAGCAAGAGGGGGAAGGAAGATAAGTCTGCGGGAGGAAGACAGGAAGAGGGGAGAAGAGAAGGAAGAGAGAAGTAGAAAAGTAAGGGTTGATGGCTACAAGAAGGAAGATAGAAAGAAAGAGGAAGAAAGGTCGATATTAATGTCAGACCACAGTCAAGCCAGGAGTGGCGCGGGAAAATGTTCACAGGGACCCGCATCTTAGCAGAGGTGAATATATTGGGAGTCAGTGTGTTACAGTGTTTAAACTTCTAGGATGAAGTTAAAAAAATTAATAATCAATATTCAATATTAAAGAGGTTAGAAAATTTAACAGTTTAACATTTTATTATATAATAGTTCCGATTTGTTCTGTAATTTAAAGGCACTATGTGGCGGTTAAAACACCGGCCGCGCCCCGGGCCCCATGGCGAATTAAGCTACGCCGAGTATTTTCATTTACTGAAAGAAGGGGAAATTTATTTTTCCAAGCACTCCAGGCGGATTCATACGGAACCCGGTCATTGAAATGATCATAGTATAATAAACCTTTCAAGGATTTACACAAATCCAGCCTCCTGTCATTTCATTATAATATTTAACTCCGTAATAGCACCACCAACTACAAAAACAAAGACGGTTGAACTGCTTTACGTTGAGTACTCTCTATATTATTGCATTACGATTGTCCATACGGAATAGACCAGCTCTATACAGTGGTGAACCTCAAACCTGAATATATATATATATATATATATATATATAGGAACCAGTAAGACCCCGACAGCTGAGCTCAAGCCGTTTCGACGGTTAATTCTGGACTGAATTAGCCGTCGAAACGGCTTGAGCTCAGCTGTCGGGGTCTTACTGGTTCCTATTACCCACTCTACTACCTCAAGTATTGAGTACTTTGGTGCGTTATGGTCCACCTGGTTCCTTACCACATTTCCTTCGTTATATATATATATATATATATATATATATATATATATATATATATATATATATATATATATATGTGTGTGTGTGTGTGTGTGTGTGTGTGTGTGTCTGTGTGTGTGTGTGTGTGTGTGTGTGTGTGTGTGTGTGTGTGTGTGTGTGTGTGCGCGTGTGTGTGCGCGTGTGTGTGCGCGTGTGTGTGCGCGTGTGCGTGTGTGTGTGTGTATGTGCGTGTGTGTGATATAGATAGAGGGAGTGTCTATCATAAACAGTATAAACAAGATATTTCTCCCGTACAATCATACAAACTCTACTAGATACTCTAACAACTTAAACGTTTACTTTCTCAAATGTGCGAGCCTCTTGAAGCATTATTCTATTAAGTTAAGACGCCACTTTTAATTAGCTGTCTATGAAACATGTGAGGGCTCAAAGAAATCTTCACGTAAAAGATTTTCTCAGCTCTTGTATATATTCAGACTCAAGAACATATGCTCTACTGTTTCACTTTCCAGATATACATGAGCTCTAAACAATGATACCATTAACAGTTAGGACATTGCTTCTTTTATTATTGAACATGACTCTCCTTATCCGGCAATGCTTTCCAGAAGGTATCACTTTTTTATCCCAAAGTATAACATCCAACTAGAGATTCTTTTATAGTTTTGATCAAAACTTATGAATCGGTGATTTCGTGTAGACAAGTATGTTGCAAATTGTAAATCGGAATAATGCATTTACCATAATTTGAAAGAAATTAATCACATATTTTCCTGTCAACAACTAACTTCTGATATTATTAATGCCATAAGAAGTATGAGATGGCTACAACGAATCACTGTTCCATCTCACATTTTGAAATAGTAGACCCTATGTTATCAAAATAGAATAGATATACCTCAACGATTGGAAGATAATGGTGTTGACCACATACCTAGCTCAATGCAGATATTTTATGAAAAATGAATCACTTACGTTTAGAGTAATACTCTGTTAATATATAATCAGATCCATCGACAGCTTGTCTTGTAACACAAATAAAAACTTCCCAACGTAGCAGTACATGGAGGACCCTTTCGATTCTACTTCTTTTCTTCAATTATATAATTATGTCCCTTCGGTCATCTATCGTTTTCAGCTCATCTTACTTCGTCCTCTACAAAAGATTATAGTCTGTCTAAATACACAGCATTATATGGATTTCTTTGGACAATCAAAAAGTGGGATAGAGTAGAACCGATGTTAACCATTTCTGACTGGTACTTATTTTGTATAACGTAGATAGATGAAAGGAAATTATTCAGAAAACAAAGAAGTAAAACTAAATAATGTAGATCATATATTACAGTAAGATAAACTTTCTGCCCACTCATTGTACTAAAGAAATCATTATATTGATTATGCTTTTATTTTGGTATTGCTATTTCGTTTATATCTCAGACCTGAGACTTAACTAGAAAGTAACTGGAAGATCCTTGTAGAAAGTCATTCTGACATCTAAATAGTTTCAAACAACTCTCTGTATTCTTTAATTTCTAAACAATTATATTATGCTTTTTTTTTGGGGGGGGGGGGGGTCTAACAGCTATACACGCGCGCGCGCACGTACACACATACATACATATATATATATATATAAATATATATATATATATATATAAATATATATATATATATATATATATATACACTCGCACACTGGTTCGAAAATATTCTTACTATATATATATATATATCTGTGCTGTGTGTGTATGTATATATAAAATAAAATAAGTAAGTCAAATATGTAAAATTTGGCTTCGTTTATTATAAATTATAAATTTACTGCTTTATATATTTCGGTGACAGCTATTATTGGCTGTGATCTCTTCAGGCAGTCCGAATTGGTATGGAAAAGACAGGTACACATGTTGCTGAAGTGCCTGAAGTGCCAATAATAGCTGTCACCGAAATATATATAGCAGTAAATTTATAATTTATAATGAACGAAGCCAAACTTTACATATTTGACTTACTTATTTTATTTTAAATTACTCCAGAGTAAACAAACCAACCTGCGTATTTCGTTGAGTACTCCGATATGCATACTGAGGTGTCGGTAAACAACCAACATATACTCAAAATATATATATACATATATATATATATATATATATATATAAATCTATGTGTATGTATATATAAATACATATGTGCGAGTTTGAAATTAGAAATATAAGCTATCTCCGTATTTTGACTAAAGAAATTAAAGAAATCATTTAACCTGATAGTGGGGTTAAGAACCCTCGGAGAAATGGATAAAGATGAGTACGTCAATACTCATCTTTTTCCATTTCTCCGAGGGTTCTTAACCCCACTAAAAGGCTAAATGATTTCTTTAATTTCTTTATTCAAAATACGGCGATAGCTTATATTTCTAATTTCAAACTCGCACACTGTTTCGAAAATATTCTTACTATTTATATATATATATATATATATATATATATATATATATATATATATATATATATATATATATATGAGTGCATATATACGTATATATGTGTATATATCGGTTAATACAAATTCATCAAAGTAAAAGCAACTGACCTGATAATGCCTTAGTTTCTAATTAACAGTAATATTCTGTGGCAACAGATATGCATTTATGTAGTATATTTACTTACTGATTTACTCTGTAATTTTTCGGTAATTTACGTGGAGGCTATACTTGCTGTTGAAGCCAAGGATCCATACACATCTCTTCTGTACAGGGTACTTCTGGAACATTGCAAAATATATTCGTCACTGTCTGATAATACTATGTTTTCATCAGCATATTCCTTTTCAATTTAGTTTATTTATGCTGCATGCATTAAGTATAATTATTGCTCTTTAATTAATTTTCCATGCTTATATGTATGTACGAATCTATGCATGTATGTGTTTGTATATGTATGAATGTGTGTGCGGGTATGAATGCGTGTGTAGGTGTGTGTGTATATGATCAGGTGTGTGTGTGTGTTTATCTGTTTTTTTATATATATATACAGATAGTATATATATATATAGAGAGAGAGAGAGTTTCTGTGTGAGAGAGAGAGGGGATATACGTATACAAAGAGACAGGAAGAAAGAAACGCACAAAAGGAAAGCGAGAGAGAGTGAGAGAGAGAAAGAGAGAGATGTAAATGGAAACTTGAATAAAGACTTCTACGTTTTCAGATCATGACTATTTGAGCCCTTGAAACTCCAAAGGATTAAAATTGTATATATTATGTGCATTATTTACACTATTCAGTTGATTTTGAATAAACATTGTATCTAGTTTATGTTGCTAACAGAATAAATCATATTCATTCATTCATAACAATGTATATTTTAAATTGTATAAAACAAATTTTATATGTGTGTCATGGGATATGAACATTACATCTTTGATCAGCATTTCTTGTTTGTGCATTGTGTAGCTAAGATGAAATAAAAATAGCTTCAAAAGTATATTGAGATCGTACCGAACCAGAAACTTAACTAAAACTATTTACCGAAAATGGCCGACGAGCAGCCCGTATATTATTATTGTTTGTGGTTGTTGTTGTTGTAGTTATTATTATTATTATTATTATTATCATCATCCGCTTTCACATTTCTAACGAACTCCCTTGACTATCACAGTGTGTCACAGCTTGCTTGATTCATTGGATTTAAAGGTGTGAAGGTAGGTCGTGCTTGTCAGAGTCTTTAAATTTAGACCTCTTTTGATTGGGTAATCTCAAAAGGAGCGTAAATCTCCAGACGATACAATTCTAAAAGATCACAAAACCTCATAAGCAATTCTCGCACGTAAAGGTGACGATTCCGGAAACAATTTACGTACTAAACAATTTTGTGATCGTGTAGCGTTTTGCGGTTGTTGACGTCTTTTCGAGGTGTTAATCTCCAGCGTTAGTGTGCAACGATCTCTAGTGTGCTATAATAATTATGTTATGTGCTATGATTAAATATACAACTTCAGTATCTGCTGCTTTTCAATTGGCATAGGATATTGTTTTAAATATTATTTTTCAACATTCGCTAGATTTATGGCTTAAAGCCCATGCTTAATTTTCTAATCTTTGTATTTCACACAGACACATATACACACACAAACACACTCATACATATATGTAAACAATATATATATATATATATATATATATATATATATATATATATATACACAGATACATACACAATATATATATATAGGTTTGTATATACATATATACAGATACACACACACACACACATATATATATACATGTGTATATATATATATATATACATAAATACACACAGAGATACAAACATATACACCTACATACTTACACACACGTATATATTACACACATGTGTATATATATATATACATATATACCGACGGAGAGGATATGTATACATACATATATATAGATATCGTTACACCTAATCCATTTTGTATGATATTTTATTCACATTATGTTTCTTAAAATATAACTTAAAGGCGAATTCATATGACAAATCAAACAGAAAGTGAGATATTTATTGTACATATTTGTAAACAATGTCTACAAATGACACATATATTTACAGAGTGTGTGAAAACTATATAAACACCAGTACAAAACGAAATGTTTAAGTGAAGTTATATATAAGATTTTTTTTATTGTTGTTGATTACTTCCCTTTAAGTTTAAAGCATCACATTTTCAGCCATATAGATATACCGCATTATGTAATGGTATGTCATCTGATACATCTGTTGTTTCTTTTTTTTTTTGTGTGTGTTACTTTTTTCTTTTGTTTTGTTTTTTCGTTCTCTTGTTCTAAGTGGAGAGGATATGCCTATAGCCTTCTCATGCCCTCCTAAATCGGATAACTTAACGTTGATATTCAGCACTTCCACGTCCGTCAGAAAGACATAATAAAGAATAAGTTCTAGTGGGATGAAATTCTGAACTAGAAGAACTGAGCATAATCGGTAATGTGTGGCCTAAGCAGAGGGACACACTCAGGGTGGTACGGGTCGATGTAGGATGCCTGAGAGAAATTTGGCTGAGAGCAGCGAGCCCCAAGAATCAGAGACTATTGTAGATGAAGAGGAAGTAAACAGCATGTCTTTGGCTGAGACGCTGGGTGTGGCTGTAAGTGAAGATATAATACAAATAAAAGACAAATCTGTAAAACAGCTATAACAGAAGTAGCTGGGTATCTCGGCGGTTTCAACGATGAAGTACAACCCAAAAGTCTGTTACACATTATCCGTGTGTTCGAAATCACAGTGCAACCGTAGGCCAAACGAAAGCTATGGTAGATGATACTTACTCAAGAAGAAATATAATGGGATGTATCTCGGTTCGTAATGGTTACGATGCAAGTATGTTACAATTCTGCAATAGCTTACACATGAACAAAGCACGAACAACAGAATATATGTCTGTATAAAATATACGAAAACAAGACAAATTTTATTTGTATGAAGAAGAAAACATTTGGGAGGTAGAAGAAAACATAGAAAGAAATTTGTCTTCACATATTTCGACAATTTCCAAGAAAGCTAAGAAAAAATATGAGAAATTGTTCCATACTAATAGCTATGTACAATATGTTCATGTTTTTTTGCCTTTACTAAATAATCGAATATCTTTCGTATTTTTACTTGTCACTGTATAAGTTATACTCAACCCAAATTCTGGAGCCTTTTTTAATTTTGTGTTGTCATATAGTTGGATATCAAAAAACGCATGTCGTTGCTTAACCCTATTTCAACCTTGATTGAAATGATCTACGACCAAAAGTCTTCCACTTTTCACAAGACAATGTTTTCCCGATAGTTTATAATGTTTTTTGCTGGTTTGTCAGAAAGGAAAGTTTATTACCCATGATCATTTTGATGATTTCCCAAGCTTGTGAGAGGAAGAAATATTTACATTTGGAGACTTTTTTTGCAATAGAACGACCTCACTTATGACAACGAGGGCCAAAAAGTGGAAATAAACTAGGCTACGGAATATCTCATTTTTGTCGGATGAACAACGCAAGTGAACGGAAGTGGTGGTTGCTGCAAAGGATTGAACGTGTTGTTGTTAATCATCCTGAAAATTACGTTAAGATAATGTGCGACAGACCTTTGGGTTGTAATAGAGATGCGTTAACCTAATATGTGTTGTAATCATTCTGGTTGAAAACTGTATGAAGTATACCACCACCGTTATTGGAATACTAAGCCAATTACAGCATACTTCAATGCGTAGATGGTTCAACATATATAATGTCTGCAATAGTTGTTGTTGAAACCGGTGAATTATTCAGTTACTTACTTACTTCTCTTCAATTTTAATGCTATTTTTCATTCTATTGTTTTAGTTTAGTTTATTGAATGCGCATGTTATAGCGGGTAATATATTCAGCTCACGATCAGAAGGTGGTGGGTTGCAGTAGTATATATATACAAAAGCTATCAGTATCCGTGCACCCATCATAACCTGAATCGAACCTACAGATGGTCATTTGCATTTGAACGCTCACATTTCAAGTTTCAAATTTTCCCAATGCTTCAGAAATCAACCGATTCTTTACAATTCTAGCTT
>OZ024743.1:289618086-289650586 GCA_964016885.1 Eledone cirrhosa | reverse complement strand
AAAAGAAATAGAACTAGGAACATAATTTGGTTTGCCCCCCCCCCCCCCCCCCCTTTCTCACTAAACATTAAAACCCACATCGCTAAATTATTTTTCAAAGCTCTTGATAATCGCTTCCCTAGAACACATAGGTATCACTCAATTTTCAATAGGCATACAATTAAATTAACCTACTCATCCACCAAAAATTTAGCACAAAATATTAATAGAATAAATAATAGGAACTTAAAACCTACTGATAATAGCATAAATAATATACAAGTTAACAAATGTAACTGTAGAGATAGATCTAAATGTCCGTTAAATAACAACTGCTTAGTTAAAAATATAGTATACAATTGTAATGTTAATACTGACTCTAATTCTTTTAACTACGTCGGTTCCACATCGACGGAATTTAAACTTCGCTATAATAACCACAAGAATTCTTTCACAGATCCAAATAAAAAATCTTCAACGGCACTATCAGGCGTACTCTGGCAACTTAAGCTAGATAACGTTAGATATTCGACGGCTTGGAATATAGTCTCAAGAGGGATTCCTTTTAATTCATCCTCTGAGACATGTGACCTCTGCGCAGAGGAGATATTCTTTATACTAAAATCTAAAAATTCCCTTAACCTACGGACAAATTTATTCAGTTGTTGCAAACATAGATTAAACTCAACGTTTAAATATAAATTTATATTTAAAATGTAGTATATTTAGTTTGATTTATATTTATATGGGAAACTAGCCGATAAATTTTTGATTCCTAAATCTTTCATTCCTTCTTTTTACTCTCTTTTTATTGTTTATTTTTATTTTATTTTTATCTAAACATTCCTCATGAAAAATTAAGCTACCCTAAAAGCTGATGCTCCAAATTTTTGAATAAACCTTACACTAGATAAACTTCTATATTAAATATAAGAACATATATAGACCTACTTAGCCATCATAATCTTTTTGAAATGATCTTTGCTAGATGTGATTTGATTGATAATTTTTGGCTTTGTCTTCTAAAGAACTTGGCAATATATTGTCAATTAACTTTGAAGGGTTGATCTTTGTGGTGTATTTTTATTTTATTTTTATTTTTATTTTTATTTTTATTATTGTAGTATTCTATAATATTTTCTATAATATTTTTTATTTTTTATTTTTATTGTATTTTTAATATCTTTAATATGTAAATTTTTAATACGTAATATTTTTTAATACGTAGTATGCTTAATATATAATATTTTTATTATGTAATATTCTTTCGTAATATTTTTATTTTTTAATTTTTTTAGTGTTCTATTCTATATTTTTACTTATTATTATTATTGTTATCTTTTTATTTTTAGTTTTGTTTATGATATATATTTTTATTAGTATATTGAAATCTGCTCTCTACTTCTGCTTGATAGATAATCTGGTAGAGTAATGACATGAATAATAATACACATATTTATATGCTCAAATTTTTATACCACATTGAGAACGTTTTCCGTCAACTTAGAGTTTGCAGAGTGAATCAGTTAGATTCGCATGGATGTTTGTAGCTGTCACATAAACATATGAATTTTTTTAAAACTAAACATAAGATAATTAATTTTCACACATTATAGATACTTGTCTCATTCAGGAATACTGATATTTACAATATAGTGTAAGTTTTATAAATATTAATACATTAAAACATAGGGTTTTTACGCCTCGAATATATCTGGCTATTTTTAAATTTTTTTTTTTTTTTTCTCTCGCTATTTTTTCCTCTCTCTATATTTTTTCCTCTCCTCTCTCTATATTTTTTTTTCTCTATATATATATCTCCCTTACATTAATACTTGAGCTAAATAAATAAATAAATAAATAAACGTATCATTGATACATTTACTCAAAATGACCTCCCACTACCTAATTTTCTATATATATATATGTATCTATCTCTATTTCCTCTCTCTCTATATATATATATCTCTTTCTGTTTCTTTACATGAAGTTCTTCGCTTTATCTATCTTTCCATCTCTCTATTTTGTTCCATGCATTTCCTCTTTCTCTTCTTTTTCTTCCTTTTCTTCGTTTTCTGTCTTTCTTTCTGTTTTCTCTCTTTTTCTTTCTCTCTGTGTAAAATTTTTTCACAGCC
Source organism: Eledone cirrhosa (assembly GCA_964016885.1). Lineage (NCBI taxonomy): Eukaryota > Metazoa > Mollusca > Cephalopoda > Octopoda > Eledonidae > Eledone > Eledone cirrhosa. The sequence goes on along the minus strand of OZ024743.1, from coordinate 289,648,472 downwards.
AGAGTAAACCTCTTCAAATGAAGTCGGTGTTATAACGGTATGTCGAACCTATTTGTCTATAAAACTGTTTATATTGTATTTTGTCTGATGAAGGCATAGCATATTGTTAATATGATATCCCCGAAATATATATAATGAAATAAATATGGTTTTATAAATATAGTTTTCCATTTATTTAATATTGTAAATACACTCCAAATATTTGTCGAGTGCTTTTATACCAGTTATAAATATTTACTAGTTGTAACCCAACAATTTTAAATATAACTTTCCATATATATATATATATATATATATACGCAACACACACACACACACACACACACACACACACACAGAAATAAATATCTAAAAATAAAAAAGGTGGGTATGTGAAGGGTAAGGTAGAAAGTAGGGGGGAAAATAAGGAAAATAAATGACATAGGAAAAGGTTTAAATATAAGGGGAGATAAGGGAGAAAAAGAATATAAGAGTACAGAAAGTGAATTCAGAAGGTAAATAAACTGTAGTGGATGTAAGGCATAGAGAGCAGAGAAGAAGTTCGAGGTGGTTGAGTTATTGTAGGAATGTCAATGAAGTTACAGATCAGATGTGATTTCAGGTGAGGACAACATCTGAAGATCTCGGTCTTGGAGTTCAGGCAAGTTGAAGTGGCTTTCAAGTTTTGTAACCTACATAGAGCACTCTTTTTTCCTGGACCTTTCCAACGGAATTACTTCATTCACACACATATATATATATATATATATATATATATATATATATGAATGTATATATAATGTATTTTGCAATACACTTTATGCTTAATTAAAAGCATTTTGAAGACCGTATGCTATTGTTTTAGAGTAGTGACAAACTCACTTACTTTAATCTCAGCAAACAAGGGGAGATAAGCCGACAAGGCCTTGTTTCGCATTTGTTTATGCTTATCAAGGCTTACTACTCCCTCCTGTCTAGTGAGATCACTGATGTTATATTCTGATAGAATTCTAGTAAATAATCAGGAACTGATTATACAGAGCGGTTGCCGGTCAGGCAGAAATTAAAAATTAGAATTGGAGCTCTGAAATAGCAATATATATATGAATGTATATATAATGTATTTTGCAATACACTTTATGCTTAATTAAAAGCATTTTGAAGACCGTATGCTATTGTTTTAGAGTAGTGACAAACTCACTTACTTGTTTGCTGAGATTAAAGTAAGACAGAAGTAAGGGAAGGTAATGGGATTGAAAGGAGAAGGAAAACTATCAATACTGACAGAGAAAATAACCAGGACGAACACACAGACACACAAAATAGTGTAGATAATAACAATGAGCCTGAGGAAAGAGACAAGAGTAATTATGAGAGACATAGAAACAACCATGAGGCTGTTGGTGGAAATAGAAATAGAAAAAACAACACAACTAACAATAACAATAGCAATAATACACATAAAGCAGCAGCCTGGAATTCTACTTTTTATAATCCTTCCGATATGTTCTTCAACGTACGACGAGTCCACGACACGACGTTAGCTTTTAACAAACGCACGCAATTGTCGTCACAGCTTGATGAACAGACAGAAGCACAATTTATTATAGCTAGATCTAAACTTAGAAATATTATAGAACAGTATAACAAGAAGCAAAATAAAATAGAGGCCCAGCAACTGGGAGAAAAATCTGCAGATGGCTTGCGTAAGCTCATGCAGCGCTCGCGTAATGGAGAGATTGCATGCTTTCCAACAGACAAGTCTGGCAGAATGTCAGTTGACAGTCTGTCAAACTACACACATGCAATGCAACGCCACATCAATAACACAAGAGAAGTAATACCACAAGAGCATGAGGATAGGGAGGAAACCCTCCATGCCCATATGATGATGTGGACAAACATAATGCAGACCAACAAAAGGACTGCCAACTTCCAGGCCTGGAACAATGACGTGCCAGCGTTTTATCGGCTTCGAAAAGACCATAAAACGGGCTGTGACCCTGTCGCGGGACCACCAACACGGCCAGTCTGTGGGGCTAACATTGCTAGTAACTACAGACTGTCCTACTTCCTCTCCCTGATCATACGCCCCATCATTGAAATGTCCCCAGATATATGTGACAGCACAGAAGACCTCCTCAGCCGAATCAGCGGAAATAACCGATCTAGGGACCTAACAGTCTGTATAATAGGTAGTATGGATGTTGTGTCCCTATATCCATCCATTGACGAGGATTTTGCTGTGGAGAAATGCGTAGAAATGATCAGTGAGAGCAATGTTGAATTCCGTTGGATTGATACCAGTAAGCTGGGAATCCTACTTAAACTTACCTATAATAATGATTATCTAGATACGTATGACCTTAGCAACATGTGCCCTAGAAGACCAGCAAGAGGCAGACCACCTACCATTACCTCAATGGTCAAGAAAACCCACACAGAAAGATGGAACGGGTGGACCAGAGCCATACGGACCCCCGAAAACCACGATGAACTAAAGAAAATGATTGCACATGCGGTGGGGGCCAGTATAAAACTAACCCTTAAGGAACATATGTTAAAATTTAATGGAAAAACATATGCCCAAGAGGAGGGAGCAGTTAACCTATTCATGGTATGGTGGGACAATAAGCTTAAACTTAAACTTAAAGAACAATTAGAAGACAGCATACTCTTAACCCTGATAATGTACTCCCGCAACGTTGATGATATAAAATCGTAGTAAAAACACCCCCACTAGAGAACAGTCAGGAATTAGAGAAAAACGCCATGGAAAGCATCCAACAATTAGCTAACTCCATACACAAGACTCTTAGAGTTACTATAGACTACCCAAGCAAACACCCCAACCATCGATTACCTGTACTAGACACAGAGCTCTGGTTAGAAACCATTAATAACAAAAAACAAATCCTCCATTCCCATTATGCCAAACCATGACTTCCAAATATCTGATCCACCGAAACTCAGCTGTTTCGGATCACACCAAAATCAACATACTGATTGCAGATTTGGTACGGGTGATGAGAAACGTGTCCGGCATGTGCAACCCCAAAGAACTAGAGAGACACATACAACACGTCATCCACAGTATGCAGTTCTCTGGTTACAATCAGAGAGATAAAATCAGACTATATAGAGGAGCCAGAACCAAATGGGAAAAAATGGTAAATAATGATACAAATGAGACCTGCCCCTTGAATAGGAGCAAATTTTGGAATAGAATAGAAATAACTAGGAATAAGGTTAATAGAATAAACTCATGGTATGATAGCAATAAATCCCAGAGTGTAATGTTCATCAATACAACCCCTAGAGGTGAATTAGCTTACACATTTAGAAGGGCCCTAGATAAACTTCAACTTAATATTAAGATAGTAGAAAGACCAGGTACCTTCATAAAAACACCTATTAGTAATACATACCCTTTTAAAAGACCTCCTGTAAAGATAAGAAATGCATAATCTGTAAACTAAGCCCCCATATTAACTGTAAAATTAGAAATGTAAGATGTACTGAAGGACAATGTAAATATAAGAATATAATGTACATAGGTGAGACAGCTCGTAGTATAGGAGAACGGTTAAATGAACACTGGCGAGAGCTTCATGATAGAAAAGAATCATCAGTACTCCACCAACATGCTAAAATAGAACATAAGGGCAAATTAGAGAACATAGAAATAAAATGAAATCTACACACAGAAAAGACGCAATGTTTAGACAAATCACAGAGACAATAAACATAAATGAACTCTAACCAAAATTAAATAGAAAACAAGAATGGAATAGCAACATCACAACTTACAATTAAGGACAAAATGAAAACACACTCACACATAGAACAAACAACCAACCAGTAACATGTAAATAAACAAATAAAAACACACACAGACACCCGATGTAACACATGCGCAAACTAAGCACACAACACACACAAAAACAAGATGGCGTAGGACAGAACAAAGGAGAGGCACAAAACAAAGAATAGAATCCCCAGTGACTGAAGAGGTCACAGAATGTGTGACGAAAAAACTTTGACAATATATGAACAACCGGCCGGTTGTGGAACCAACCAACCAACCGGAAATTTATAAATTCTTAAATTTATAAATTTAATTTATAATAAATTGGAGTGAAAGCAACTGGTGCGTGTGTTTCTCATTGGCAACATGACCCTCCCAAAGTATAACAATATCGGTTTCAACACACGTTTTCAGATAAAGAATCTTGCTAAACAAATTCAGAAACGAAATATATATATATATATAATTCAAGAAAGAAGAGTGACATGTTTTGCTATACAATATGGGCTTTATTTACATTGCTGACAATTGTTTCGTTGATCTGGTAGGTCTAGAGTTCGCTATGCGCCTGATTATGCGCCTATCGATCACCAATACTTTGTTTATAACCAGATGTATGGAATTGACATGAAAACTGGTATAGGGTACATTAGATATAGTGATGGGGTGGCGACAAGTTAACAGTAACCTCTGAAATGTAATTGGGGACAGAATTTATGAAGTATCCACTGTACTGTACGTATTCTGGCAATAAACCGGAGATTTACTTATTATTTAACAGATAAACATTTTCGTTTTATTAATTTATTTAGTGAGGATGATAGTTTGTATTGCCAGAATACCTACAGCATAGTGGATACCTCATAAATTCTGTCTCCAAGTACATTTTAGTGGTTACTCTTATCTTGTTGCCACCCCACCGCTATATCTAATGTACCCTATAGCAGTTTTCACATGTGCAATTCCATACATCTGCACGAACTACTCCAACTGGACTACATCTAAGTGGACTGTCTATAACGACAACCTGTTATCCCGTATATATATATATATATATATATATATATATATATATATATATATATATATATATTTAAATAACAGATTAAAGTTTAAGCAAGAATCGCTGCTTTCACCCTTAACGGGATCTTCTGAAACTAACAAAGTCAATCTGTGAACGCAGAAGTGAATATTTCAAAACACGTTGCAACCGGAAGAAGACAAGAAGACGATACTTTGGTTCGTGGAAACGTTCCCTGGCAAAGAACGGGAAAAACGAATATAATACGTCATTATTTGGAGCGGTGAAAAACAATTACACGCAAAGACAAAACCACGTTTATGACATACAAGAAGCCGTAGACTAATATTATATTAGGTGGTTCATAGAGACGTTCTCTGGCAATGAACGGAAAAAAACGAAGATAATATGTCATATGTGGAGCGAGAGAACAATTGCACGCAAAGACAAAACCACGTAAATGGTATAACTGAAGTCGTAGATTAAAATTCTAACTAGGAAACCGAATGATTCTCGGCTTCAGAGTTAAGAATAAAGTAAATAAAATACAGAGGTAATAGAAATTAAATAAATACATACACGCATCCATATACGTACATACACAAGCATACGCGTATTTGCTCTACGGTTCTTATATATTTTATATACATTTATCCTTATCGAGCCCTCTTTGGATTTTAGTCTTCAAATTTATTATTATTACTATATATATATATATATATATATATATATATAAATATTAAAACGATGAAATTAAACACAAAACTGTTAATTCATAGTAAAGCACATTATTTTACGATCGTTTCTGGGAGGTAGTTCTCTGTATGTTCATTCAATTATTGATCTATGTAAAACATATTACAAAATATCATAGTAAGAAAAGAATACATATTTCTTCACTACCCGCCGTCTTCAAAAATAATGAGTTTTTCTTCTTAATATGATATTTTGTAATGTTTTACATAGATCAATAATTGAATGAACATACAGAGAACTACCCCCAGAAACGATCGTAAAATAATGTGTTTTACTATGAATTAAGAGTTTTGTGTTTAATTTCATTATTTAAATATTTCTATTTTGATTCTGTATCCAATTGAATTATATCGTTGATTCAAAGATTTAGTATTTTAAACTTTGCTTCACGACATATGAATTACATTGAGTTCTTTATACGGTGTAGACCCAACCATTAAGTAGTAGATTTATCTCTATCTCTCTCTCTCTCTCTCTCTCTCTCTATATATATATATATATATATATATATATATATATATATATATATATATATATGACTATCCATAGCATAGCCATAAACAGATGACTGAAACTAGTAAAATGATGTGTACACACACACACACGCACACACACACATTATATATATATATATATATATATATATATATATATATATATATATATATATATATATATATATATATATATATATATATATATATATGTATGTATATATGTGTATATATATATATAATATAGAAAAGATTATATATATATGTATGTATATATGTGTATATATATATAATATAGAAAAGATTCTACAGGACTAGAACTGTTTCATTCGTGAGAAATCATCCGTTTTAGTCCTGTAGAATCTCTTCTATATTAAAACTTGTATGCTCTGCTATGTATTGAGTACCTTACTTACTTTGTTTAGCAAGATTCTTTATCTGAAATCGTGTGTTGAAACCGATATTGTTATACTTTGGGAGGGTCATGTTGCCAATAAGAAACACACGCACCACTTGCTTTCCACTTCAATTTATTATATATTTATAAATTTATAAATTTCTGGTTGGTTGGTTCCACAACCAGATAGTTGTTTATATATAGTCATAGTTCTTTCGTCACACACTCTGTGACCTCTTCAGTGACTGGGGATTTCTTTCTTTGTTTCTGTGCCTCTCCTTTGTTCTGTCCTACGCCATTTTGTTTCTGTGTGTGTGTTGTGTGCTCAGTCTGCGCATGCGCCACATCCGGGTGTCTGTGTGTGTTTATGTTCATTTATTTATTTGTTTATTTACATGTTACTGGTTGGTTGTTTGTTCTATGTGTGTGTGTGTTTTCATTTTGTCCTTAATTGTAAGTTGTGATGTTGCTGTTCCACTCATATTTTCTATTTAATTTTGGTTGTAATTCTTTTATGTTTATTGCCTCTGTAATTTGTCTAAACATTGCGTCTTTTCTGTGTGTAGATTTTATTTTTATTTCTATGTTCTCTAATTTACCCTTGTGTTCTATCTTAGCATGTTGGTAGAGTACAGATGATTCTTTATTATCTTGAAGGTCTCGCCAGTGTTCATTTATCCGTTCCCCTACACTACGAGCTGTCTCAACTATGTACACTATATTTTTGTCTCTACATTGTCCTTCGGTGCATCTTATGCTATACACTACATTTCTAGTTTTACAGTTAATATGGGGGCTTATTTTACAGGTTATACATTTCTTATCTATACATGAGGGTCTTTGAAAAGGGTAGGTCTTGCTAATAAGTGTTTTTACGGAGGTACCTGGTCTTTCTACTATCTTAATATTGAGTTTATGTTTATTTAGGGCCCTTCTAAATTTGTAAGCTAATTCACCTCTAGGGGTTGTATTGATGAACATTACACTCTGGTATTTATTGCTATCATACCATGAGTTTATTCTATTAGCCTTGTTCCTAGTTCTTTCTATTCTATTCCAGAATTTTCTCCTATACAAGGGGCAGGTCCCATTTAGGTCATTATTTACCATTTTTTCCCATTTGGTTCTGGCTCCTCTATACACTCTGATTTTATCTCTCTGATTGTAGCCAGAGAACTGCATACGGTGGATGAAGTGTTGTATGTGTCTCTCTAGTTCTTCGGGGTTGCACATGCGGGACACATTTCTCATCACCCGTACCAAATCCGCAATCAGTATGTTGATTTTGGTATGGTCCGAAATGGCCGAGTTTCGGTGGATCAGATGTTTGGAAGTCATGGGTTTGGCATAATGGGAATGGAGGATTTGTTTTTTGTTGTTAATGGTATCTAACCAGAGCTCTGTGTCTAGTACAGGTAATCGATGGTTGGGGTGTCTACTTGGGTAGTCTATAGTAACTCTAATGCTCTGGTGGATGGTGTTTGCTATTTGCTGGATGCTTTCCATTGTGTTTTTCTCTAGTTCCTGACTGTCCTCTAGTGGGGGTGTCTTAACTACGATGTTTATATCATCTACGTATCGGGAGTACATTATCAGGGTTAAGGGGTCTTCTAATTGTTCTTTAAGTTTAAGTTTAAGTCTACTGTCCCACCATACCATGAATAAGTTAGCTATGTCGCCTGCAATGCTAACACCAATGGCTGCTCCTTCCTCTTGGGCATATGTTTTTCCATTAAATTTGAACATATGTTCCTTAAGGGTTAGTTTTATGCTGGCCCCTACCGCATGTGCAATCATTTTCTTCAGTTCATCGTGGTTTTCGGGTGTCCGTATGGCTCTGGTCCACCCGTTCCATCTAACTGTGTGGGTTTTCTTGGCCATTGAGGTAATGGTAGGTGGTCTGCCTCTTGCTGGTCTTGTAGGGCACAGGTTGCTAAGGTCATATGTGTCTAGGTAACTATTACTATAGGTAAGCTTAAGTAGGAGTCCCAGCTCACTGGTATCAATCCCACGGAACTCAACCTTGCTCTCACTGATCATTTCTACGCATTTCTCCACAGCAGAATCCACGTCAATAGATGGATACAGGGACACAACATCTATACTGCCTATTATGCAGTTTGTTAGGTCCCCAGATCGGTTACTCACGCGGATTCTGCTGAGGAGGTCCTCCGTGCTGTCACATACATCTGGGGACATTTCAATGATGGGGCGTATGATCAGGGAGAGGAAGTAGGACAGTCTGTAGTTACTAGCAATGTTAGCCCCACAGACTGGCCGTGTTGGTGGTCCCGCGACAGGGTCACAGCCCGTTTTGTGGTCTTTTCGAAGCCCATACAACGCCGGCACGTCATTGTTCCAGGCCTGGAAGTTGTTGGCAGTCCTTTTGTTGGGCTGCATTATATTCGTCCACATCACCATATGGCCATTGAGGGCTTTTTCTCTATCCTCATGCTCCTGTGGTGTTACCTCTCTTGTGTTAGTGATGTGAGGTTGCATTGCCTGGATGTAGTTTGGCAGGCTGTCAACTGACATTCTGCCAGACTTGTCTGTTGGAAAGCATGCTATCTCTCCATTACGTGAGCGCTGCATGAGGAGCATGAGGATAGAGAAAAAGCCCTCAATGCCCATATGGTGATGTGGACGAATATAATGCAGCCCAACAAAAGGACTGCCAACAACTTCCAGGCCTGGAACAATGACGTGCCGGCGTTGTATGGGCTTCGAAAAGACCACAAAACGGGCTGTGACCCTGTCGCGGGACCACCAACACGGCCAGTCTGTGGGGCTAACATTGCTAGTAACTACAGACTGTCCTACTTCCTCTCCCTGATCATACGCCCCATCATTGAAATGTCCCCAGATGTATGTGACAGCACGGAGGACCTCCTCAGCAGAATCCGCGTGAGTAACCGATCTGGGGACCTAACAAACTGCATAATAGGCAGTATAGATGTTGTGTCCCTGTATCCATCTATTGACGTGGATTCTGCTGTGGAGAAATGCGTAGAAATGATCAGTGAGAGCAAGGTTGAGTTCCGTGGGATTGATACCAGTGAGCTGGGACTCCTACTTAAGCTTACCTATAGTAATAGTTACCTAGACACATATGACCTTAGCAACCTGTGCCCTACAAGACCAGCAAGAGGCAGACCACCTACCATTACCTCAATGGCCAAGAAAACCCACACAGATAGATGGAACGGGTGGACCAGAGCCATACGGACACCCGAAAACCACGATGAACTGAAGAAAATGATTGCACATGCGGTAGGGGCCAGCATAAAACTAACCCTTAAGGAACATATGTTCAAATTTAATGGAAAAACATATGCCCAAGAGGAAGGAGCAGCCATTGGTGTTAGCATTGCAGGCGACATAGCTAACTTATTCATGGTATGGTGGGACAGTAGACTTAAACTTAAACTTAAAGAACAATTAGAAGACCCATTAACCCTGATAATGTACTCCCGATACGTAGATGATATAAACATCGTAGTTAAGACACCCCCACTAGAGGACAGTCAGGAACTAGAGAAAAACACAATGGAAAGCATCCAGCAAATAGCAAACACCATCCACCAGAGCATTAGAGTTACTATAGACTACCCAAGTAGACACCCCAACCATCGATTACCTGTACTAGACACAGAGCTCTGGTTAGATACCATTAACAACAAAAAACAAATCCTCCATTCCCATTATGCCAAACCCATGACTTCCAAACATCTGATCCACCGAAACTCGGCCATTTCGGACCATACCAAAATCAACATACTGATTGCGGATTTGGTACGGGTGATGAGAAATGTGTCCCGCATGTGCAACCCCGAAGAACTAGAGAGACACATACAACACTTCATCCACCGTATGCAGTTCTCTGGCTACAATCAGAGAGATAAAATCAGAGTGTATAGAGGAGCCAGAACCAAATGGGAAAAAATGGTAAATAATGACATAAATGGGACCTGCCCCTTGTATAGGAGAAAATTTTGGAATAGAATAGAAAGAACTAGGAACAAGGCTAATAGAATAAACTCATGGTATGATAGCAATAAATACCAGAGTGTAATGTTCATCAATACAACCCTTAGAGGTGAATTAGCTTACAAATTTAGAAGGGCCCTAAATAAACATAAACTCAATATTAAGATAGTAGAAAGACCAGGTACCTCCGTAAAAACACTTATTAGCAAGACATACCCTTTTCAAAGACCCTCATGTATAGATAAGAAATGTATAACCTGTAAAATAAGCCCCCATATTAACTGTAAAACTAGAAATGTAGTGTATAGCATAAGATGTACTGAAGGACAATGTAGAGACAAAAATATAGTGTACATAGGTGAGACAGCTCGTAGTGTAGAGGAACGGATAAATGAACACTGGCGAGACCTTCAAGATAATAAAGAATCATCTGTTCTCTACCAACATGCTAAGATAGAACACAAGGGTAAATTAGAGAACATAGAAATAAAAATAGAATCTACACACAGAAAAGACGCAATGTTTAGACAAATTACAGAGGCAATAAACATAAAAGAATTACAACCAAAATTAAATAGAAAATATGAGTGGAACAGCAACATCACAACTTACAATTAAGGACAAAATGAAAACACACACACACATAGAACAAACAACCAACCAGTAACATGTAAATAAACAAATAAATAAATGAACATAAACACACACAGATACCCGGATGTGTCGCATGCGCAGACTGAGCACACAACACACACACAGAAACAAAATGGCGTAGGACAGAACAAAGGAGAGGCACAGAAACAAAGAAAGAAATCCCCAGTCACTGAAGAGGTCACAGAGTGTGTGACGAAAGAACTATGACTATATATAAACAACTATCTGGTTGTGGAACCAACCAACCAACCAGAAATTTATAAATTTATAAATATATAATAAATTGAAGTGGAAAGCAAGTGGTGCGTGTGTTTCTTATTGGCAACATGACCCTCCCAAAGTATAACAATATATATATATATATATATATATATATATATATATATATATATATATATATATATATATATATATATATATATATATATATATATATATATATATATATATATATACACACATACATCAAGAGAGGTGGGAGAAAGAAATGAGCGACAGACAGGTAGATTGATAAGTTAAGAGAAAGACGGGACGGCTAGATAGGTAGATAATTACAGTTCACACCCAGCTCTCTACATTTTACAAACATATAAAGGTAAACACCCGATATATACGAAAATTTGCATATACACACCACCTGTAAGCATAACATAATATATCATACAAAACTTTCTGCAACTCATTTTGACGCCATTTTGTTTTTACTTTATTTGCCATATTATTTCTTTTCTTCTTTCTACTTTGTCTTCTTTTGTTATTTCAATCATCATACGATGTTGACAACCAGACTCATAAGCCTGTCATCCATTTTATTTTATTTGTTGATTTGCTTTTTCTTTCTATTTTAATTCTTTCTATTTTTGTTCCTGAAATTTGTTAAGTTTCTTCTTTTCAAATCATTTTCTTGTTGTTGTTTCTGTTGTTGTTTTATTCTTTGGTTTCTGTTCGTTTGTATGTATTTGTTTTCTTTCTTGATGTTTTTATTCTATAGCATTATGTGGAGTTTAACAAATTTGGCCCAAAGATACATTCGTCTTTCGATTTTTTATCATTTCCTGTTTTATATTTGTTTCATTTTGTATGTTCATGATTGTGCTAGTGTGTTGGCGTCGTCGCTTATGTTGCTAGTGATATTGTTACTGACTGTGTTGGTGTTGTTGGTGATTCTTTTGGGTGTGATGCTGTTGTGGTTGATGTTGCTTTTGCTTCTGGTATAGCTAATGTGTCTAATAGTGATTGCTTGTCTTTCTAATGGTGGTTGTGGTGTTGATTATGGTACTGCGGCTGACCTTTTTTGCTTGCGGTGCTGCTGGGGGTGCTGCTGCTGTTAGTGTTTTTTCAAGTGGCTATGGTGTTGGTATTCGTCATTGACGTTGTACAGATCATGAATCTGCTGCTTTTGCTTTTGTTATTAGTGGTGGTGACAGTCCTGGTGGTTGGGGTGTTTTTGTTGCTGCTAGTGATAGTGGTATTGTAATTTCTGGTGGTGTTGATGATAGCAAACGCAACTAATATTCAACTGTCGTAGATTAGAACCAATTTATCATGAAGCCAAGCTGAAAACTATTGAAGTGTCTGGGAACAAAAGACGCCAGAAATAAATACATAATCAACAAAAACACTACGCATAACAACTACAACGATAACAAGGATAATTACATCACCACCACAGCACAAGAACACAAAAAAGTGAAAATGGCAACCTATACTTCAAATATAACTAATAGAACTAATCCGTTGTTTGTAGTAGTAGTAGTAGTAGTAGTAGTAGTAGTAGTAGTAGTAGTAGTAGTAGTAGTAGTAGTACTAGTAGTACTAGTAGTAAAAAATGTATTGGCAGGTAATCATGCTGATTTCTTACTTTTCCACACAGGATAATCGATCTAATAGACCACGTGTTTTACTGGTACTTATTTTATCGATCCTTTTCAAATAAGATGAAAGGAAAGGTCAATCAGTGAGATTTGGAGTCTGGGGTAAAGGGCTGTAACCAAATGGTGAAATGTATTTTTCCATTCTTCTACTACTCACACACATATACATACATATTTATACATAAACACACACACACACACATGCATATAAAAACATATATATTTGTATGTATGTGTGTGTGTGTGTGTGTCAGAGAGTTAGTGTGTGTGTGCGTGCGTGTGCTTGTGTGACTGGTGTATATAAAGGCTGATGATATGTTTATGTATAATAATTGTTTATACTTTTAGCACAAGGGAGGTAACTCTATGCTGGAAAGTATGGCGTCCGATCCTCTACCGATACTGCCAATCCACCGCCCTTATAATAATCGTGCAAGTCTCTCGCTATGAATATTTTAAGCCGTGATCATGTCATAACTATCTCAGTAACTGTTTGAGAATATCTGAACAGTCCTTGTGGATTTTTATCGGACAGCGGTGATATATACACATTCGATACTAAGGCAAGTATAAACTATATCGTATATAATTTGTGTGGAAGATACCACGCCTGAAGATGTTTGTTTGCATATGGTATGAACCAAGCAAATATCTAACAACAGAATACAAAAGCAAATTCAAAATTACAAACCACAACATATTGAACCCTATTTGCTAAATCAGACTAAATAAGTATTTTTCCACTGGCAGAAGCACCACTGCTTTTCTGTGTTTCTAGCTCAGGACACAGAGTTAAAACCGATGCCGCTAGTCATTTCGTCTTTCGGTTTAACAGTTCCCCTCATCAGTCGCTCCTGGACTAATACCATATTTGTTGACTCCGAAAAGAATGAAAGGCAAATTTGACTTTGGTTGGACTTGACTCCAGATTACGCAATATGAACAACTACCAAAAAAGCATTGTTTTCGATATTCTCGCAACTGTAGCAATATAAACGTAATATAATCCACACTATAATCTAACATAACTGCTGTAATTTTACCAAGTTAGAATAATGAGGAGAATCTAGTGCCATAATAAACAGTCACTTAGAAACTCCGATAAGTGAAATTTAACAAATATTTGAAGAGATAATTTTTGTGTAAATTGAACACATGACACAAAAGAGCTTGATAACTTATAACATAAATGCTAGAACCCTTATCATACAAGTTATTTAGAAGTAGAATAACGGAAAGAAACATAATAGATATTGTATTAACTGACAGTGTTTGTGTCGATATCTCTGAGAAAAGAAAATTATCTGAGATGATAAACAGAACTTTTAGAGGAAATTAAACAGCAAAGCTATTTAGGTAAAAAATGCTCAGACAAAGAAGAAACAAATATTTTGGATAATAATACAGGAAGTACAAAACAAACATAAAATATATTAAACAATCCACAGAGCCAAAGAAAACAACAACATTGAAAATAATTTCTCCATGCACAGCCGAATAGACGGATACTGCTCCACAAAATATAATAGATGCTTTGGAATCTTGAAATAACTGCAAGTTACTTAGAATAAGTAAAATCAAATCTAGATAACGCATCACCATGTTTTACACACAAATATATATAGTCCAACATTTTAATTAAATGATAATATGACTATATTAAGCAATTAACGTGTTGACAAAAGGAAAAGTAATGTCCTAGCTAAAAGCAAAATAAATGAATGGCCGTTGAAAAGGATTGGTCAATATACATTCCTAACTTCTATTAATCTCTCGCATTCACAGTACATAAGAAGATATATTAAGACTTCGGAAATATAAAGATATCATACTGAATGTAAGCTTGGTTAAATTGTTAATAAAGGTGAGATGGTAGAATTGTTGAGACAATATTCCTTGAGGTATTTTTCTATCTCTCGGGGCTCTGTGTTTATATCATACCAAGGTCAACTTCGTCATTCATCATCATGGGTTGGATAAAATAAAATAACACCCCAGATCCATGAAATTGTTAGAGCATCGAATAAACTAACGTATGGTGTTCCTTCTCGGGTTGTGTATTTTTCTTTATATTCCACTAAGGCCTATTTTGGTGTGGAATAAATTGCGTTACAAGATTTATCACAAGCGCCAGGCCTTTGTTTAGGAATTTCTTCTTCTCTCATTACTTTACACAAATCTCCGGGGGCCGAAGAAGCATATTGTACACTGTTGACTAAATAGTAAAAGCAAAATTAAAACAATATTTTAATGTTGCAAGAAGAGAAAATGTAACACTGCCCGAATAAACTAAAATCTGACGATGTTTTATTTGTTTACCAGCCCTCAGTGATTCTCAAAATTTAAGCTTACTAAGTAGAAGATAAACATAATATAAAATACACAAAAATAAAGTGGAATATTCTAAGAAGATTCGGTTTCAAATTTTATCTTCTCTTTAACGCGATTAACTCAATACAGCTTCAAATTTTAGACTTAGCAAGAAGCTTGTTGAGATTAAGCTTTTCAGTTTTCTCTCTATAAATGTCAAACAAATGATATGTCAGTTCTGCGCTGTTATTAATGACATTTATCGTTTGTTTTACAAGGTAACACTGACTTAAATGTGAGCTTTGATGGAGGTGAATGTGCGAGGGTCACCACAAATTGAAGAAGGCTGACAAATTTAATAACATTAAAAAATATTACCCGAGGATCTGTGGTGATCCTTCAGAAATAACGCGATTTCAAAACAAAAATGACCTCAGAACATTAATGGATGGGTAATCTATCGCTTTTGACAATGGGCATGAAGGGGGTGCGATCAAATTGACGTTCGACTCATGAATTAACATGTAAACAACTAAGTATTCCATAGATACGTGTAGTCGTAATGTAACTCCCAAACCAAATAAGCATGATACACTCTCTCACAAGACTGTGCATTTAAATGAGAGGTACAAACAATCCGATGGACTTCCACACTGTTTCGGTCTACCTAATTTCACTACCTATGTTTATTTCGACCCCACGTTTGGGTCAAGAAACCACTCCTGGTTGTTTCTACACCCGAGAGAAGAAACGTGATGTCGAAGCAATAGTAATCTCATCGGTAAGGAAAGGAACTGATAGTCAGATCAAACTAAAGACTCTAGGTTTCCATTGTACTTTCCTTAGCTGATACTATCTGCCGGTCTCATCTCCAGGTAGAAGCCTCATCATATTTTTTGGTGACACGAGGCGGAATCCATACACACACTTCCGAAACAAATGCTACGAAGAATCCCACCGACTCATTAACCTTTCTGCCTATCAAACACGTTAGAATCAGACTTTATTTATCGATCTCGACAGGACAACAGGTTAAATTGGCATTGGGCTGATATAAACACAGTGCGAATGTGGTCGGGACAAATATTGTGGTATTTAATCCTACTCAATCACGACTCTGCAGCTTAACCACCTGCACTATACGGATTTAATTTAATAGGATACACGAGCTGCAGGAGAACAGGCCTGATAAAAGGTAACTCCCAATGCTCGCCGTCTGTGGATTTCTACAGATTTCGCATACTCGGTATACATATTTGCTCATCGTTAGCCATTGTACCATTAGTCGTTTGGGAGCAGATGAAACAGTTAAATCTTCCTCAAATCACACCATCTTTGGAAAAGAAAACTATTCAATATTATAGTTCTACATACTTCTTTTTCTATTATGTCAGTTGAAATGACCAACTTCTGATAATTTTGTAAAGCTATTTCTTAGTAATCTATTTCATAGTCATTCTGTCAGTGACTAAACCAGCAACCGCATCTTAGCAACGCCTGCTCCAGGCTGTCTCACTCAGATGTACTTGTCATGCCTTTCCTCTGGGAGAAGATGAATGTAGTGAGTAAAATCCCTACATGTGTGCAAGGACCACCCATGTAGCTTCAATCAGTCTTGACTAGAAGTATCATCATTCACACAAATTATTTTTAAAGTAACATATTCCACATCTACCATCTCCTTTCCTACAGGCAACCAAAACAAAGATCAGATGAACCAACCCTGTATTCACCAACATAGAAAAACAGAAATCAAACAGACTGGAAGGCGAGAAAAGTGTAATATAAATGCTAAACTCAACTAATATTGAGCCACCCATAAGCAAACACTCACGTAAGAACTGTAAATTTAGATTCGCTGCTCAAATAAACAGGCTTGATTCTTTAGTGTGTTTGAAACAAATAACTATGAGCTAGTATCCTATCGACTTGATACATCGTTTCTAGTTACACTTCAATGCTGAACGAAAACGTTTCAGTGTTTGTTAAACAATATATTACTTATAGCCATTATCCGAAGTATTACTATATTCGTGTAGTACTTGTGTGACTTGTTGACGTAAAGTGCCTATCTGAAATATTAGTAATGAAATGCCATCTCTTAGTAATAGTAATTCTTAGTGCAACTTATTCAGAAAAATCAGCCAATAGACATTGTTTATATGAATTGATGGACAGAAATATATTTACCTTGTTATGTCAATTCTCTCTGAACTCGCACATCAAATTAATGTCTTTGAAAGATGCTGTGGGCAAAACGAAATAATCTTCAATTTTCTCTTCTAAAACTAACATGCCTTCTGGCGTGGTAAAATCTGCTTAGCGTGATCTCTGTACCATTTTATGAAGTCTAGAATTTTGGGAAACAGATTAAATGTTGATGTCATATAACTAGACATGAACAAGACCTATGAACAAATTTACAAAGACATTCTGTTAAAAATAACGTTATCGATGTAAGCGTAAAAGTTCTGATTTAGATAAGATATTTTCCAGCCAGTAGAATACAAACCACCATTATAAACGAAATGCAATTAAATTCACCGAAAGTAAAACAACCATCAATGCGTAGTAGGTCCGGTTCAGTTTACCACATATCAGAAGCAAAACAAAGAGATTGTACACTGCACTCAGCGAATGATATTTATTCAGGTTCAACATTTGTGGGAACTAGAGAGAAAGTTAGTCTCAAATCAGAGACGTTGCTTGAATGATTGCAACAAATTAAACTCAATTGAAGTCGCCCAATGTGGTGCTGTTAAACCGGGCAACGTTAAATAGTGACGCCTTCGTACCTTAGCTAGGGGTCCTGTTTGACAGGTATATTACAATTTCAATCTTGACAAAATAATTCTCCATTGGAAAATCTTTATTTTACTTGTCAAGAAAAAGGTCAAATTTAATAAAACATGTAAATACTTACAGTCTCCTTCATATTTGAGAAATATAAATGTAACTAAGAAATGGTATCTCCTTCTAGACGTTACTACCACTCATGAGACAACTCATCTCCCCTCTTTTCCACACGCATGCTGTATCCAAATCTACCTCAAACACTGTTCTAGCCATTACGGCCTGACCTTTTTACACAGAACATCGGCATTCTGAAACTATTTCCCTGTGATTTACAGCAGTTAACATGCAAAGGATTCTCCGGTCTCCTTGGTCTTACGTGCACAAGTCATTGGACAATTATTCGTAGTAAAAACTGTGCGCTGAAGCTGTTAATTTTACATTAATTTAATATTCAAAATTACTCGGTTATAAAAATAGATTGTGTATCAACGAATCTGGCCGACTTATGAAGGTTATAAAATAGAGAGAAATGACCTGTCTCGCTTTTGTATAATTGTTGCATAGCCTTACGGTATACGGCAGGTGTGACTTCAGATGCCACAGGTGACGTTGTCCACTTTTTCTGGGCCTTACATGCTTAACTTATTACACTATTTTTCATTGCCAAAAAGTGTGCGTTCAAGCTATTAACTATAATTTTACTTAATATTCAACGGTTTAAAAAAGAAAGTTTTATTTACATTTCTGACCAATTGATAAACGGAACGGAGTGGGCAGCCGCACATTAGGTCAATAGTAGCACATGCACGTGGTATACGACATGTATAAATTGTTTATATATATATATTTACATATTACTACACCCTGCTTAGTACTACAATTCAATACTTACTGGAAATTACACATCGAGTGCTCACTCTGGTGAAGTATATATATATATGTATATACATGATGGCAGCTCCCCGAGATCGGGTATGATTATCAACCGACATCAGCTTCAGGCCTGTGTTAGGTACATTGAAAGGATATGGCGTTTTAGGCCGGCAAATCACTTAAAGTGTTTTGCACAGAGTTAGCAGGTGTGCAAGGCTATCGATATAATATTATTGTTCATTAGAGGTTCATTATGCACTTTAATGTGCTTGTTCAGGTCGCTGGTAGACCTGCATTCTTTACCGCATGTTCAGCATATGTATGTTGCATTACCAAGCATATATAGATACATACATACGCATACACACATGTATATATTTGTATGTATACACACACAAGCACACGCGTACACACACACACACACACACAAACACACACACATATATATATATATATATATATATATATATATATATAAGTGTGTGTGTGTGTGTGTGTGTGTCAGTGTGTGTATAAAATGAAATCGTATATATATGCGTAAAAAAGGGTTGCTTAAATGTAAGCAGTTTGCCGTCTGAGACTGAATTAGCTGTAGTATATTATATTAATGCCACTTATTTTGTCATCGTTACCTGAAAAATCCAAAGTGAATTCAACGTTTTCGGAACTTTAAAGAAATGAGCCTGCATGCTCTAAGTTATTTAGTCACGAGCACACTCACTTCTCGAGACATCCTGTCTATAAATAAATAACTAAAGAGAAAAGAAATGCTCCTAATATTCTACAATCAGTAATATGTTATAATAACAATAATAATAATAATTATTATAATAATAATAATGATTTCATGTATTGGCCACAAGGGCCGACATATAGGGGACAATACAAAAGACTGGGACAGTGGGGTTTTACAGAAAAATCGAGTAAACAATATGAATAAACAAAGTAACAATAACAAAGTAACAGTAAAGTAACAATAAAATTACAACAAGAAAAAAATTCCCCAATAGGGGGGATGACCACCTAGGGTTCGCTCAGGTACCCCACCAGTCCTGAACGACCCGACGCTTCGAGAGCACCCTGGAAGGGCACCCCTCTCCTCTTCAAATTTACCTACCTACAGACGCACGACCAGAGTAGTCCCACTCACACGGGCCATTCTCGCCACATTCACCCACCTTTCAGCAAATGTACTGGGGGGGGGGGGGGGGGGCAGCACTTCTCTCTCCACCCTCACCTTCCTTTCCAAGTGAAACTTGAAAAAGTTGATGAGGGATTGGCCGAAGAGAAAAGTGTCTGTCTTCAGTCCTTTCAACCTCGTCCACCATACAACCTCTTTCGCTACTGCCACCAGACAGGGGAAAATTGCCTGCCCTTCCTGGTCAAAAGAAGGGAGCGGGTCGATCTTCACTATGGACTCGGCCGATAGCCGGATCCGTTCTACACGCGACAACAGCTGTTCAACATAACTCCACAAGTCAGTAATGCACGGACACTGGACGAGTGCGTGCAGAACTGTTTCGTCGCTCTGCGCGCATCTCGGGCAGGTCCGTCTGACAGCACTTCCGTGCCTGTAGTAGTAGTAGAGTTTCTCTCGAACCGGCAGTGCCCCCCGGTAGCACTGCCAAGCGAGGGATTTTTGGAAATTATCCATCGTCCCCGGCTCGAAAGTCCTCCGGTACAGACTGGTTAGTTCGACTTCGTTGACTCCCAGAGCCTCTCCGAATGCGTCGTCGCACTTGCCCACCACTAATCCTCTATAGAACTCGAGAGTGGAAGTTCCATTGACCGCATTGCTCGCCTGGTAGGGGGCAGTCAGTGCCTGGCAACATTCCAGATGCCAGTCACCCAGTTTTGGTCTCTTCTTGACCCAGGACTGCAACTCAGTCAAAGAAACAAGCTGCGGAAAGGCCCGTCTGACAAACGGCGACCACACCTGTTCACCGTTTAGGCAGAATATCTGGAGATGCCGCAGCCTCAGCGCGTGACTGCGCATCATTAGCCACGGCATGCCCAGCCCTCCACGTAGAGGGTGCTGCAGCAGATGGACCGCCTCACCAGCGGAACCTGACCCCTCCAAAAGAATTTGAAGAGGAGCCGATAAAAGATGGCGAGGCGCGAACGGGGGCAAGGGACGACAGTCATACGGTAGTAGATGACAGACGCGATGTACGCCAGACCTTTCAGTGATAGCTTCATCCCAGCCCATTTCTGGGTGAGACTGACTACCCTGCCCGTCACCTCGTCCCAATTCTTATCCACCTGGAGGTCTGGCCCGAACCAAACACCTAGCAACTTTACCGGTCCGTCCGTCCAGCGCCTAACGACGCTGTTGGACGGCATGGACTTGCCTCTCCAGGTGCCGAGTTGCAAGCCTACTGACTTTTCCGGGTTAAGTTTTGCTCCCGTCAACCTTTCATATTCCTCCAATAAGTTGCCGACCACCTCGATTTCTGAGGTATCCGACACCATCACGGTGATGTCGTCCGCATAAGCCGATACAGCCTTTCCGCGTCCCGGTTCGAACGGGATGCCCTGCAACAGCTCCAGCTTCCGCAGTAAAGGCTCGAGAGTCAATACGTACAGAAGGGAGGAGAGAGGGCACCCTTGACGGATCGATCGGGAGACCTGAAACGGTTCCGAGAGGTGGCCATTAATTTTGACCATCGAGCAGGTGCCGCTGTGCATTGCAGCGATCCAGCTTCTGAAGACGGGGCCGAAGCCAGCCGCCTTGAGGACAGCCTCCAGGTACAGATGGTCGACCCTATCGAATGCTTTCGATTGACCTAAATCGATCAGAGCCCCACCGAAGCCAGGTTTACACCCTACCCTCTCTATGATGTATCGCATTAGGTGGAGGTTGTCGTGTATGGACCTGGTTGGGATTGCGCAAGTTTGCGCCTCCCTAGCCAAATCCCCGACGACAAGCGCCAACCTCTTCGCTAACACCCTGGCCAAAATCTTAAACTCTGTGTTGAGCAGAGTTATGGGCCTGAAATTGTCTAATGTGTCCCTCTTGTTCTCGTCTTTACTTATCAGCGTCACTACGCCCCGGCTCACAGAACTGGGAATACTCCCGTTTTGCTGCCAGTTGCAGTAGAGGGCTTCGAGGAGATTGTAGAACAAGTCTGGCATATTTACGTAAAGCTCGTAGGGCAGACCATCCAAACCGGGTGACTTGCGCCTCATGCAGCCTACAAGGGCATCCTGAATCTTGGCTGAAGTAATTGGCCTTTCGCAGCGCCCGGCGTCAGCCGTCGAGAGTTGCGGCAAGTCATCGAGGTAGGGACTGAAGTCCGCCACCATCTCTGACCCGCCACTTCCTCCGAACAACCGAGCAATATGTTGGCGAAAGGCCTCATACATCCTCTTGGAATCGCTCAGCTCGAGCCCGTCTCGGTCCGTAAAAGACCGAATCGTGGTTTTATTACCACGCTGCGCCTCTGCCACGCGGGCTCATCGAACAGCTTTGGTTCCCTCGTTTCTCAGAGCACGCGCCTTAGCTCTGACAATGCAGCCTTCGTGTTTCGCATTGAAGAAATGGTCTAATGCCATTCTCGCCGCTAGCACATCAGTTGCAATGCCACTACCAATAGCCTCGTCTAACTTATCTACCAACTCCCCCTTCTTTCTATTTTTCTCTAATGCTACTTCTTTGCTAAACTCTATCGACATTACTCTAATCTCTCTTTTGAGAGCCCCCCACCATCTATTGTTGACGACTCCCCCTGTCAACTTTTTCTTAACTAAATTGTTGACCTGGTACCTGTAAGCCTTACGTGCCGGAAATTACATGTTTAGCTTCCAGTAACCAGGTCCTAACCTACGCGTCTTATCTAGGTCGACCATACAGATCACAAACTTGTGATCTGAACAGGCGACCGTTTCAAAACGTGGACAGCTTACACTATTTTTGTCTATTTTCCCAATGAATATCCTGTCTATATACGATCTACATGACCCTATGCGGTTAGCCCAGGTCCATACTGGCGCATTAGGGAAATCTAGTCGGTACCTGTCAGACAGTTGGTACTGGCTGATCAGGTTCTTGAGGCGTTTGCACCCCCCGCTCCTATCGGATACTCCCACACAGTCCCAGCGTGCGTCTAAGATGCCGTTCCAGTCCCCGCTAACAGTAAAGGGCGAGACGTACCCAGAAAGGCTTCCAGGCGTCTAAAGAGTCCGGCCGTCCTGCCCCAGTAGGAGCATAGACGGCCACCAGTCTAAAGGCACCACCTTCATTATTGTTCACGTCCAGGACCACCAACTTCCCGTCCAGGACCACCAACTTCACGTCCAGGACCACCAACTTCCCGGAAGATCGACCTTATCTCGAGATCCAGGCCTTTCCTAAACAGCACTGCGACCCCGCCTCCCATTCCCGGCTGGCTAACAGATGCAAAGATCTGATAGTCGTCGAAAATGGGGGCTAGTGCGCGCGTGTCGGAAATCCTGGTCTCGCTGACTGCAATTACATCCATTTCTATAGACCTGAGGTCGTTGAGCAGGTGACCCTGCTTCCAGGACGATCCCAGGCCTCAAACATTTAAATATCCTACTCTTAATACGGCCATGTTGGCAGGTTAAACAGAGAGAGAGGAAGGTTTACTTACCTTCCGGGCTCTTGTGAAGGTCGGGTTGTTCGACCTCCATAGTTAGTGGGGTTTCTTTTGGGAACCCTTTTAAAAGTCTTGAAGTGCGTTTTACGTTCGGGGTTCCCACGTCCCGAGGAAAGCTGTCTCGTATTTCTTTGAATATGTCGAGCGGCATTCGCACCAGAACCAAATCTTCCGGCACGCGAAATGTGCTCGATTTAAACATTTCCCCCTCTTTTTGTATATTTTCACTTCGTGCTACGAGGGCCATCAGTTCCTTGTTGGCCCTCCTGACGAGCACGAAGTTCTGTATGTTTTGTTGGTGTGATTTTATTTGTTTTTGTGGATGTGGTGGTGATGGTTTTGGTGGTGTTGTTTCGGTTGTATCTGTGTTTGTTGTGAGTGCGATGTCTGTGGTTTCAGATGTTTGTGTGTATATTTGTTCGCGTTTGGGGGATTCTGGTGATGGTGATGGTGGTGTTGGTGTTATTGGAGAGATGTTTGCGTGGGTGGTGTCTGCGTTTTTTATTGTGGGTGCTTTTGTGCTTTGTTGAGTTTTTTTTTCTTTTTGTGTTTCCTTTTTTGTATTTTGGGGTATTTGGGATTTCCCTCATTTTCACTACTGGTAGATGAGGGATCTGTTTCTGTAAGTGTGTCTGTATGTATGTTTAAGGTTTTATTGGTGTGTGTATTTTTGTGGGGAGGGGGAATTTAAAAGCTTTCCTCGTTTCCCCCTGGGTGTCAATGTTGGTGGTGGTCTTTCTATTGGTGTTGTTGGTGGTGGTTTTGCCGGTGCAGGTGTTGGTTGTGGTCCTCGCCCCGGCGTCGGCAGCAGTGGAGCCTTTCGACCCCTTGCCTCTTTCAGCAGTTGAGGGCAGAAGGCTCGCAAATGGGTTTTTTCCCCACAAACAAAACACTGCGGCCTTTTGCCTTCGGTCATAATGTGAATGACAGTCCCATTCTGAAGGCGGGTGTGGTCTGGGATTGTCGTCACATTCTCGGGCTTGATCTGGAGAAGGATCTCCAGGTCAACCCCGGACCAGTCCTCTCTGGCCGTTCTGGTCACTTCTATAGGGACTGTATCCGTCCCCTCCACAATCACACATCCCAGAAGCCACCACATGTCAAGTCCTGGTGGGATTCTGGGAATGCGAAGACGGGCCGTTCTTTTTCCCATGTGGGAGGGGTACATTATGACCTTGCAGGTTTTGCAAGGAGTCATGGTGTGTTTCATCGCGAGGCCTTCTGACTTGAACAACATCGAAATGGTGCCGTACTGTCTGCCCCTCTCTATGTACTGGGTGTCTTCTCTGATGCACCTCAGCGCGACTTCGATATCTTCTTGTGGGATTAATGCTGCCCTTTTGGTTTGTGCTGAGATACATCTATAATGTACAGTTTTGCGCTCCACTGCCTCAATAGCTTCTACCGAGACAGTTAAGTTGGCCTAAGTTTGCTCTTGCTTGATGAGCTTCCATGCCTGGGCCAACTTTTCATCTTTGTTTGAGAGGTCCATGTTGAAGCATGGCCTCTTTTTTGCTGCTGCCGCAGCGAAAGTGGTCTTGTTTTCGTTGGGGGTGTTGTTGACGTTGTTCTTGTTGGTGTTGTTGTTAGCACTGTCGCTGTTATCATTTTGTCTTTGCTGCCACCGTTGTTCTCGGTGCAGTTGGTATTGTTGCTGTTGGTGCTGTCGCTATTTGTTTTCATGTTAGTGGTGTTGATATTGTTGTTGTATTTGTTTTTTGTTTTTTTGTTATCTGTATTTTCGTTGTCGCTGTTACTCTCATTTTTTTTCAAATTAGAATCCTTATTGGTATCATTGGTGTCTTTGTTTACCTTGTTTGTGGTAGTATTTGTGTTATCAATGTGTTAATTTCGCTGTAGCGCTCCTCTCAACTTCTACGTCGTTGTCGCACGAGAGCCGACATATCGCTGGGGGGGCGTGGCTCAGCCATGTTTTTTTTTCTTCGTAAATTTTTTAACATGTAAAAAAAGTTCAAATATTTGGGCCAAAAGGCCCAAATATTATACTTTCCTCTTCACGGGGCAAAGTCTAAGGGCTTATATCCCTTACACAACAAGAAATATTTAACAACAAATAATTTAAACAGGCAAATAAAGTGACTTACTGTGAGCGAGCAAAATACGTCCGCTTAAACCAATAATAATAATAATAATAATAATAATACTTTCTTTATTAACCACAAGGGTTTACATAAAGTAGATATTAAGGACAGTACAGGACAATACAGGACGGTACAAATGGGCATTTCTGCGTGTAAAAAAACAGAGGATGTAATAAAAATAATGAAAAATTCCGCAATAGGGGGGAGACTTCCGAGGGACATTTGTGGAGAAAGCCCATTAAAAGTCCACAATGACCCTGACCACCAGAGCAAGTGCCCTATCCAAGTTTTCCACCTTTAATTTACAGACACATACTCAGAGTAGGCCCATTCACTCGGGCCATACTTGCTTCTCTCACCCATCTTTCAAAAAAATGCTGGGAAGTGAGCACTTCCCTCTCTACCCTGATTTTCCTTTTCAAATGAAATTTGAAAAAGTTAATCAGGGCATCACCGAAGAGGTAAGTGCTCGTCTTCAAACGTGTCCACCATACTATCTCTTTCGCCATGGCCACCAGACAGATAAAAACTGCCTGCCCTTCCCGGCTAAAGGAAAAGTGCGGGGCAATCCTCACGATGGACTCAGCTGATAGCTGGATCCGTCCTACACGTGACAGCAGGTGTTTGACATAAACCCACAAGTCAGCAATGCTCGGACACTGGACGAGTGCGAGCAGGACGGTTTCGTCGCCCTGCGCGCATCTCGGACATGCCCGGTTGACGGCACCTCCATGCCTGTAGAGTTTATCCCGAACAGGCAAAGCTCCTCGGTAGCACTGCCAGGCTAGGGATTTCTGGAAGTTGTCCATAGGCCCCGGCCCGAAATTCCTTCCTAAGAGATTGGCTACTCGATTTTCGTCGACGCCTAGAGTTTCTCCAAATACGTCGTCGCTCTTCCCCTCCACTAATCCTCTATAGAACGCCAAGTTGGAGTTTCCACCGATCACATTGCCCGATTGGTCGAGGGCTGTGAGCGCCTGAAGACATTCCAGTCTCTAAGCGCTCCCTCTCGGTCTTCGCTTGACCCAGGACTGCAGCTCCGTCAAGGAGACAAGCTGGGGAAAGACGAGTCTAGCAAACGGCGCCCACAGCTGATCACCGTCGAGGAAGAGGTGGAGATGTCGTAGCCTGAGCGCGTGTCTGCGCATCATCAGCCATGGCATGCCCAGTCCTCCACGTAGCGGGTGTTGACAGCAGATGGGCCGCCTGACCATCGGAGCGCGTCCCTTCCACAAAAAGCGAAAGAGCAAACGCTGCAGCCCAGTCAGGCGGGGCTTAGGACAAGGTACGACGGTCAGGAGGTAGTAGATAACGGACGCGATGTACGCGTTAGCCACCTCCGCTCGACCTTTCAGGGATAGCTTCCTCTCCGCCCATTTTGGGGTGAGAGAAGCCATCCTGCTCGTCACCTCGTCCCAGTTTTTGTCCGTCTGGAGGTTCGGACCGAACTAGACCCCTAGCAATTTAACCGGTCCGTCTGTCCAGCGCCCGACGACGCTGTTGGACGGCATGGACATGCCTCTCCAGGTGCCGAGCTGTAGGCCCACTGACTTTTCCTGGTTGATCGTTGCTTCTGTCACCGCTTCGTATTCTCTTAGTGTAGTGCCGATCGCCTCGATGTGTTTGGCGTTCAACACCGCTACGGTGACATCGTCCGCATATGCTGACACGGATCTTCCGCATCCTAGTTCACGCGGGCCTCCCCTCAACGTCTCCAGTTTGTGCAGTAATGGCTCGAGAGTCAATACGTACAAGAGGGACGAGAGGGGTCATCCTTGGCGGACCGAGCGCATAATGTTGAACGGTTCCGAAAGGTGACCGTTCACTCTCACCACAGAGCAGATGTCGCTGTGCATGGCAGCGATCCAGCCTCTGAAGACGGGCCCAAAGTCAGCCGCCCTCATGACTGCCGCTAGGTAACGATGGTCGACCCTATCGAAAGCATTTGAGTGGTCTAAATTGATCAAGACCCACCCGTGCCAGGTTCCCTAGCTACCCTCTCTACGATGTATCGCATGAGGTGGAGGTTGTCGTGGATGGATCTGTCGGGAATGGCACACGTCTGCGCCTCTCCCACCAGACCACCAGCGACAAGCGCCAACCTCTTTGCTAGCACCTTGGCCAAAATCTTGAACTCTGTGTTTAGCAGAGTTATGGGCCTGAAATTATCTATGTTATACCCCTTGTTCGGATCCTTTCTCAGCAGCGCCACAGCTCATCGGCTCACAGAGCTTGGAATTATCCCGTTCTGTTGCCAGTTGCAGTAGACGTCCGCCAAGAGGCCTCCGAACAAGTCTGACATCTGTACGTAAAGTTCATAGGGACGACCATCCAAACCAGGCGATTTACTCCTTGCGCAGCCAGTCATTGCATCCCTACTTCAGCGGCTGTTATCGGCTTTTCGTAACACTCCGCCTCAGTGGCCGAGAGCCGCGGCAGTCCGTCGAGGTAGACACTAAAGTCCATCCCTCGATCCGGCCCGCCGCTGCCCCCGAACAGCTGTGCGAAGTGTCGCTGAAAAGCTTCACACATTTGCTCGGGATCGAGTAGCATACGCCCGTCGTGGTCCACCAAAGACCGAATCGTGACTTGATGCCACGACGCGCCTCCGCCACTCGGGCCCATTGAACGGCTTTCGTCCCCTCGTGTCTGAGAGCACGCACCCTAGCTCTGACAACGCAGCCTTCGTGCTTTGCATTGAAGAATTGGTCAAGGGCCAATTTCGCCGCAAGTACGTCGGTCGCGATGCCTTTGCTAAGCGCCTCGTCTAATTTTCTAACTAATTCTCCCTCTGCTTTACTTTTCTATATTGCTAAAGCCTTACTAAACCTAATGGACTCTATTCTAATTGCTCTTTTCAGATCAAACCACCACTTGTTGTTTTGTTGGCCTCCGTCAACGCCCGCTTAACTAGTTCGCTAATCCAGTCTCTGTAGGCCTTGCGCGCTGGTAAGGACGCGTTTAGCTTCCAGTAGCCAGGTCTTCGTCTATGAAGCCTATCTAAGTCAAGCACACAGAACACGAATGTGTGGTCCGTGTAGCTGACTATTTTGAATTGTGGACAACCTATGCTAGACCTATCTATTTCCCTACAAAATACTCTATCTAGATATGATCTGGATGACCCTATGCGGTTTGTCCAAGTCCATATTGGCACATTCGGGAAATCCAATCGGTACCTGTCAGACAGTTCAAAACGCCTGAGTAGGTTGGTGAGGCTCTTGCACCCTCCTCCCCTATCCGCTAATCCCACACAGTCCCAGCGTGCATCTAAGATCCCGTTCCAGTCGCCCACTAACTCTAAAGAGCGGGACGTTCCTAGAAAGGTCTCCAGACGCCGGAAGAAATCAGGCCGCCCTGCTCTTGTCGGGGCATAGACGGCCACTAGCCTGAAAGCTTGCCCGTCTCCGCTGGTCACGTCCAGCACCACCAACTTATCTTCTGGGGCCAGGAAGATGGCCCATATGGCGTGATCCAAACCTCTCCGAAAAAGCACAGCAACTCCTACCCCCGATCTAGGACGGCTGGGTAATGCGTACACATCGTAGCCGCTGAAGATCGGTGCGAAGGCCCGTGCTTCGGAGATTCTGGTCTCGCTGATGGCCACTACATCTATGTTTAGTGACCTGAGGTCGTTGAGCAGGTGGCTCTTTTTCCATGACGACCCCAAGCCACGCGCATTTATGCTGCCTATTCTGAGTGAGGTCATGTTGAAATGGAGTGGAAAAGATGGGAAAGACCACTTACCTTACTTCTCGTAGAGGAAGGATGGTTTCTCCATTTTTTTCACTGCTTGTGGCCTCCTCCGGAAGGATGTCCTTATAAATCCTCCTGCAGAGTGCTTGTCGGAAGTCTCCGATGTCTTTGGGGAATTTTGGTTTTAGTGTCGTGTACGTTTTCTGTGTGATGCGAGTGATTTGTATGTGTGGAGGTGGTGTGAACTTTCGGGGTGTTGTGTAGTCTTTTTCTCTGATGCTGGTGTTGTGTGGATGTAGTGTAATAATTGGTTGTTGTTCAAATGTAATGCTGTGTAGTGTGTATCGTTTTGGTTGTTTTGTTTTGTTTGCGTTTGTTGTGGGTTTGATTCTGTTTCGATTTTTGGTGACTTTTGTGGTGTTGGTGATGGTGGTGTTGGGCTTAATGATGGTGATGGTGTTGGTGTTTGTGGTGATGGGGTTGGTGATGCTGGTGTGGATGGTGGCATAGCTGCCCTAACTTTTTTGTTTGATAGTTTATTTGTTTCCCTCTGTATTTTGTTTTTGGAGGGGGAAGGAAGAGGATTTTTTCATTTTTGGCTTCTTTTTCATTTTGTCTTTTTTCCTGATACCGTTTACCACTCCTCGTCGTCACAATCTGTTTCCAGTTGCGATAGGTCGGGGAGTGGAAAATACTCCACAGGCGTGGGTTTTGGTTGTGGCGTGGTGGATGGTGTAGGCGCTGGTGCTAGTTCTGGCGCGTTGGGTGGTGGTGGTGTTGGTTTTGGTATTGTTGCTTGGGTTGTTGCTGCTACAGTTGCTTCTGCTGTTGCTGTCATTTCTGCTGCTGGTGGTGTTGATGGTTGAGTCACTACGGTGGGTTAAGAGAGCTGTCCTCCACTTTTTAGCCTGAGGGTAGAAAGCGCTTAGGTGGGTTCCTTCACCACAAACGACACAACTAGGCCTTCTACCCTCGACGATTACGGTGAGGTGGATGCCGTCAGTGAAGTCTATTACCTCT
>OZ024743.1:289603086-289613086 GCA_964016885.1 Eledone cirrhosa | reverse complement strand
CAAAAGATTTGTATTTGAAATATATTACTCTGGAGGTCTCAAAACGTTAATTGACTTGTGAATTTTGGAACGTTGTTTTTTTCCAGAAGATATTGATTTGGAAAAAAAGAATTGAAAAATCGGAACATGCCATATGTAAAGCCCACCCATTAATTGGCATACACCACGGCAATAATTTATATGTCGCTAAGATCAATATTACTAAATAGATATTAAGATAGACATTTATCTCCTCTCAGTGTTCTTACATTTGAAGCCGAATTACTGGCGTTTTAATTTAAAAAAACTCACATACAACATGGAGAATCTGGTTATAGGAAAATGTGACTAATGATAGAATGGTTAATGTGACACCAATTGATAATTTTATAAGATTGTCAAGGTAGGATTTGTTTGGACAAGAGAGGATATGTTTTCGTCATATAAACATTTGGACGATATATGACAGAATGTAGATCGCGAATGATACGGTTAAGATCAATGCGACTGTGATTGGGTTAAATATGTTGCGATGTCTTGAGAGAGGTGACACGAAACTCTTGTCTTTGAAAAACACTCATCAAAGCTCTTGTACCTTCTATAGCTTCACATCTATAACATATATATCAGATCGAGTCGTGTTTCTACAGTTTACGCTGCCCAAAACGTATGTATATATATATATACGTGTGTGTGTGTGTGTGTGTGTGTGTGTATGTGCACATCAAATATGTATTTTTTTTGTAAAGGCAATTCGATTACCTCGTCTCTCTCTTTCTCTCTCTGTCACTCTCTCATCTCTACATTCTTTGTTTTCATTCCGACGAAGGGTACACATTTCCGAACCGTCAAATATTTATTTGTTTCAACGTGTCATGTTCAAAATATGGCTGGAATTTCTTTTATCTAAGATTACTCGGTCAAAGATAACATGAGGCCAAATAGCTTAAAGATAGGCCAAAGAGAATAAAAAATTAGAATGAAAATTATGTACATTAGCCCGTGATTAATTAATATGAAAGTTCTGCTATTCTTATTTTACGAGATCCGTAGCATTCCTGCGAGATAAGTGAAATTGTGTGAATTAGTGTATTCTAGCAACTTATGTTGATTGTTTACAATTAACTAAAGAAAGTTTTGGCAGAATAATGTGCACTTGCACGCACAGATCACACACACTATTTCAATCTCTCTCTCTCTCTCTCTCTCTCTCTCTCTCTCTCTCTCTCTCTCTCTCTCTCTCTATCTATCTATCTATCTATCCCTCTATCTCTTTATCTCTGCTCCTTCTTTTTTATTTCTCCCACACACATTCGTATACATATCAAGAGAGACTTGCTGATACGTGTGTATCACTAAGATATAAGTTGTTTATTAGGAACATAGTTCACCTTAATCCCAGAACTATGACAATCAACAAAAGAAATGGTATTTCAAACAGGGGACAAAGGTTTAGCTGCAGACATTTCTTTTAGCTGCAGACATTTGTTTAATCACAAATAAGATAATAAATATTCTAACAGATTTACAAATGCAATTACAAACGATGTATACACAAACGCAATCTCTACTTGATACTCTGAAATTGATCTATGCTAACAAGGTATCAATAAGGTATCAATAAGCACTTGATACTTCAAGCAAACTAATGCATGGTTCTGGAACTCACAACTTGACGTCTTCTAACCAATGAAAGTTAGAAACAAGCAACATCCTACAGATCATCTTGCCTTTCACCGTACATTCCAACAATCGGAACAAACGCAATGCGTAATGTTCTGAACTCTTATAGTGGCGAATAAATGCACTCTACAAGAAGTATTGATGTGCTATATGTAAACCTTCTTCATCAAGCATGTGCAACATGTATCGCTATGCAATAAAGTGAACGGAAAACCTACTTGTCGTTAAAATGGAGTATAATTATGTAGAGAGAGGAGAGAGATGGGCGACAAACAGGGAATGAGAGAAAAATCGAGAGTAACATATATAAATATATATATATATATATATAGGGAGAGAGAGGGGGAGAAAGAGAGAAAAATATATTGATCAATGTGTATCTCATGTGGAAAAGATTTTATTCTATTCATGTACTACTGAAAACACGGGGATGTACCAACTTTATAATCTATTCATATTTCCGTGGTTGTCCTTTTATGTATTATAGACAACAATAAATTTTGAAGATCCATCGTTGTTTTAAAACTTTCCCGTTATTATCTTCTGGAAAATATGATTTTACTGTCAATAGTTACTTTTGTTCTGATTCTGTATCTAGGGGTATCGAATATATTGTTGTTGTTTGTTTATTATTTGATTCGTTTTTTGTTTTGTTTTTTCGTTTTTTTGGGGGGGATTTTTTTTTTTAGAGTGAGGTTTAATCGTTGGCATCAGATTTCTTGCATTGTTGAGAAAATAATTTTGCCATGATGTGTGATGATAAGAATATCGCTAAGTTGAGCTGTAGATTTGTTTAGATTTACAGCATATTTAGGCTTAAATTCATGACACACTTTCTAGAATACGTTACATGAGCATTATGTATAATAGAGTTGGGCGGTGGATTGGCAGTATCGGTAGAGGGTCGGACGCCATGTTTGACGCATAGAGTTACGTCCCTTGCCATTCTGAGTTCAAATCCCGCCGAGGTTAACTTTGCCTTTCATCCTTACGGGGTCGATAAAATAAAGTAACAGTAATGTACTGGGTAATTTCTGGCCTTGTGCCAATAGTAGAAACAATTATGTATAATAGAGTTTCTACTTTTGGCACAAGGCCAGCGATTACCACAGTGCACCACATGTACTTTATTTTATCGACCTCGTAAGGATGAAAGGCAAAATTAACTTCGGCGGATTTGAACTCAGAATGCCAAGAGCCATAAGTATGCTGCAAAGCATGGTGTCTGAGGCTCTAACGATACTGCCAAACCACCTCTGTATAATAGAGTTGTATTATTCAGTAATTTGTCTCTATAAAAGCGTTTGTTCTGTGTAATAATGCATGTTACATTGGTTCATTCTTATTAATTCATGTTCATTTGGTATGAAAGTGGTGCCTAATAAATCCAATGTAACTATTAAATTTATGAAGCTTACTACTTCTATTTGTAAATACAATTTTGTAAATTAAACTGGCCATCTGATACCTATTCGGCAACATTCAGGTTTGTAATTTCTTGTACATAAAAATAAATTTAATTTTGTTTTACAATTGAGTGTACTAAAATACTCAGTTCTCTCTTTCGAGCTTTCTCTAAGACTGAAAGGTATGGTTTAAAAGAGGGATTTCATCTTTATTTGAACAGTCCGAGTGACAAAGCACATGTTCTCTCGCATGTTTGATATGTGGTTTGTTTGTTATAGTAAATGATGCCTCTGATTTTAAGTTTAACAATGTTCATATGTATGACACTGCTACCAGCTTTTCTGTTCTTCCCACACACTGCTTATTGTACAAACAATTCCCTTTCCGTCTAACACGAAGCCGCGACAGCAAATATGACGTACATCATTTATCAACCAGCATTTACAGTATATTTCCAAACACGACTTAATGACTTTAATTGCCTTTAAACCAGCAATACTTAAGCCAAAACATTCTACACTGCGACATCCCAAATCGTGCATATCAATAATCAAATTGTCATTGTTAAGTAACCTACACAAATATTGGCTGGAATGCCACAATGATATATATCTATCCCTCGTATGAATAAAGCATTTATTTTCCAACACTCACAAACACAAACACAAACACCTGCTGTACTGACAGCTAAGTCAAAACAAATAAAGGCAGAAGCGAATTTAAAGTAATTTACCTATAGGATATCACACACACAACCACAATAAAATACACACACACATGTATATATGTATCTCTGTGTGTATGTATGTGCATGTGTCTTGCCCACATTTATATTTCCCTCCCAAATCTTTTCTCAGCGATCTCAACCCTGTTCCCGTACCCGCTAATATGCCTACCATTTCATTATCACCATCATCATTACGCTGACTGCACTCCAATGTCGTACTTTCCAAAGCAGGGAACATTTCTACAGAACTCTTACGAGCCTCGACAATGGGCTCCAGTACTTGGGGTGTATTGCCATCTACATCGACCAAAAAGGCCGC
This sequence comes from Eledone cirrhosa, assembly GCA_964016885.1. Lineage (NCBI taxonomy): Eukaryota > Metazoa > Mollusca > Cephalopoda > Octopoda > Eledonidae > Eledone > Eledone cirrhosa. The sequence continues at coordinate 289,608,971 of OZ024743.1, read as the reverse complement.
CGACTGGTGTACGAATTTACCGAGCATCTTCAAATCGTCAGGTTTGCAGCTAGTATCCTGTCACCGAAAATATTTATTCCTTTAACCACTTCTCGCAACATTTCACTACCTTTGGCATGACAATACAGTATATTGATGATATATATTAGTTTAATATATGATATATTAGGAAAATAGTCTCAGCGTTTTGGACAATAGTCCCTCCTCGGAAGATAGAAAGAGGGAGAGAGAAGAAATAGAAAGATACACGGAAGTAAGAAAATAAGAAAGCAAGTAAAATCTTCTCTGATGGCTAATACTTGCGTTTTAGTTCATTTTGGAATATATGTGTATATATATATATATATGCATGCATGCATGCATGCCTGTATGTCTGTATGTATGTGTGTGTGGATGTGTGTGTGTATTATGTATATATATATATATATATATATATATATATATATATATATATAAATGCTTATAGGATTCTACATGTTCAACTATTGTCAACAGGTTAATACACTCAATGACGAATAACCTAGATGTACTGCATATAAATTTTCATCAGATTATTACTTTGTATTTGCTGTACTTAAATATATATATTATCAATAATAAAATGTATATTTGAAAACTAAAGCATTGGCTTTTAACGAGGAAATCGTTAACTATACACTGGAAGGAGGGAGAAAAGAAAGAGACCAAGTTAGACATTTCTTTTGACATTCCGTTTAATAGATAAATATGTAACAATGTACATTTTTTACATGAAACGGAAGGCTTATATTAGCTAAACACTTATTTTTATATTAGCTAAACACTTATTTTTATATATAGCTTATATATCTATCTATCTATCTAGAGAGAGAGAGAGAGAGAGAGAGAGAGAGAGAGAGAGAGAGAGAGAGAGAGAGAGAAAGAGAAGTTTCTATTTATTTGCCACGAGGGCACAAAGGAAGGGGACAAATACAAGGGGGGAGTTTACATAAAGGAACGAATAAAAACAAATAACAAATATAAAATTAACAATACAGTCCTCAATAGGGAGAAGGCGTTTTGGGAGTTACACACACGCCCGAAAAAGTGTGCAACCCTTTTCCTTAGGAGCACAGAGAGGGGTGCTCCTTTGCACTTCCACATTTCCACCTACATTCTCGCTACTTTCACCCACCTTTCATAAAACTTGCTGGGGTAGAGCACCTCTCTCTCCATTCTGATCCTTCTCTTTAAATGGTATTTAAAGAAAAGGACCAGTTGTTGGCCGGAGAGAAAGGTGCCCGGCCTCAGCCCTTTCAAACGTATCCACCATGCCACCTCTTTCACCATGGCTATTACACAGAGGAAGACCGCCTCTCCTTCATTTTTGAAGGGGGAGGCGGCTTGATCGTTACAATGGACTCAGTGGTCAACGGGATTGGTCCCACCCGTGACAGCAGTAGTTCGACATAGCCCCACAGATCGGCAACGCCCGGTCAGTGTACCAATGCGTGCCCAACGGTTTCTTCGTCGCGCACGCATCTGGGACATAGTTTTTTCGAGGGGTCCCTACCCGGGCGCCCGTGTCTGTAGAGCTTTTCTCGAACGGACAGCGCCCCTCGGTAGCACGGCCAGGCCAGGGACCTCTGGAAGTTGTCCATAGGTCCCGGGCCAAATGTCCTCCCGAATAGGCTGGCCAGTTCGTCTTCCTCCATGCCTAGGGCTTGTCCGATGGCTTCATCGCAGCTACTAACACCAGCCCTCTATAGAATGACGAGGTGGGGTCTACACCGATAGTCGGGTCAGCCTGCCAGAGAGCCTGGAGCGCCTGGGCACACTCGGTGTGCCAGGCGCCCATTTTTCTCGGTCTTTGCTTGACCCAGGACTGCAGCTCGGTGAGTGAGATGAGTCTCGGAAAGGCTAGGCTCACAAACGGGGCCCACACCGGTTGACCAGTAAGGAATACCTGGAGGTGCCGTAGCCTTAATGTGTGTTTACGCATCAGCAGCCACGGCATCCCCAGCCCTCCTTTCGAAGGGTGTTGACAACAGATGGATCTCCTCACCAAAGGAGCCCGCTTCTTCCAAAGGAATTAGAAGAGTGCGCGCTCCATTTTGTTGAGCGTTTCCCTTGGGTAAGGCACGACGGTTAGGCGGTAATAGATGACGGACGCTATATAAGCGTTCGCCACCTCCACCCGACCTTTGAGGGATAGTTTGCACTCAGCCCACTTCCGCGTCAGCGCAAACACCCTGTTCGATACCTCACCCCAGTTCTTCTCCACCTGGAGGTCTGGCCCGAACCAGACCCCGAGCAACTTCACCGGGCCCTCCGTTCAACGTCCGAGGGAGGCCATCGGTTTGCCCTCCACTCGCCGAGTTGCAAACCAACTGACTTGTCCCAGTTCAGCTTAGCCCCTGTAAACGTTTCGTATTCCTCCAGTAAGGTGCCGATCACTCCGATTTCCAAGGCGGTTGACACCATTACTGTCACGTCATCGGCGTAGGCCGACACCGCTTTCCGCAATCCCGGTTCCAAAGGGATGCCATGTAACAACTCCAACTTCCGCAGCAGTGGCTCTAGGGCCAATACATACAGAAGGGAGGAGAGAGGGCATACCTATCGGATGGACCGCGTAATTTCGAACGGCTCCGAGAGGTAGCCGTTCACCTTGACCCTAGAGCAGATGCGGCTGCTGTGCATGGCAGTGATCCAGCCCCTGAAAACGGGTCCGAAACCTTCCGCGACTAGCACCGCATCCAGGTAACCATGGTCGACCCTATCGAACGCCTTAGATTGATCCAAGTTGATCAGGGCCCCACCAAAGCCGGGTTTGTTCCAAACCCTCTCTATGATGTATCGTACGAGATGGAGGTTGTCATGAATGGATCTGGACGGGATGGCGCATGTCGGCGCATCTCCCACCAGGTTGCCCACGACAAGCGCCAACCTCTTTGCTAACACCTTGGCCAAAATCTTTAACTTTGCATTTAGCAATGTTATGGGCCTAAAGTTACTTATTTCATCCCCCTTATTCTCGTCCTTCCTCACTAGCGAGACTACGCCCTTGGTCACAGAACAGGGAATTCTCCCGTTCTGTTGCCAGTTTTAGTAGACTGCTTCGAGGAGATCGAAGAACAAGTTCGTCATACTTAAATACAGTCCGTATGGAAGACCATCGAAGCCCGGAGATTTGCGTCTGCCGCATTGGCTCAGCACGTCCCCTATTTCAGCAGCTGAGATCGGCCTCTCGCAGGACTTCGCCTCCTCGTCCGAAAGACGCGGCAGGCCGTCGAGGTATGGACCGAGGTCCACATCCCCATCCGGCCCCTCGTCCCTTCCGAACAATCGGGCAAAGTGCCTTTGAAATGCCTCGCTTAGGTTCAAGGATCACCCGTCCATCCTGGTCTCGCAAATACCGGATAGTGGATCTAGTCCCACTTTTGGCTTCTGTCACGCGGGCCCAGCTTTGGTCCCCTCGTTTCCCAGAGCACGTATTTTGCTTCGGACAACGCAGCCTTCGTATTTAGCGTCGAAGAACTGGCCCAAGGCCGTTCTCGACGCTAGCACTCTGGCTACGTCGCCGCTTCTAAATGCCTCTTCTACACTATTTACCAACTCCCTTTCCTTCCTATTTCTATCTGAGGCTAACTCCTTACTAACTCCTATTGAAGCTACTCTAATCTCTCTTTTGAGAGAGCCCCACCACCTGCTGTTGACGATGGCGCCCGTCAACCGCTCCTTAACTAATGTACTAATCCGGTTCCTGTAAGCTTTACTTGCGGGTAAGGACAAGTTGAGCTTCCAGTAACCGGGTCCCTGTCTATGCGTTCTATCAAGGTTAACCATGAGCATTTTTGGACAACTTAAAAAGTCCCTATCCTTATTTCTAAATAAGAACCTATCTAGGTACGATCTAGATTGACCGCTATGGTTTCTCCAAGTCCAAGTTGGCACAGTCGGAAAATCTAGTCGATATCTATCGGCCAGGTCGAATCGGCCGATTAACCCCTTGAGGCTGTTACAACCCCTACATAGACATGCCCCTACATAGTCCCAACGTGCATCTAGGATACCATTCCAGTCCCCCACTAAAAGCAAGGAGCGGGACGTCCCTAGAAAAGTCTCCAGATGATGGAAGAAGTCCGGCCGCGTTGACACAAAAGGGCCGTAGACGGCGACCAGCCTAAAAGCTCCGCCTTCACCACTGCCAATGTCCAGAACCACTAGTCGACACTCCGGGTCCAAGTGTACCGTCTGTGTAGCGAAACCCAGATGTTTTTGCAGCAGAACGACAACCCCACCCCACCTCCGGGCTGACAGAGAGATGCATGCATCTCAAAGTCATCAAAGGTGGGGGCCAGCTGTCGCACGCTGCTGATCCGTGCCTCGCAAATAGCCATCACATTTATACATCGTGACCTGAGGTCATTTAGAAGCTTTGCTTGCTTCCAAGGTGAGCCCAGGCCACGCGCATTTAGACAACCTATTCTCAGCACAACCATGTTGGTGGTAAAGAGAAAAGGCACTTACCTCCTTGCGTCCCGGGACGGGGCCGCACAATTGAGGTGGAGGATGGGTTGTTGGGTGGGGTGGTGGTTTGTGGAAGTGTATGGGCATCAGTGTGTGGTGGGGTTGGCGTGTTTGGAGTTGTGTGGGTGGATGGGGGGGGATTTTTTAGGAGGACACGGTTAATGGGTCTGACGCAGGGGGGGGGGCATGTCCTCTTTAAAGTGTCTTTTAATGATTTGTAAATGTCGATTGGGGCTTTTATCATTTTTAGATGGCGAAGCCCCCTTGCTTGTGCGAAATTTGAACCTTCGGTGTTTATTAAGTTGTTATCATAAATAACGTTTAACAGTTTTTTTATTTATTGTACTTATGTAGGTATATGCAAATTTTTCTTTTTGCGTGATGTTTTTTGTTTGCTGTTGTTGTGTGTTTTTTTTGTGTTGATGTCTGTGTTATGGCTTGGGGAGGAGTTGTTTGTATTTGTGTTCCTGTGATGTGTTTTCTTTTTTTTTTTTTACTTTATGAAAGTGTCCCCCTCCCCCCCACGTCTGACGACGAAAAGGGGTCGTCTTTCGTATTCGAGGAGAGGGGTTCATTTTCGGCTCGTGTTTGTGGTGTGGGTGTTATTGTATTTGTTTTCTGTGTGTATGTGGGGGGGGGGATTGTTTTCAGTTGTGTTTTACCTTGTGGTGTTACCTGTTTTTGTGGTGGTGGTGGAGGTTGTGTTGTTAGAGTTGTAGTTGTTGGTGTGGGCAAAATCGGTGTTTTTTTTTGTTTGCTTGGGAACAGGCAGCCCTCAGGTGACCCCTGCCACCACAGAGGTAACAAGCGGGTCGTCTACCCTCCACTGTGATGTGTAAGTAGGCAAGCCCATCCAGCAATATGCGGACGGGGATCCTAGCAATTCGTTCTGGCTGCATTTGCACCAGAACTTGCAGGTTTGTTCCACCGAACACGTTGCTGGAAGACTTACCTACCGAAATTACTGCATCCTCTTTCCAGTTGAGGAGGCCACACAGTACCGCCCAGAAATCAATATCTGGATCGATACTGTGTATGGTCAATCTTTGTGTTTTTCTTCCCAAATAAGTGGGGAAGAAGATAAATAAGGGGGACACAATTGGGGCCAGGGAATCTATTTCGGCCGTCAATTTATCTTTCATTCGGATGGATAGATTACCGTAGAGTCTATCCTTCCGAATAAATACAATGTTTTTCAGATGATCTTTTAACGCCAGTTCAATCCCGGTCTGTGTGAGTTGTACTGGCTTACGGGTTTTGTTTGATATTGTCCTATAAATAATAGTTTATAAGCTATTTTCCTTTTTTAGCTCTGAGGGAGAATTTAAAGAAAATAGACCATTGTCCTCCAAAGTTATATACTTCCGTGCATTTTCCATTTGCTGGGCCATGTT
>OZ024743.1:289570586-289598086 GCA_964016885.1 Eledone cirrhosa | reverse complement strand
CTCTTTTTCTTTTTTTCTTTTTCTTTTTCTTTTTCTATTACTGATGTTGTGATTTGAATTTTCCTAGTATATTACAAACGCCGTGTATAATTTTAATCAGTTTCTGGTGATTTAATTAAGCATACATTGTATTTAAAAGTGATTAGCAATGTTTAGACAACTTAATCAATGAAACAATTGTTAATACTGTAAATAAAACCCTTTTTGTACTGTTAACCATGCTATTCTTCATTCTTTCACTATTATTACTCCAAGATTAACCTGCATAGGAATTCCTGAGAACTCATAATCTCGCTACCTAAGGAAACCTCTTGTTGTGTCAAACAACGCCCTACGCTAAAACTATCCACACTACGGAGTATTCACAACCGCTAACTGGATTATCTATAACGATAATTTGTTATCCCATACATATATATATATATATATATATATATATATTAGAACGTGCGGGATTTTTACAAAATGAAAAATAAACGAGGTGTCCTACACGATTGAAAGTATAAAGAAAAAAAGATGAAATCGGAAATGTTGCATTTTCGATTTCATCTTTTTTTCTTTATATATATATATATATTGTTTATATCAGTATTTTTGACCGTTGGTCAGTGAATGATAAACATTGAGGACCAAATGAATTAACTGTGGAAATATAAAAGATACAGAAGCGAAAACCAACCAAACAGTGAGTGTGTTCTGTTATTATTTCTGGCAATATTATCAAAACAATATAACCCTCCCCAAGTATAACAATATATATATATATATATATATATATATATATATATATATATATATATATATATATATATATATATATATATATATATATATATATATATTTTAAGCTTAACTTTACTAGGAACTACACAGCCATCCTATTCTCCATATATTTTCATGTGTTCGCTATGACCCGTCTTCTCTCTCCCTCTACCTACCTATTTCCTTACTATCTACTCTTCCCCCTCTTTCTTCTCCCCCCTTTATCCCTCTCACTTTCACTCACCCTCTCTCTGACTGCCACCTCATTGTTTCCCCCGTCTGACCTTCTGGCAGTCTTTTTCTCACTTACACTCGCTTGGGTCAGTCACGTCCTTTTATGTTCGATCACACGTTCGATCACACGTTCTGTTACCGCTGTGGTCTTGGATTCCCTTGCCTTCAGTTGCTGCACATTCTTTGGTTTGTTGTTTTTTTCGCTGTTTCCTTTTTCTTCCTTTTTCCCCTTTTCCCTTCTATTTTCCTTCTCTCCTTTCTTTTTCCCAATAACTTATATATATATATATATATACATATTCATATATACACACATATATATATATGTGTGTGTGTGTGTGTGTGTGTGTGTGTGTGTGTGTGTGTGTGTGTGTGTGTGTGTGTGTGTGTGTGTGTGTGTGTGTGTGTGTGTGTGTGTAAATTGATAGATAGAGATGAAGAGAGGGAGACAATGTCTGATTGCGTCGGAGAGTTGAGAAAGTGAGGGTGGGGGAGAGAGATTGTGAGAACACAAAACTACGTCATGTGAAACTTGAATATCTGCAATTCCTGAAAATATTTTCTTTTGCATTATTAATTACATAATCCTAATTTACATATTTTTAATTACGAATACTTCATTAGGAATTTCCAATTACACTAAAGACGTTCAACGAAACCAAGAAAAACCATCTTTTTTATTTTCTTTCATTATCTTTATCGATACATCAAGCTTTACTGAGCGGCGTGTTTGTAGAAGCGTAAGCATGCTAAACTAGATAAATATCAAGCAATATATAGTTTCATCTGTACACATTGCCAAAACTAGAAATGTGCATTTCATATATGAATTAGCGATAGCATTAGCACAACTTAATTTTGTTTACGTACATTAAACATATTTGCTGGTATAGTTGTTTGTTAAGAAGATCACTTCGCAAGCAAGTGGCACATTGAGCAAACGTTTTTTTTTCTATACCTTACGTTAACCACTGCGTTGTGAATGAAAGTTTTAAACTGCAAGCTACACGTAGTACATATGTGTGTGTGTGTATCAGTGTTTGCGTTAAAGAAATCGCTGTCATTAAATAAAGAAGGCATTGTTTATATTCCCTAACCATTTGTGAAAATAGTAGCAGCTTTGAAAAACCAGTACATATGGTATATATCATTAACTAAAACCCATTAGCGTTTGTACCCTGGGACTGCAGAAGCCTAATAACAAAAAACAGAATATAATATAATACTCAGTTAGTCTCACGTGAATATTTTAAGCGCTGATCATATTACAGTTAAGGTGGTGAATTGTCAGGGTTTTAGAACATCGGAATGCATTTTCAGTATTCAATTCTAGCACTGTGAGTTTTGAGTTCAAGTCCCAACAGACAATTTTGATTTTTATCATTTTTCGGTCGTAAAGAAAGTTTTCTTCTTCTTCTTCTTCTTCTTCTTCTTCTTCTTCTTCTTCGTCACCCAATATTACTGAGATGGTCTTGAGAAGCAGAGTCCTCAAATACTCCTTCCAGCAAATCCGGACAGAAGCAACCGTCTCCAACTGATCCGGCTGGATCGCCAGGTGAAACCAGCCAAGCTCATTGATGTTATCCAACCATATGCTCATGATTTAACCAGAGGTCTCCTGTCGTTTGGATTTTCCCAAAGATTCTGCCCAGCGATTCTTTCCTGGGACATTCTAACAACATGCCCATAGTATGTGATCTCACAATTGGGAGATGTAGCGACTCTAACTAGAGTGACTCTCTGTTCTGCGAGCTACGCACTGTATCGAATAACGTTACTCCAAAAACCCTTCGGAGGAATCTCATTTTGTCCACTTGCATTAGCGACCGTATTCTTTCGGTCATTACCCAGGTTTCATGACCATAGGTAATGGTTGGCCCGAATACCGAATTGAAAACAGCGAGTTTGTCTTATACATTTAACTTCCTTCTTCTGCTTACTGAGTGCTGAAACTGATGCATTACTGCATCAGCGCCTACAATTCTTGCACTTAATTCAGCCTCTTGCCTTCCTTCACTCGTGAAAACGAACCCGAGATACTTGAACTTCCCTATCTGCTTCATTGTAACTACATTTACATTCCATGTGCACTGCGCAGGCTTCCTTGAGTGGAGGAGAGTCTTAGATTCCACAGCACTGATGTTCATGCCAGCCATGCAGCACTTGGCATGAAACTTATCGAGTGCATGTCGGAGATTACCTTCTGTCGAGTTATGTAGCACCTTGTCGTCTGCAAATTCCAGCCCACTGATTTTATACCCGACAGTCGTGATACCACTTCTACCTGCTGCGCATGTTAATCCTGTTCATGTAAATAATGAACAGGTGAGGTGACAGTACGCGGCCTGTGGCAAAACCCGAATCTTGCATTGAATGGTTTCGATTTAGCACCATTTATACTTGGGCACTCATATAGAGACGTCAGGGCAGCAAAGAGCTGCCCATCGACCCCATACGCTGCAGAACCTTCCACAGAAGGTCCCGAAGAAAGCAGTCATATACATTTTCAAGTTCGACAAAGGAAAAATATATCTCGAAGAGCTGCGACAGTATGAATATTTGGTCGGCTCTGCTGCGACTGGAGCGAAAACCACACTGTTCCTCAGTTAGCTTGAACTCGAAAATCTCCCTGCATCTCTTTGCCATCTCTCTGTAATTGATACACTCACTTTGGCCTCCCTTTTTGAAGATTGGTATTATCTCTCCCGACTGCCATTTCTTAGGTGCCTTTCCAGAGATCCAGGTCACCCGGCACACACGAATCAACCAGATAATTACTTCCCTATTTAAGGCTTTTGACATCTTGGGCCTCATTTAGTCTTCTCCAGCGGCCTTGCTACATTTGAGCTCTTTAACTGCTATTGTGACCTCAGCTTCTGAGAGATTAATCAGTGCTCCCAAATGCACCTCCTCTACATCAGAAGATGTTATTGTGATCGGGCGTAGACCATCTAGTTATTTGCAACTTGAGACTAACTAAAGCCAAGGAAGCCCACAAAACTGGCAGGTCCAAGTCTACCTAGAGGATAAAGCGGGAAACATTGGTGGATAAGGAAATCAGGACCATGTATGCAGTTACTATTGCATCCAAATTCAAAGAATTCCCAAAGCAAACAGAGGACATTGAGATAGAGTGGAGATTGTTCAGCTCAGCAGTTTCTACATAAGCTGTTAAATGCTGCGAGCGAAAGAGGATTGCTGTTGTGCTGGATGGCACGAGGACACATTCGTTCAATCAAGAGGTCAAAGATGATATCCTAGCACAGAAGGATACTTACAAACCTTGACTTGGAAATAAGTCCTTCCTTTTGCACTTGTAGTGCAAGCAGACACGAAGAATCACAGCAGAGACAATAAAGGCGTCCAACGTTAAGACATGCGAGAACTTTGGGGTTAAGCTGGAATCCGACTTCAGATCAGCAAATAAAATGTTCTGGCAGACCCTCCGCTGACTTCATAATAAGAAACCCTCCTCCATATCTGCTCTCAGGAATGCGTCTGGAATTCTTCACTTCAGAGAGGTGCATCCTTGCGAGGTGGAGAGAATAATTTACTGACTGCATAAACCCGATCACCTTGACAATTAGATAATCAAATATGAATCACATGAAAAGTTTATTTATGAATGGACAAAAAAATTATAATTAAAAACAAAATTTTATATTTTTAAGCTCCTAAAATAATTCCGAATAAATTTAAGGTAAAATGAAATTAAAATTTTTAATTAAAGATGAAATAATGTAAATTTTAATAAAATGTAATTAGATTAACAATCGAATGAATATTTAAAAAATATACGTAGAGGAAAAATAAATTTTTAATAATACATAATATAAATTGTTAGATAGAATTATGAAAACCAATCCTAAATTAACAAAACAAATCCTTAAAAAATAATTAAAACATAAAAGATATTGTATATATATATTTTTAAAATATTAGGAAAACTATATTAAAAATAAAGAAAGATTTGAAAGAAATGTAAAAATATAAAAATGAGTAAAAAAAATGAAAACATTCATTGAAAGATATTTAGAAATTATAAAAATATTAATTTATATCAATACAAAATTAAAATAGATATATATTTTAAAATATATACAGAAAATTTAAATTTAAAATATTATTTGATCTGTCAAAAATATGAAGAAGTAATTTAAATTCAATTATGGATAATGTAGAATTGCATTGTATTTCAGTGAAATTGAATTAAATTTTACAAATATGAATTTGAAATAGCTATAAATGAAAAATCTAAAATCAAAATAATTTCAAGGTTATTTAAATACAAATATAAACATTTCAAATTAAATTATTAATGGTTTAAAATTATATTGAAATTCATGGAAATAGAATGAAATTATAAAAACATAATTTTAAGATAAACATAAATGAAAAACCTAAGCATAAATTCAATTTTAAATTAATTGAAAACAAATACAAAGATATAAATGTCAGTATAATATATTAAATCTAATTAATTGAATTGAAACATGAAATATTAATTACATTTAAGAAATAATATTTGGAAATTGTTAGAAATTATGTAAAATTGATTATACGGAAATTGGTTAAAATGAAATAAAATAAAAACAAAAAATTATGATTAAAAAATAAAATTATTTAGGAATTTGTAGAAATTGTCCATAATTTAATGAACAATTTTTAAAACAATAAGAGTGAAATATATGAAAATACTTGGAATTTAAATGGAAATTGAAATTGAAATCGAAATTAAATTAAATTATAAAAGATATAAATGAATCATATAGATAAATAGGAATTTTAATTTCAAAAAAACACGAAAAATTATTTAGAAATTAGAAATTGTTTATTACATTATTTATGATGATTAAAATAAAAATAAATAATGATTTTGACAAAATGTTTTGTTTTTTCTTTAATTTTAAATTGTACTTCCTTTTTGTTTTGTTAAAAGTTTTTCAGTATTATTAATTTAAGAAAATTAAAAGGTTCATAATGAATTTTAAAAGATTATCAAATATAAAGATTTACATATACACAAACTAGACAAAGTCATAGATATATATATCTTTGGCAACCATTCACAATGTGGCTCAATGATGAATTAATAAATTAAATAATCAGAGCAATATACTATAAATTATGTACATAGAATCATTTGATAAGATATATACTCCATTTCCTCTCCCAATTAGCATAATCAACCACTCAAAAAACCAATTAAACCAGGCTATAAGATTAAAAGGCACCTATGAAGAAATAATAGATAAATAAACGACAGCCATAACTATATATATATATATATATATATATATATATATATATATATATATATATATATATATACAGAGAGAGAGAGAGAGAGAGAGATAGTCGGGTTCAATCTATAATGGATGTTGCCTCGAGCTGATCGATAGTGAAACATATGTAATATGTTATTAAATGTTATGATGCAACACTGAATCCTGGTTCCTTATCCTTATAATATATATATATATATATACACATATATATATATATATACACTAGATAAACTTCTATATTAAATATAGGAACATATGTAGACATTATTGGACATCATAACCTTTTTTGCGATATTCTTTGCTAGATGTGATTTGATAGATAATTTTTGGCTTTGTCTTGTAATGAACTTGGCAATATATTGTCAATTAACTTTGAAGGGTTGTTCTTTGTGGTTTATTTTCATTTTTATTTTTATTTATTTTTATTTTTATTTTTATTTTTATTTTTATTTTTATTTTTATCTTTATTCTTTTAGTATTGTAGTATTCTATAATATTTTTATTTTTATTTTATTTTTAATATTTTTATATGTAAATTTTTAATACGTAATATTTTTTAATACGTATTTTTAATATGCAATATTTTTATTATGTAATATTCTTTCGTAATATCTTTTTAGTTTTCTATTCTATATTTTTATATATTTTTACTTATTATTATTATTATTGTTTATGGCGGTGGATTGGCAGTATCGGTAGAGGTTCGGACGCCATGCTTTGACGCATAGAGTTACGGCCCTTGCCATTCTGAGTTCAAATCCCGCCGAGGTTAACTTTGCCTTTCATCCTTACGGGGTCGATAAAATAAAGTACCAGTAATGTACTGGGTAATTTTCTGGCCTTGTGCCAATAGTAGAAACAATTATTATTATTGTTATCTTTGTTTATAATATAATATATATTTTCGATTAGTATATTGAAATCTGCTCTTTATTTCTGCTTGATAGATAATCTTGTAGAGTAATCGCAAGAATAATAATATGCTCAAATTTTTATACCACATTGAGAATGTTTTCCGGTAACTTAGAATTTGCGGAGTGAATCAGTTGGATTCACATTGATGTTTGTAGCTGTCACATAAACATATGAATTTTTTAAAACTAAACATAAGATGATGAATTTTCACACATTGTGGATGCTTGTTTCATTCAGGAATACTGATATTTACAGTATAGTGTAAGTTTTATAAATACTAATACATTAAAACATAGGGTTTTCTACGCCTCGAATATGTCTGGCTATTTTTAAATTGTTTCTCTCTCTATATCTCTCTATATCTCTCTATATTTCTCCCTTACATTAATACTTGAGCTAAATAAATAAATAAATAAATAAATAAATAAATAAATGTATCATTGATACACTTACTCAAAATGACCTCCCACTACCTAATTTTCTATATATATATATGTATCTATCTCTATTTCCTCTCTCTCTCTATATATATATATATATCTTTCTGTCTCTTTACATGAAGCTCTTCGCTTTATCTATTTTTCCATCTCTCTATTTTGTTCCACGCATTTCTTCTTTTTCTTTTTTCTTCTTTTTCTTTTTCTTCCTTCTCTTCGTTCTGTCTTTCTTTCTTTCTTTTTTCCCTCTTTTCTTTCTCTCTTTCTTTCTCTCTGTATTTTCACTGCGAGCGTAAACCTCTCCAAATGAAGTTGATGTTTATTACGGTATGTCGAATATATTTATCTATAAAACTGTTTATATTGTATTTTGTCTGATGAAGGCATAGCATATTGTTAATATGATATCCCCGAAATATATATAATGAAATAAATATGGTTTTATAAATATAGTTTTCCATTTATTTAATATTGTAAATATACTCCAAATATTTGTCGAGTGCTTTTATATCAGTTATAAATATTTACTAGTTGTAACCCAACAATTTTAAATATAACTTTACATGTATATATATATATATATATATACTATAAGGATAATTTATATATATATATATATATATACTATAAGGATAATATATATATATATATATATAGAAAGAGAGAGAGAGAGAGAGAGAGAGAGAGAGAGAGAGAGAGAGAGAGAGAGAGAGAGAGAGAGAGAGTGAGAGAGAGAGAGATTTATATATATATTACATATATATATTGTACCTATTACTCTTTTCATGTCCTTTGGGGGTGGTGGTCCAAATACTTGCAAAATATTGAACTCCACTAAAGCAACATATGCGTCAAATTGTCATAATAAACCGGATGATGATTTACGTCTACCGCCCAGGTAGAACACACTGACATTTAAACTCGCAGTACAAAGAACCGAAGCCATACTGGAAGATATTTTATCCTAAGCCTCTATGACATTGCCAATTCACTACCCTTTGCCGTTGCCTTATTTTTCTAAATGTTCCATCTATTTAGACTTTTAAAATAAGTTGTCTTATAAGATACACAGAGAAAGAACGAAGGCTATTTCATACACTATACCCTGAACAGGTCAACGTATTTTCACAAGATATCTCTACAATAGTACTCCAGTTGCGCCTGTGATCATTCAGAGCATTGGTAAATTTTATTTAGATGTTATTGCTCCCAGTGACAATTTATTGGGCTCGCACACACACATATATATATATATATATATATATATATATATATATATGTGTGTGTGTGTGTGTGTGTGTGTGTGTGTGTGTGTGTGTGTGTGTGTATATATATATCAGTGATCTGAAACATCACAACGACATATTTGCTTAATTTTACTAACAACTTTCTAGTATTATATTTTCTTTTGCATTCTTAATTACACAATACTAATTTGCATTTTCTTAATTACATTCGCTTAATTAATCATTCCTAATTATACACCTGTTTTATAATGAAAGCATGAAGTCGTGTATTTCGCTTCGATTTTCCGCGCACCAATTCCAAATAGCAACTGGATTAATTTTGCCTTTCATCCCTCCGGGTTCGAAACAGATAAATATAAGAAATAACCTTTATTGATTCAATCGAATAAGCTTCTACCGTTGGAAAATGTACCTTTGTACTAGACAAAAACAATTAGTAACCTTGTTTAATATCTCGCTAGGTATATAAATTAGTTGTAATTCAAGAATAGTCATGTCAACTATCTCGTTTCGAATCTTGGTAAAAGTCACTTTAATTCACTCTCTTATCAGAGTTAATTAGTATCTTTACTAACTAAAACTGATATTATTTCCTTTTTGCATGAAAGAATCAAGCAAGGTGCTGCCACTCTATCACACAGCGTATTATTTAAAACAGATCATTAAGGAAGCGTGGTTGCTAGATTAGCTAGAAACTAACTACTGTCACATATAAAACCTATTTTTAAAATGAAGGATTTTATAGGTAATATAGTCCTAAATATATTATATCTCAATAAAACATAAGATGAATATTACGGAAATATATATATATATATATATATATATATATATATATATATATATATATATATATATATGTCTGTGTGTGTGTTAAAATTTGCGTTTGTTCCTGTATTTAGAAGTTCATCGATACGAAATTATAAGCACAAGAGTTTCAAAAAGTAAGTAGTGCTTCTGATATGATCGAATAACTCATTTCAAAGCTGTGATCTAGCATGGCTGTATTCTAATTACTAAAATCAGCATAAACAACAACAATATCAGCAACACTAATCTCCAGTTGATATTTCAATCCATAAAAGTTGTTCGATTCGTAATAAGTACTTTTTTTTTCGCTTTCAAACATAGTATATCTCGGATATAATTTGAGGAATATTTCGCTCCTAAATCTAACAGGTTGTGTAAATGCCTATAATCATCTTCAGTGTTAGGAATAATTCTAGTTCATCCGACCTCGTCGAAGAAAATCTTCATCAAATATCTTCCATTTGTGATCATTCTCTCTCTTTTTCTTTTCCAGTCAGTGTATATGCGACTACATTAACAAATGCTCTCTGATTATTTTTAAGATGATTGAATGTGTTTTCAAGCATATTTAACTGCAAATCCTTCTACCTGAACGGTCAGAAAAACATTTAAATATTCCTACCAAGGGGATGGCCGGGTGGTCTATAGGGGGGATAATGTGGTTAGCAGGGAATATGAAAATAAGCCGTTTGGGACCAAATATGGGCTTCCCTATGGTATGTAGGGTAAGGTCACAGCTGAAGCCATAGAAAGCTAGATCTCAGATGTGCAATATGAGTCATTTATTGGCCAAAGGTGAAATTCACACTATGCTGGATCGAGAAACATTTTTGATATCAGTGGCTACGATTACCAAGTTCACGAAGTGAATTACTGTTAATATATATACACCTGGCCACTATAGTTGAGATGTCACTTAGCTACTGAAATACTTGACTGACTCAATGCAAGCAAATGATTTCTTCCAGATTGAGCTAACATGTAGCTTCCGCCTTGGCTTTTATTTATTTTCAAGGTTGAAACAGTAGGTCAATTTTGACAGGTTTTACAAGAAGAAATATAATAAAAATAAATAAGTTAGAAAGAAGATAGAGAGAGTGAGAGAGAAAAAAAAGAACAATTTAGAGTATTGCATTAAACAAGCTATTGTATTGTTTATGCCAAACACAGTTACTGCTTTCCTTCGATCAATAAGGATTTATTTACTGAGTTATCTCCGTCAGTAATATCGGTAAAATATACTACATTCCTATCAGAACGAAAATACAATTTACACACACAAACTGACACATACAGAGAGAGGTGGAGTGAGGGAGTGAGAGTAAATAAGGAATTTATTTTTCTTTTCATATCACTTGCTTTTATTTTTTTCACTTTATATTATTTATTGCGTGTTTGCATTCTAGCTCAACATGAAATGAAGCTATATTTAGCCCACTAATATTTCACGATTTTCCCTAACTACTAGCAGGTCAGGTTGTTTGCAAGATATAAAGTGCATTTTGTCTAGGGCATTGTTTTCTGAACATAAGCTTAAGGCACTTAGTAAATTTGGAGTATAACCAACTATTTTATTAGCGGATTTTTTTTTCCTACATTTATGTTTTCTTTCGTTTACCTTATTTTATTTAGATTTACTTATTTTTGTCTTCATCTTCAACAAAGTTATAACCTCAGCAGTTCTGGTTCTAGCTATCGGCAAATGATGGGCTATAACAATATATATAAATACAATTATATATATATATATATATATATATATATATATATATATATATATATATATGCGTGTGCGTGTGTGTGTGTGTGTGTGTGTGTGTGTGTGTGTGTGTGTGTGTGTGTGTGTGTGTGTGTGTGTCTGCGTGAAATAAATTGAAGGAGGTAGAATTTTTTGTTGAAAAAGAACGTATTGCTATTTATTTTGGCGTAAAGACTGAATCGTCAGAATCAATAGAGCGTCGAATTTAATGTGTTAATCGTGCAATGTTTTCCTGAAAATGAAAACCTACCCTAAATGGTTTTAATAAAGTTAACTCCGCTAAATTCACCTAAGTGCAAAGTAGTGGTATTAAACTGAGTGACGGATTAAATGTACTACCCAAACAGGGGTAATATCTGGCATTAAAAAACAAGGAATCTGGCAGCGTCAAATACAAAGCAGCTAACTTATTTCAACATAATATGAAGCAACGAAAATCCGAACAACTGACTATACAACACTACCATTATCTATGTCTTGTTTTTCCTAGTAACTACTCAAATTGGTACACTGATTCAAGCAAGTAGAACGCCTGCATGCTTTAGAGGATGGGAGGCATTTTAGAGCAGAGTTTAACTTCTTATGATAGATATGGGTTTTCTTGTTCCAGTTGTAAAAAACGATATGTTGTGAGAAAAAGAAAAAGAAAATACGACCTACCAATTTTTCAGTTGTGTAGAGAATAAACACACTAGATTTCTTTTGTTTTATTTTTTAGAAGGGGATTATGTTTATCTGTTTATTTGCTTTTGTATTTCTAACATATATGAGTTAAGTAAGGATATCTCGAAAGTGTGATGATGGCGCCGGATTTGACACTTGAAATCCTCAAAAAAATGGGAAAAACGAATAAATGAAAAGCAATATGGTATCCAGGGTTGTTTTACAAAGAAAAACATAGATAAAGTGTCATTTTAGTAGTAGTAGAGTTAATCCTACGAACAACGAAGTAATTTGGGATAGCAAGAATGAAAGAAAGAGAAAGGGGAAATAATGGCAGGGGGAAAGAAAAATGCCTCTCATAGATGTACAAAAAAAGAGGGAATATATAGATAAATATCATTGTTTCGATATATAAATACCTTTCCTTGATTCAATCAAAATATTGTGAAGCTGGAAAGTATATGGGGAATAAACAGATTTGTGTAGCTGTGCAGTTTTATTCAACTTAATTCTAGAAGAAGTTTTTACCATCTTCAAGTGTTTCAAAATCGCCTTCTGAAATTATGATAATGCAAAGGTGTTATAGTATGCAAGGTTGTCAAAAATGTAACACACAACAGTTCAAGTCTTCAAAAGGGTATATAGTATAATTATGAATGAAGAAAGAGCATTGTCAACTTGACATGTGTGTGAGTGAGTACGTAAGTGCATGTGAGTGTTAATACAAATTAAGGCAAATTTAAATTCTACGAGTAACAGAAACTGTGCCATGTGCTTAAAATTTCAGAGCGAAGCGGATAAATTGTAATAACACTTATATATATATATATATGAGATTGTATGAGCGCATGTATGTATGTATGTGTGTATGTTACCGGAAATATTAGAGAAAAACAATTTAGATTTTCGAAAGAATGAAAGAAAGAACCGCCTTCAAAAGTCGACTAGTTTTACTCATCAAACTTAAAAGGGTGAAAGAGAAAATTCACGCAGTGCAATGATCGTGAACGAATCTATAACTTTGTCACCTTATTATCAACAATACAATATATGAAATACAGAGACAGTGATCCAAATCCAAATCAATTCCTTTATCTCTGTGACCCGAACTTCGAGTAACGCTGGAGGCAATCATCGGATTTGAATGAATACTTACTTTCATATATACATGTGTGTGTGTGTGTGTGTGTGTGTATAGGCATGTATATATATATATATATATATATATATATATATATACACGTGTGTGTGTGTATGTACGTGTTGTGTTTAACACGTGTAGTTTTATATAGCCGTATATATATATATATATATATATATACGCATGTGTGTTTGTAGATATCTGGCGGTGGCATAGTTGTATGTATCTATCTATATATATATATATATATATATATATATATATATATATATATATCAGTTGATAGGTAGCTTCTTTATATGGAGTATTTGCTTGATAGATAATTTCATTCATTTTTCCTTTCATTTTAAAGAGTTAAGTATGTAGGATGAGTGATTAGAGAACAGTCTTGGTTCAATCGTCATAGAAATATACCTCAAGCAAGAAATATATATCCTTTGAATTGATTGAGATACTTCTGGAGATTAGCCAAATTTTACTTTTCGATTCAATATTACTCAAGTATCCTCAAGATTAAACTTCACTTTTGTTTTTTCTTCTCATGATTTAGAAGAACTGTTTGTTATGAAAAGAAACAGAAATAATGGAGCTTAAATTGTAAGAAAGTTAAGCTTTACTAAATTAAGTATTATTTATTCATTGATTTGCAGATTTGGCAGTAGTCCCGGCCCGCATTGTTTTGGCACCTAAAAAGAGTGGTATATGGTTCGGATACTGCTAACGCAGCACTTTTTATTTTTCATAATCCCAGAGTCGATAATATAAAGAAACAGTCAAGTTCGACTCTACCACCCACCTGCTTCTGAATATTGGCTGTATTGTGCGAAGGACGTGGGGACCAAACATGGTATACCATCTCTTTGAAGAGTCTAGCTGCAAAGACTCTGGCAGATTATAGCATATCATGAATGGGGAAATTGTTATTAATAAAAGCCTTATGATAGGCAATAGAGTATTCAAACAAATGTCCAACCTTATATCAATATATGAAATTCTGGTTCTTTTTCGGAAAGAGCAATGTGATGAAAGAAACAGTAAAATAAAGAACACCTAAATACTTGTATTAATTACGACGTGGATGCTTCTGGTTCAATGGGTAAAACGTAAGCTTCACAACCACGAGGTACCGGCTATCATCCCGCTATGTATCTTCTTGTGCAGATGTATTTTACCATAGCGTCAGGTCGACAGGAGATATGAAAGCGAAATCCGACAGAAAATGCCCATCAGTTGGACAACTTTATCGGAGTGTCACGTTGAATTTCACTAAGAATTATATTAAATATTATCGTGTTTGTGGAATACTGTATGTATGTTCTTCTGGTTTAATAATTTCACAAATGTTTGCCAATAGAGAGAGAGAGTCGGTTTCTAACATAGATACAAGTCTCTCTCTCATTGGAATTTACACAACATCAACCAGGTAGATATGTCTGCATGTCTGCATGCATCCATGTATGTGCAAGTATGGATGTTATTGTATGTGTGGATGTGGATGTTTTGAGTTGTATGTGTGCATGTGCATATGCTTTGTATCTGTACAAGGTATATGTAATTATTAGATGCAGAATTTTTGGAATGTTTTTTGGCCCTATAACTCATGATGGCGTTGTAGTGGTGCCATCTTTGGCAGTTTAAACCTGGTAGAGCCATCCCCTCACCATGTGTGAAGACAGCCGATTCCTTCCAGAAAGAAAGAGAGTGAGGGGGGGAAATGTGTTGGGGATATAGAGGAAGAATCGACTTCTTTACTGGACTGATATGTTTGTCGACCTTGAAGGGAAAAAGAAACTAAGTTGATCTCGGAAAGATTTGAAATGAGTGTGAGCAAAAAATAAACGGAAGCATTCCATCCGAATTGGCTCTGCCAATTCACCTCTTTATTTAAGATTAATACACGTTGATTTCACGAGTAGTCAGTTCCATTGAACGAACAACAGTAACACTCATAGGCGAAACCAACTGAAGACATTCGTTTCACTCATTTATGTAATTTTGATATTCATTTCAAAATCAACCGAGGTCGATTTCAATTTATCATATCAAGAACCATAAAATGAGAAACTCATATTCGAACATATGAGTTTATAGGACAATATATCATGGGTATAAAAGTTAGACGTGATTTTACTACATAAACGCGCTAGTTTTTCTTACTTTGAAAATAAGTAGTGTGCGCTGACGTATTAGGTTTGGTGTGTATGTGCGTCTTTGTCCAGCTCTCTCTCTCTCTCTCTCTCTCTGGTTTGTGTATGTGTGTGTGTGCGCGTGTGCGTGTGTGTGCCTGTCCGTGTTCTTAGTAACGATAATCATGTGGGTATTTGTGGGATTAATATTTTCGTATGCTCAATGCTGGAATATATATATATATATACATACAGAGAGAGATACCTACATATTTACACAAAGAGAGAGATACATACATATACCTATCTATAGACACACTCACATATATACATGAACATATAAACATATATATACATGTACATACATAACTACATCCTTTATATAGTATTGTTCATAATTCCTATCATTTTAATATTATTTATGTTTTTTCATCTTTTACTTTCCGGATATCTCTGTTTTTCCATATCTTTATGCTTCGATATTTTTACAGTTCTTTTAGAGATCTATTATTGTCCACAGGGAATGGTATATCTATTGTTCGTTTATTCCCTGATTACTGCAAACATATGGTCAAAGGCCTTCTATCTCTGACCACTCCATATTTTATTTTATTTATTTTATGTTTGTATTATTTTTTTTTTTGGGGGGGGGGGGCAGTAACTAATGTGTCCTTTATCTTTCATAAATTAGATTGGCGGGACTTCGAACCCCGACATCACATGGCACTGTTGTAAAAATATAAAAGAAGGCGGTCAATTGAGGAAGTCGTTATAACGTTGAATAAAATATCTTGCAATATTTGTTCTGCTTACCTTCGATCTTAGTTCGAATTTTGAGAGTCCTACGGTGCCTTTTTTTCGATTAGGGTCAATAAATTAAGTACCTATCTAGAATTACAGAATTGTTAGAGCATCAAATGTGATACATTGTCGTACTTATTTCAACAATTCTGAGTTCGCCAGCCGCCTTATTGGTATCAGGTTTTATCAGCCCTTGCTTTAATTTTAGATAACATCGTGCAGAAAAAAGACTTAAATGCATGGTCAACTGGTGTCTTTCCAAAAGGATTGCACTTTGGTGAGGAAGGTTACAGGTACACATTCATGAGAGGAATGTAACAGGGAGACAACACGAGAGACCCAAGTTTGATTTGAGAGACATTTGACAATTATTTCTAACAGTTGTATGAACATGTCCTTGGTCCCTCCACTTGCACGAAAATTGAATGTTTACCACTTCGTAATCTAAATATTTTGTATTGGGCGATTTATACTTCACAAGCATCTCCTACTTTAAAAACATATACATCACAAATTCATGAAATGCCCTAAAAGTTGGCATTATCGGCAGAGCGTCAGACAATATGCTTTACGGCATAGAATTATTGCCCTTTACGTTCTGAGTTCAAATCCCACCGAGGTCAACTTTGCTTTTCATCCTTGCGGGGTCGATAAAATAAAGCACCAGTAATAGAATGGGGTAATTGCTGGCCTTGTTCCAAAAGTAGAAACAATATTATGGTGATGAAGTGGTATAATTGGTAGCGCCTTTTAACAAAATGATGTTCAGCATTTAGTGTGTCCATTTACGACACCATCCTTATCCTCCTCTTAACCACCAGTCTTTATTAACATTAGCTGCCGGGTACTTATAAATACTTATAAATACTTATAAATACTTATAAATACTAACCAACAATATCATCATTGTCATTGGTAACATGCTATCACTGTAATTATTGTTGTTTAAATCACATGTCAACACTGATTGAACGATAATGGATCCTCTGTCTGTTTTGATGATGTGCATTTAGTCGTTCTATAAACAGAATATCTAGCACACGAGTAAGTGTATTTCACATATACGTGTGTCGACTGAAAACATCATAGGCTGTCTAAGATACTCACATGGAATGACCAAATGAAGTTTATTTTTCAGCATAGTCTCTAGAAAGTAACCAAGCACATGCAGGATTTCACAATTATAGCATCGCTCCTTCATAGTCAGCCTAAGAACTTTTCAGCCAACCTTCGTACGAGGACTCCTAACTTAATTCTGAGGAAGAATCAGCAGGACAAAATTAGAGATATAATTAACCCGGCGGGTTTCTGCTCAGTTTCCTCAGCCAATTTCACTCAGAAGGTTTGGATAAATCCGAGGTTATTGCAAAGCATCTTGCTCAGGATTCCACACAGTTTGATCGAGCCTGGGTACTCATGATGTCCAAGTCATGCTTGCGTCTACATTTTTAGGCATACCATATCTAGATCTAATTTATCTAGTATGCTCTTCATTATTCTATATAATTTGATTTGTGGGAGATGCGGCTCCTATTTCTAGAGAACTGAACAATTCTGTAGTAGCATCTCTGGCGGCTTCTATCGATGCCTTGGTTGTTATTGTTGATGGTATGTAAATGGATACATTACTATATGTATAATGGATACATTACTATATGTAAATGGATATATTACTATATGTAAATGAATACATTACTATATGTAAATGGATACATTACTATATGTAAATGGATACGTTACTATATGTAAATGGATACATTACTATATGTAAATGGATACATTGCTATATGTAAATGGATACATTACTATATGTAAATGGATACATTACTATATGTATAATCGAAACATTGCTATATGTATAATGGATACATTACTATATGTATAATGGATACATTACTATATGTAAATGGATACATTACTATATGTAAATGGATACATTACTATATGTAAATGGATACATTACTATATGTAAATGGATACATTACTATATGTATAATGGATACATTGCTATATGTATAATGGCTACATTACTATATGTATAATGGATACATTGCTATATGTAAATTGATACATTACTATATGTATAATGGATATGTAAATGGATACATTACTATATGTAAATGGATACATTACTATATGTAAATGGATACATTACTATATGTAAATGGATACATTACTATATGTGAATGGATACATCACTATATGTAAATGGATACATTACTATATGTAAATGGATACATCACTATATGTAAATGGATACATTACTATATGTAAATGGATACCTTACTATATGTATAATGGATACATTACTATATGTATAATGGATACATTACTATATGTAAATGGATACATCACTATATGTAAATGGATACATTACTATATGTATAATGGATACATTACTATATGTAAATGGATACATTACTATATGTATAATGGATACATTACTATATGTATAATGGATACATTACTATATGTATAATGGATACATTACTATATGTATAATGGATACATTACTATATGTATAATGGATACATTACTATATGTAAATGGATACATTACTATATGTAAATGGATACATTACTATATGTAAATGGATACATTACTGTATGTAAATGGATACATTACTATATGTAAATGGATACATTACTATATGTATAATGGATACATTACTATATGTATAATGGATACATTACTATATGTAAATGGATACATTACTATATGTATAATGGATACATTACTATATGTAAATGGATACATTACTATATGTATAATGGATACATTACTATATGTAAATGGATACATTACTATATGTAAATGGATACATTACTATATGTATAATGGATACATTACTATATGCATAATGGATACATTACTATATGTATAATGGATACATCACTATATGTATAACAGGCCGATTTTTTTCCAGCCTGGATAACTAACAGATATTTCTCTAGTGATTCTTCGGGTATATTTCTGCAGTCTTCGCGTTATGAAGTACAACACTACGGGCCGTTTCTAAGTACAACACTACGGGCCGTTCTATTCATGTTGTGTCTGTCTATTATTCGAACTGTTATGATCAAAAGCACAACTTTATCTTTATCTTACTGTTATTCTTCATCCTCATCGACTTCATCTTAATCACCCTTCTCATACCGGCGTTCATCAGCCCCTCCTTCGTATTCTTCTTTCTTTTCCCATTCATCATCATCGCTAACTTCATCTTTAACATCATCAACATCATCATCAACATCAACATCATCAACATCATCATCATCATCATCACCATCATTATCACCAATATCAACATCATCATCAACATCAGCACCATGATCATCATCATCTTTATCATCATCATCATCATCATCATCATCACCATAATTATCAGCATTATCACCATCATTATCATCATCATCATCATCATCTTCATCATCATCTTTTACTTCATATTCTTCTTCATGTGCATCATTCTCTGTTCTGTAAACGACGTTACTAATTAGTTGGAAATGCAGTTGCTATAGAAACGAAAATATATCTGACACAATGCGTGAATATGTGCACAGTTTCGCTTGAAGGAAATAAAAATGGCAAGTCACATGAGCTAAAGCAAACACACACACACACACACACACACACACACACACACACACACACACACACACACACACACACACACATGCATGCGCCCCTACGCGCATGCGTACACATAAGACACACTTTCAAAGACCTACATATAGACATTTGCAGATGGAAATATTCATACTTTCATCACTTCAAACATATTATACTGAAAGGCATAAACATATAGAAAGACATTAAAAAATAACTAAAGCTTCAATGTGGCGTTGTTGGGACTACATAGTGTTGCTAGAACACTCAGGTGATGCGACAAGAATCGTGGAAGTGTGGGCATAAGAACATTATGCTTTTTCTGTGCACAGAGGAATAGTTTTAAATGTTTTTACTTCATAGTTCATTCTTTTCGCGGCAAGACGTCTAATTAAGAAAATGGTAGTTTACCTCATATCTTCAAATATATACAGACTTTCTTCATATGCAAATACATATATATATATATATATATATATAATAATAATAATGATAATAATAAAAATAAATTTGAAGACTAAAATCCAAAGAGGGCTCGATAAGGATATCAAATATATCAAATATATAAGAACTGTAGAGCAAATATTTATTAAAATAACAGATTAAAGTTTAAGCAAAGAATCGCTGCTTTCACCCTTAACGGGATTTTCAGAAGACGCCGTTAAGGGTGAAAGCAGCGATTCTTTTCTTAAACTTTAATCTGTTATTTTAATAAATATATATATATATATATATATATATATTCATATTTACCCTGTTAATTTGTATGTAACATCCCTATTTTAAATCGCTAAATTCTAAGATACAGTGTTAACCATTAATATCCTTTGATATTATACGTCAACCAGCCAGCTATGATATTCAGATAGTGTTCCTTATATACGAAAATTTATGTTCTATATTTCATACGGTGTAACGATGTGTAAAAGTTCAGCTTCCAATACATTTCATTCTTGTACTGTGTGTGTGTGTGTGTGTGTGTGTGTGTGTGTGTGTGTGTGTGTGTGTGTGTGTGTACGTGTGTGTGTGTGTGTGTACGTACTTGTGTGTGATAGAGAAAAAGTGTGTGTGGAGGTTGGGAGGGGGTAAATGCAAGTATTTCATAGCTACATAGAATTTCACACCTGCTCACAAGACATATACGTATAATTCTTCGGCTTATATTATGAATAATTATGATACATATGGTGGAACGTGAGAAGTCTGTGTGCATGTTTGCAGGAAAAGTATTTAAACAACATGTGTTCAACAAGACACAATATATTTTACTGTTTAGTCAGGGGGGATAATGTAGAGCCCATGACTCATTTCAGTAGCTTGTTTGGAGGAAAGATAGTAAAGCCACCCAAGTGCCATATGGTAGTGATCATCTAGATGATAGATTATGTTTATAACCCATGGTTAAGTCTACAAACTTATTATTTTGAATGTGCTTGAGATTGAAGTGTATTAACAAATATCTAGAATTTAAAAGGAAACTTATTAATTGAACTTCTGATTTGCCTGTGCTCTATATGAACTGTCTTCACAAACCAAAAGGTATTCTCCATATTGTCGATCTACCACTTAGAAATAGCAACCGAATCCCCCCCCCCCTCCCCCACCACCAAATCCCATACCACAGTGTGAAACAGAAAATAATACATTATGAGATGTGATCACATATTACTATTTTTTTTTTTTTTTTTTGCTGGAATATCACTAACCCTACGTCTGCTCGATCAGTCTCAACAGATCTTTCAATAACTACACTCAGTTCACTAAGATATAAATAGAGTTCGCAGGGTGGAAACAAATGACGACTTTATATAGAGACAGTACTAGAAAATTGATTCGTTTCATTATCTTACAGTATTCAGTTCAAGAGAGGGACTGATTTCGCCCAGCTGATTTCCACGAGATATATTTCACCAACAACAGCATCAATATAACCATTACCCGTACACACCGTCTCAGTCAATCTAATGATTTATTTAAACAAACAACGGCCATTCTGTTTTGCATTGTTGCAATATTGATACTGCTATTGTTAGTGATTTACTCTTTTATTCTTCTATCCCTTTATATTCCTTTCAACGATGCATGTAATTAATCGAAGATTCCACATGAGTGCAGCTACTGTCTTGAGAAGTTCAATTAGCTTTGAAGAAAGACATTAATGAACACTCACAAAAGTTAGAATCCACACTGTCTTTCTCTCTCACACACACTCTCTCTCTCTCTCATTCTCTTTCTCTCTCTCTCTCTCTCTCTCTCTCTCTCTCTCTCTCTCTCTCTCTCTCTCTCTCTATGTATATATGTATACATATATATATATATATGTGTGTGTGTATGTGTGTGTGGTTTGTGTACCATTTATCTATCTACTCTTCCATTGTCTCAAGCTTTCGTGCTTTCTATTTACTTCTACAATTTCCTTGAATCTTCAGCCAACATTTATTTCTCCTGTGTTATACATACACATACATGCATGCAAGCACACTTACATACATATTATATATATTCTATACAATATATATATATATATATATATATATATATATACATAAACTCATAGCTATGTAAAAGTACAAATATGTCTGTATTTGTGTATGAATATCTGCATAGTCATACATATCTCTCTCTATATATATATTATATATATATATATATACATAAATGTCAATACGCGTATGTATGCAGAGACATGTTTCTTTCTCTTCATGCTATTATATTGCTCTTTTTCATTCACACACTCTCTCTCTATATATATATATATTTCTGTTTCTCTCTCTCTCTATCTACTTTCATAATCAAATACAGCCTCCAAGTTATAAACTTGCATGTACATGTTAAATGCGTATGTTTATATATATATGTGTGTATGTGTGTGTGTAGAGAGAGAGAGAGAGAGAGAGAGAGAGAGAGAGAGAGAGAGAGAGAGAGACAGAGAGAGAGACGCTCAGAGAAATAGACAGCGAAACGTATGACGAATTCACCCATCACACGCTATACACACACACACACACACACACATATATACATATATATATATATATATATATATATATATATATATATATATATATATATATATATATACACATAAGCAAATCATCAACTGGGCTAAAAAGTCAACTTTGCTTTACAGCTCATTAACAAACAATGGTTATACTCATTACTGAGTCGACTTCCGTCAAGTTTTCATGAATATGCACACAGACACAGACACACACACAAACACACACACACACACACACACATATATATATATATATATATATATATATGCGTGAGTGTGTGTGTGTACATACTCCCCGTTCCTATACTCGTTATCTTACTCTCTCTTCAGCTATCTCTGTTTCTTTAGCCAATCAAACTCAGACCTCTCCCAATTTTCTTTCTTAACCTAACACATATGCATTGACTAACAAGTAGTTTGTTTCTACGTGTCCGCTCATTAACTTATCCTTTAGTATCTTTCTAATATCTAGCGGTTTTTGTAATAATTTTCTTCGTTTCTCGCCAACTGATAGCATAGCAGTAAACACATAGATACCCAACAACCACTACACACACAAGCACACACACACATATGTGTATATGTATATATATACATATGTGTATATATATATTACACGCTTTGTCTTCCAGTGTCTCTCACGCCTGACAATGCCGCTAATATTCATTCATCCTCCATGTTGTCTTATATAACGAAATATCCCTCTGACACAAGCCAATGCATTTATATTGAAATATACGGTAATGGCGATAGTAAAATGTGACCGTTAGTTGACAGAGTGGATTTAACCAGGCATTGAACTGTATTTAAAGTCCGAGAGACAATAAATAGAACTTCTAATGTTGAATTTGCTGTAATTTTCTTCCTAAGGAAAGAAATAGAAAATTTATAGAAACACAGTTAACGCTGTCTAAACAGGACACCATTGTTCATTAAATCTGTCTTAGTAACGTTCTTGCTATTGTTGTTATCTTTATTTAGCGGTGCCCGGTCAACATTGATCGAACAGATCAAATATATTGTCAAAAGCGTTCCATTCTTGACTGGCCAGGTCACGAATTTATGTTGTTTTCTTTTTATTTTATTTATTTATCTACTTATTGTAGTGGTGGAGATGCGTATCGATAACTATATTATCCACTGTGTGGTTGCTTATTTAAGACACATTATCAAATGTAACTTTATTTATTTAATGCATGTACGCGATTAGATTGTCAAGCCGTTAGAGCGTATAAAATGACTTGTTCTGGCTCTCGGCGTTATGAGTTCATTTCACACCGAGCTTCACTTGGCCTTTCATTCTTTCGAAGCCAATAAAGTACAAGACCAATACTAATCTCTTCTTCTTTTCATTTCCACTCTCTCTTTTCTCTTTTCTTCGTCTTTCTTCCTTTCCCTGTTGGTATTTTGCCTGAAATTCAAAGGCCCATCCTTCCGATGAGGATAAAATAAAGTAATATTCTAAGATAGTGGATTGGCAGGATTGTTAATGGGTTAGACGAAATGCCTTGAGATATTCGTTCCATCCTTTTGTACTAATTTAACATTAGCTGGGCGGTAGACATATATCCGTCTTTCGTTTTAACATCACCACTTGTCACTTTTCTACTTTTAGCTGAGTCTTCTCTGCTTTTCCCGCTTGACTTGAGGATTTGAAAGGTCTTTTAGCATTACCCTTCCCATGATGATTAAAAATTAAAAACAAATAAATATTTCATTAAGAATTCATTAAAAATTCATTAAAAATTATGTGGGAATCTGTTAGTTTTATCAATAAATATTAATATATGAATCACTTGATAATATCAAAGGGAAATCATTGTCTAAAAATAAATTCTTAAATTGGTGTGAGGTCAGAAGGTTTAGAGGAGGGCTTTATCTAAGTCATACCTATTTTTTTATATCCAATTGGATAAAATATATATTCAAACTCAGTAGAAACTGAACAGAGAATTTAAGTGATTTGCTTTTCTTTCTCTCTATGATTTCTGTGATCTACCATACAATAAAAAGAACCGAATCACGGAAACAATGTTTCCATAAAATTTTCCCTCATTAATATCAGCAGATAGCAACTTCTTGCTGAGTTGGATAGGTTTTGAATTGAGAAAGCAACGAGCTGAGTCAGATACAATGAGGTATCCTCTCAGACTAAGTAACAAACTACCTCTGTATAAATACTCTATTTGTTGATCCCGAATGGATGAAAGGTAAAGATGACATCGGCGTGATTTGAACTCAGAGCACAGTAAGCCGGAACAAATAGCGAGGCATTCGCTACCTAATGATTAATAATGATAATTTCTAATTTAGCCAGTAGGCCAGACATCGACCCCATTATTTGATTAGTACTTAATTAATCGTAAAAAATTGAAATGAAAAGTTGACTTCGGCAAGATTTGATCTCAGAATGCAATACCTACAACATCAATAGCCTCACTAAACCTCCAACACTATCAATATTACAATGTCGTAACTTATATTTATTTTTAATACTATGGACATGTGGTTAGAATGTCTCAGGAAAGAATCCCTGGACAGATTTTATGAGCAAAACCAACCGGCAGGAGACCCAGGGGAAGACCCCGAGTAAACATCCACGAGTTTCACTGAACTCGCTTGGAGATCCAGAAGGGTCAGTTGCAGACGGTTGTTTCTCACAGGATCCGCTGGACGGAGTGTTTCAGGACTCTCCCAGGATGAAGAAGAAGAAGAAGAAGAAGAAGAAGAAGAAGAAGAAGAAGAAGAAGAAGAAGAAGAAGAAGAACGAGGAGGAAGAAGAAGAAGAAGGACGAGGAGGACGAGGAGGAGGTTAGATAAATCAGGATAGGTATAAGTGGATTAATTCGAACCGATTTCTTGACTGCTACATTATTATATCGGCCTCGAAATGATGTAGAGCAAAGTTTACCTCAGTGGAATTTGACAGCAGAACATAAAGAACAGGAAGAAATACTGCAAAGCATTTCATCCAATGCTTTATCGATTCTGCTCCGCCTCCTTTAATGTCATAATATTAGCATCAGGTCACACAGCAGCGGTGGCATTCGAAATGCCACCGATATACGTTCATCAAAATTGTTGCCAAAATGTTCCCAATCATCCCCTCTTTCTCTATCTATCTATCTCTCTCTCACTCTCTCTCTCTCTCACTCGCCCTCTCTTTCTCGTTCTCACGCGCACACTTTATTTCATGTTTATCATTATTTCTTGTATTTCTAACGATGCATGCATACTTAAATCTAGTCATCTGTAGACAATAAACTACACAATTCCAGACCATCAAATTGCTTCAGCCCTTATCAAATCACACACGGAATTGACTATTATGGTAGTGAGATAAAAGATAAAACAATGAAAAAAAAGACACACTATAAATAAACTCAAATGTATATGGAATTAAATAATGAAAAACTACAGGGGAAAAAAATCAAGAAATATATTAATGAATGAATACATATATAAAACGGTAAACCAAACAAACACATTCAGACCATACGAATACAAAGGTATTTATAATGAAATAGTGATGCGGTAATAGATATGGAATGAGAATTGGAAAGTAAATATGGCAAATTATCACACACGTGTGCACATAAATATTTGATTATACAGGAAGTTGTGAGAGGGCGAGAGAGGCGGGGAGGATGAAGTGTAAAGCAGCTTGAAATATAAAAAAGACATAGGTTCTACTCAGAAAAAACATACTCATATGTGCATACATACATACATGCATATATACATACATACATACATACATATATACATACATGCATACATGCATACATACATACACACATACATACATACAAAAAATACATACATACATACAAACATAACCAAACATATATAATGTAGACACTCCCTCTGTGGACAACGTAAGAACATCTAGTTGATCGATCAACTGAACAGGCTATTCATTGAATTAGCCTGCGATTTAGCTGAATATTCCACGGGAAGGGGATTCACTAGTGATGTCAGCGTGGACAGTGTGAAAAGGTTGTACCTTTCAATGGCCATAGCAGTCAATGTCCGTTTACATAATTTCACTCATATGGCTTGTCTCGACCTAGTGAAATGGTAAACGATACATGCCCACGATGTAGGGCAGGACTGTGATTAGAAGCGAACATCTTCACCACTCGATACCACGTGTGTATGTTTAATAAATCATAGTTGTTTATACAAACAATGAAAGATAACTCAGTATTTATATTAGTTTGAAATACATTGAAATGTGTCCATTGAAGGTCGGCTTAAAAGTTCATTGGCTGACCAAGTTATTCTCATGGAATGACCAAATGACGTTTATTTATCAACATAGTCCTCGGAAAGAAATAATGCAGCTTTTAATAAGAAGACTTGATTTAATGCATGCAAGATTTCACAGTCCTAGCATCGCTCCTTCATAGTCAGCCTATGAACTTCTCATCCGACCTTCGTACATTAATAACGGTTTCTGATTTAGACACAACGCGGAAAGGGAAACTTGAGTAAATCGAGCCCAATGCATTACTGGTACTTTATTTTATCGACACTGTAAGAATGAAAGACAAAGCTAACTGCGGCGGGATTTTCGTACATTGATAATACATTCATGTCCAGAGAAAACAAAGGTATGGAAGACGAGAAAGAGATATCTGTTCACAGTTAATAAATGAAAATTAAAAGTATATTATTCCCCAATTAACAAGACATTTAATTCGT
>OZ024743.1:289560586-289565586 GCA_964016885.1 Eledone cirrhosa | reverse complement strand
TATGTTTGTGTGTGTGTGTTTGTATGTTTGTGTGTGTTTGTGTGTGTGTGTGTTGCGCTGAGAATATATATATGTAAGTGTAAAGAAAGTTAAAATGGCGAGGAAAATGTTGCCATGGCTCCTAAGCTTAATAGCCAAAGTCTACAGACGACATCAGGGTATTATGAGGTGCATGTTCTCACAGAGGCCGATGGCAACTTCTTTTTCCGTCTTTTAAGTGTCTTCACCCTATTTAATATGCTATCTTTATAGCATTTCTGAGCTTGAGCACTTTCTTTATACTTATATATATATATATATATATATATATATATATATATATATATATATGTGTGTGTGTGTGTGTTTGTGTGTGTGTGTGTGTGTGTGTGTGTGTGTGTGTGTGTGTGTGTGTGTGTGTGTGTGTGTGTGTGTGTGCGTGTGTAATCTTTTTGCAACAGGCAAAGTTGTAAATGTGACGAGTGACAGACCGTGTTGATAGTATATCAGTTTACGTGTAAATACTAAGAGTTTCGGATAAGAAAGATTTCCATATTTTACACCTCCATGATTCTAACTTATCCGTAAGTATATTGCTATGTAACATACAAACATACACGCACGTACTCACACAGAAACAGAGAGAGAGAGAGAGAGAGCGAGAGAGAGAGAGATGCAAAACTGCCATGAAAAAGACGAAACACAAGTTAAAACAAATGAAGTCTTTAGATTCTCACTCTGGAAATATATATATATATATATATATATATATATATATATATATGGGGGGGGGGGCTATTTGTGTGTATGCATTTAGGTGTGTGTGTTTGGATTTGTGTCTGAGTGTGTATCTGTATGGGTGTAGTTATGTATACAATTTTATCGAACAATATCCTTCCTCTTTTTATATGTTCTATACGTCACTTTATACTCTGTTTCTCACAATAATATCCAGTGTAATGAAATGTTCATTTTATAACCACTTTATGTACACTTTCTCTTGCTGGTGTGCTATTTACTTCTGCTTTTAATCTTAGTCTCTGTTGATGTATGTATTCTACACCTTTCTATCTTCTTACATGTCTTATTTTTTATGTACTTCGCTCGTCTGGCATCCTTTCTCTATGACTGCAAACATGGATGATCAATTAAGAAAACTGCTTCGGAACCACATGGATCCTGGTTCTAGAGTTTCATGATATACTTTTATGAAGTATTTTCTGTTATATAGCTTCGGATTGGAAAATAGCATGTAAGTGAAATTTGATAGACGGAAACGGTGCAGAGGGCCGGTCGTGTGTACATGTGCCTACGCATGTCCAGCAGTCTGCCAATGAGATTGTAAACTCTTAGGTGATTTCTTGACTGTTTTACTGATAGGGGCCCCCAATCCTGTGTATATCGGTGAAGGTACCTATAGTTAAATAATTCTAGCCTATGTAGAGGGTATCGCTGGCTGTTCTCTGTGGCAATGCCTCCGCCATTTTGTCCACGGGGTACAGCTGAAATATACCGCCATGACTGGGATAGAGTCTTTTCTTTTACTTTCGCTATTTTTTTCTCTTTGTGACTTCCTTAGACGTAACTAATAGCTTCAGCGAAAGTGAACTCGTGACGCACAGGCTGACGAAGTGATAAGCCAATATTTCTGTTCTTGGCTTTCACTTTCACTATTGTCAGTAGTTCATGAAACTAGAAGATAAACTATTTATTTTCTTTATATTAGATTCATAAATTATGGTCTCCGAAGTTTCTTGCAGAGGCAGCGTTTTTGAATGCTCTCTGAATGTAGATTTTAACGGAGTTTGGCACAACTACAAATTTCCTGTAAACTTATACTACATCTCTGACCGCTAAAAGCAAAAATTGAATTTGTCAGTAACAATAAAAGAATAATGAAGAGCAGAATACTAACTAATACTAAAATCTAGCATGATGACTCAGAACTAAACCAAAATCGTACATCAGATACATATTTATATATTGGTCTTTTATTATTTTTCTCTGTGGGTTACATAATTTTATTATTTTTTCTCAAAAGATACTATGAAATTATGTTACAGGTATACATCTCCCATCAATTGCGAAAGAATGAAAAACCACAGTCGAACTTGCGGGGTTTTAATTAAGAACGAAAGAGACATAATTACAATTGCATATATAAGTTTACCTTAGCACAAATCTGCACACGTAAAAATGATATATACTGTCGATTGCATCAATTCTATTTCATTCAAATTAAACCTAAAGTATATATAACTACATTTTAACTCATAAGTCTGGATGGGAAATACATAATTGAAAACACACTTTGTGCTATTTCTCCTTTCCGCGTAAAAGCATGAGGTTGCCTTCACACGGTTCACGCATTTTTTTGTCCATTCATTAGAAGATTCTGCATGGAAAGGGAGCATATAGGTTAATTTTATGCCAAACGATATAGAACTTAACTGAAAGACCAACCTAATTTGCAAGGTGTGCATTCCTATTTATACTTCAGGGAAGTGGATGGGCAGCATCGGTAGAGCGTTGGACACGGTGATTTGCAGCATAGAGTTATGGTTCTTTACGTTCTGAGTTCAAATCCCGCTGAGGTTAACTCTGCCTTTCTTTCTTACGGTGTCGATAAAATAAAGCACCAGTAATGCACTGGGTAATTGCTGGCCTTGTGCCTATAGTAGAATTCATTATTATCACTA
Source organism: Eledone cirrhosa (assembly GCA_964016885.1). Taxonomy (NCBI): domain Eukaryota; kingdom Metazoa; phylum Mollusca; class Cephalopoda; order Octopoda; family Eledonidae; genus Eledone; species Eledone cirrhosa. The sequence continues at coordinate 289,562,908 of OZ024743.1, read as the reverse complement.
CCAGGCTTATAATTTAAACGTTCTAGTTATATCTGTATTAAAGTTATTTTAGATCATCTAATGCAAGCTGTGTAGTGTATAAATATTTATTATTTAATTAAATGTGCTATTGTTACTTGTTTCATTTTTCGTGTTTGTGTGTCGCGCACATTTCTATAATTCATTGTTAAATCCCATTCCACTTAATATAATATTACTCTCCGCATAGTATTTTCATTACACTATACCAAAGATTCGATCTTATGTGCATGTTTGTACTGGCAAAATAAAGTACTCTTCAAAATCTTAGCGTTTACTATTCTCTTCTTTCTTATTAATATCAAGTATTTCGGAACAAAATATATAATTATTTAACTTTCTTCTACTTTGTTTCTTCTTAATTGTTTTAATCATTTTCGTATATTTTACTAATAAAATTCGCATTAGCGTCTTTTATTTAAAAATATTTACTTTCGTTCATGACAGATTTTCACTTGTTTTGTTTTTGTTTTATTGTTGTTTTTTTTCGTTTTCTGTTTGTGTTTATTATTTAAGTTTATATAGCATGCCATTTTGATGACTGAATCGTCTAAGATATTTACACGTGTCAAAACTTTGCAAATTAAGGTGAATTGATATCGTAGGAAATTATAATATAATGACTAAGATTAATCAAAAATATATTATAAAAATGCTATAGCGTTATTTAAAAATGTATCTCCGCATTGAAAAACGAAGAAAAACCGCTTTTCAATTACCATAAGAAAATAAATATTCTAAACGGATATATATATATATATATATACACATAAACACACACACACACACACACACATATATATATATATATATATATATATATTACTTAAATAATCTGTGTGTGTTTATGCCGGTATATGTATGTGGTATAATATGTACATTTAGAAACCTAAGCTTATTAAATCAATAAGTTTTAGTTTTGATATTTTGTTTTAATTTTTGTAGAAATTACATTTATTTATTCATGTTGCTTTTGGCACATTACTCTAATTATTTTGTTCATTTCTATATCATTGTGTGTCTCTTTTTCTTTGTGTATCTGAGGTTGTGTATGTGATAGCGTGTGGGTGTCTAATATTTTAATATCTGTCTCTATTCGAAGTAAACTCCTCAGCTAGTTACTGTTGCCCGTACATAATTTTCGGTCCGCCGTATATAGAAGATGAATTATACATTAATTATAACACTGCACTTGTAGCTATCGCTTATTGCGTTCAGCATATAATTATATTGTTGTTTGTGTTGGTTCTTCTTCAAATATTTTATTATTGTTGGTGTTGGATTGTCAGAATTGTTAGAAATTTGCATAAAACGCTTTGCAATATTTGTTCACTTTCTTTACATTCTGAGTTCAAAGCACGCTGAGGTCAGCTTTGCATTTTATCCCTCCGGGGTTGATATAAAATTGTTAGTCAAACATTGTGAATGATTTAACCGACTTATCTCGCCTCCCAAAATTGCTGACATTGTGTCTAACTTGAAAATCGTTATTATTAGCTATCGTAGTTTTACATACTAAATATTTATAAGCTTGCGTTCAGTCTTTCATATTAACAGAATTTTTAGGACGTCGGGCAAAATGTTTTGTGCTCTACGCTCGAGCTTTTTGTGTCCTGAGTTCAAATCTCACTGCAGTCACCTTCGCCTTTAATCTTTTCGGAATCAATAAATCAAGATGATTTCCATGTGGGTGGATAATTGGAATTGTTAAATCGATACATGTTCCGGATTTGTGAGTTTTTAATTCAAATCCCGCTTCTTCTCATAAGTCTGACAATTGGAAAAAACCAACAGAAACAGTTAACTTTCACTGATGTGTGAAATCGGCTCCTTTCCTTATTTTTCCTTTTCATTAATCTGACTCGCCCATAGTACTCTTTGTTAATTTTCTCAATTTCTGAGTGTTATTGTTTATCAGTTTCATCTATTTGTAAGTATTTTGGATTGGGTATCTTGATCTAATAATTTTATTTCTGCATTACTGTCTCATTTAATATATTTAGTTTAGTTTATTTCTCTGTCATTATAATAATTTTGGTAAATGTCTCTGATCACATAATCAATTATGGTTGAATTTATTACTAACATTTTTTAGGTTTTTCGTTTAGATATTATTTCCTTGTAAATATTTTAGGCAATCTACAAAGATAATTGTTTATAGTTTCTCCGTAGCTCTACTCAATGGTGGGTTCTTTTACCAAACGTGTTAATAGAGACTATAACTAGGCCAGACCAGAAGTATATCGAACCTCCCTGGAAGGTTCGTCTCATGGTTAAAATGCTGTTTTCAATTATTTTTGCTTT
>OZ024743.1:289435586-289555586 GCA_964016885.1 Eledone cirrhosa | reverse complement strand
TTTCATTGTTTTTATTAATTTATATATATATATATATATATATATATATATATATATAACACGTGTTTTTTAGAAAACGTTGAGCAGGATTTGAAAGTTGAATTAGATGATTTCGCCGTAACATTGACTGAACAAAATAGTCTTAATATGACATGTGGGTTCAACCACCCATGTTTGCCGAGGCTCATCATTTTGGGGGTTCATTGGGAATATTAGACAATATTATTGAGGGAAAGTTACTGCGATCTCCTCTAATTCAATTTATATATACATATATATTTATATCTATATATATATATATATATATATATATATATATAGAGAGAGAGAGAGAGAGAGAGAGAGAGAGAGAGAGAGAGAGATAACGAAGGAGGTGTGGTAACGAACCAGGTGGACCATAATGCACCAGGGTACTCAATACTTAGGGTAATAGGAAAATGTTAGAACCCGACGGCAGAGCTCAAGCCGTTTCGACGGTTATTTCTGGAATAGCCGTCGAAACGGCTTCAGCTCTGCCGTCGGGATCTAACATTTTCCTATATATATATATATAATAGAATAATCGAGTATCGAAAAATCAGCTCACGAATTTACGATAAACAAAATCCGACATGAGTGGCAGAGGGCTCAATAATTCAAATAAATCAGAGCTATAACTATCGTTAAGATACCAACACACAAAGATTATGCCTAAAATCACCCGTGCAGCCGAAAAATTACGACCAAGAAGATTCGGGTCACTCAGATAAAATATCAATAAATCAATAAATCATATGAATATATATATATATATATATATGGGGGGGGGGGGTAACAAGTTATTCTTAAAGGTAATCCAGTTAGAGGTTGTGAGTACTCTGTATTGTGGATAGTTTTAACGTACGGCTTTGTTTGACTCAACAAGATATTTCCATAATTAGGTAGCGAGTTCGCGAGAATTCCTATGTAGGTTATACTTGGATAATAGTAGTGAAAGATTGAAGAATAACATGGTCGGCTGTACAACAAGGGGTTTTATATCAAGTATTAACAATTGTTTCATTGATCAGGTGTGTCTAAATCATCAGAATACTCAGAGTATTCTGATGATTTGATCAGAGGTAAACACTGTATTTAAAGTTGAGTGACGCAACTTCGAGTGATTAGCGGCCTTTAGACACACCTGATCAATGAAATAATTGTTAATACTTGAAATAAAACCCCTTGTTGTACAGCCGACCATGTTATTCTTCAATCTTTCACTATATATATATATATATAGAGAGAGAGAGAGAGAGAGAGAGAGAGAGAGAGAGATGGGGTGCGCAAATGTGCACGTGCGTGCACCTATATATAACTGTGTATCTAGTGTTTGTCTAACGCATTACAGTTTTTAGTCCCGTCATATTTAAATCTCGCCATCATCAACATTGACATGCCCACCTTCAGAGGTCGACGAAAGAATGTACCATTAATAAGCTGGTGATCGATTTAATCGATTACTTCACACATCATCGTCAAAATTTGGTATTGTGCCTACATAAGTAATCAATACATAGCTATCCCTCCGCAACTTCTCTCAATCTCTCTATCACAGACACACACTCCCTTATACGCTAGTTGACATTCCTCTCCATTCTCCGACATTTGATAATCCCTAAATTAATTTTCCCAAGAACTCAACAATCGTAATTATCTACTTGAAGTAATCTCCTTCACACATGAGTTTACTGTCCAATGCAGTGAATTCTGTTACTGATTCCAACGGCTATGGCATTCAATTAATTATTCTAAAAATCACACAGACACACACGCGCGCACACACACACACACACACACACACACACACACTCACACTCACACACACACTCACACACTCACATACATACACACACGCACACATACACATACACATGCACATGAGTATATATGGATTTATCTGATACACATTTATCAGATACATATGTAGACAGGGTATGTAAATATGTGTGCGTTTGTTTTCATACTCGTATGTGTGATTGTATATATATATATATATATATATATATATATATATATATACTAGCAGTGGTACGCGGCGTTGCACGGGATAAGGTATTTTGGAACTCGGGCCGCCAACAGACATAATCGTGGAAAAACTGCATTCCTGCACAATATGTAAAGAAAATAAACCGAATACACTGATGGCTGGATAATCTTTAAGATTTTCCTCGATGAAGCAGGAAAAATGCAGATTTTCACCTAATGCCTAGGGGATCAAGATAATGAATTGTTTTTATGTGCATAATATGCTTTGAAATTTCGGGACAATCGGCTAGACGTAACGCTTCTAAAAAGGTCTAAAAAGCTGAAAAAATAAAGTTTTTCAACTAATGCGGGCCCTAGGCCATAAAAAATTGGATTTTCTTTGCTCACGGTATGAAGAAGAGACTGACTAATACATAGTTACAATTTCAAGGAAATCGGTCTGACCTAACGCCTCAAAAAAGCCTAAAAAGCTTTAAAATGCAGTTTTTAACCTAATGCGGGCCCTAGGAGATCAAAATGTTGATTAATACTCCCTGAAACATAAGTAATACACATGTAAAGTTTGAAAAAAAACGGTTGGGTACTTCTTGAGTTTTAGGGATTCAAACTCACAGACACACACACACACACACACACACACACACACACACACACACACACACACACACACACACACACACATCCTCAGGGAAGTGACGTAATGCAGACAGCCAGACATACATACAGATATTATAAGGGCGCGACGTTATATGTATGTATCTATCTAAAAAGAGAAAGACTAAGAATTATAGAGAGAGATCGCTACATCGCCTAATGCGGTCCCTAGAACATTGAAAATTTGAAATTTTCTTTGCTCAAAACACTCACTGAAACATAAGTATTAGATGTGTAAAGTTTGAAAAGAGTCGGTTGGGTGGTTCTCGAGTTTTAGGGATTCAAACTCACACACACACACACACACACACAGACATCCTCAGTTTATATATATAGATAATTGTTTCTACTTTTTGGCACAAGGCCAGCAATTACCCAGTACATTACTGGTACTTTATTTTATCGACCCCATAAGGATGAAAGGCAAAGTTAACCTCGGCGAGATTTGAACTCAGATCATAAAGGTTCATAGATAATATTGTGTATAATTATGTGATAAGTAAGAGTAAGAGAAGCACAAAGAAGCAAAAACACGTCTCATGTCTAAATATGTATGTATGAATGTATGCATGTATATATGTATGTATGTTCGTATATATGTATATATGTTTATATAAATATATATATATATATATATATATATATATATATATATATATATATATATATATATATATATATATATATATTGGTAAACGGAATAGAAAATGCTGACAAATTGTTCACAGTTGAAAAATGGTTTAATTAGGAATAAAAGAGTATTAGTAATTGTATGGGTTAGTATTCAGTTGTGGTTTTAAATTTTTACCGGTTGCGCATTTCTAAATGCTTTTCAAAAATAATTTTGAGACAGAGTGTCCGTGCTGTTTGCTCTGATCTATATATATATATATATATATATAAATTTCGCTCAACATGGCTGAATACAATAAATGTAATCTGAGTTTTTCGATATTAATAACATTCGATTCGTTTGCAATTATGCAAACAAGCCTCATTTTTAAAGCCATGTCAGTATAAAGAAGCCTTCATTCTTGCTCTTGTGTTGGCATGTAAACAGAATAGCAGATACTAATGTTTCTGGGTACCACCCTTCATCAGTAGAGCTTACTGTTCACCTGTCAACTGTCAGAGCTTGTGAAAATATATGCTATTTTCTAAAATTTACAGTGACTGATCGGCCTCATTTGCATATTAGCAGACTGGCTGATCAGTCAGATCTGCATATTAGCAGATCCACTGATCAGCTAGATTTGCATATCAGAGACTGGCCAGTCAGTTTCCTGTATACAAGCGATAATTGGCCGGCTTTGCCACATTCAAATAAAAAAAAAGGTTTTTTGATCTACATGACTGAATCCGAGTATTAATAATAACATTCGCTCGTATACAGGAAACTGACTGGCCAGTCTGCTGATATGCAAATCTGGCTGATCAATAGTGAAACACGCGTCATCAATCAATAAACGTAATGAAGGCTTAACAAATCGTTCTTGTATTATAATATTACACTCTGTCTAGTAGCTCTAGACCACCCCGCTACTGGCGTGAAGCTAAACATCGAGTGCTCACTTGGGTGAACCTAAAGTAACTTCACTTTACACTCTCTCTATATAAATATATATTATAAGTTGAGATGACAGGAGGCCAAATATTTTGAATTTTCTTAATTTTTTTTTTTTGTTATTCTATTTCTGCAAACACTATGCTTTCTGTTCAGGGTGCTCAATGCAGTTGTTCTTTTCATATGTTTGGGTCTAAATGACGTGAAATATGAGTAGTACTATGGTTTAAAGCGTTCTTGTGTCACATCCACATATTCGCGGCCAGTCAAAAAAAGAATACCAAGTAACAACCCAGAATGCTCAATCAACTGACAGGAAGGTATTCGGTGCTGATAACAGCTAATAAGCTAAAAACTAGTTCATAGTTCCTTTGCCAGTGTTGAACAAAATGGCAACGAAGGTTGCCGAACACTGTACGGCTAATAATTCGGGCTGTTTGTTTACAAACAAACCGAGCATTATAATAAATGTTCGGTAAACCCATACGTACATATATATATATATGTGTGTGCATGTATGTATGTATATACATACTACTGTACGTCAGTATTCATATATGTATGTACGTATACATACTTATATATATATATATATATTATATATATATATATATATATATATATTTATCTGCGTTAATTTTTGCAAACGCAAAGGTATTTAATACAGTGTCCAAAATGAGATGCCATGTGTGTGTGTGTGTGTGTGTGTGTGTGTGTGTGTGTGTGTGTGTGTGCGATTGTATATGGTATCTTCTGGCTAATTGAATGGGCTAATTCATTTAACTTTCTCTTATCTTACCTTTCTTTCCAATATATCTAATTTATTGCACACCTGCACCGTTTTCGTAGGCAACAGATGACGTTCGTTATAATATATTATTTACTAGGTTCAATGTCTTCAGCGTAAACGTCTAGACATTCACAGTGGTTGTATAACACACTCCAACCCCTACAAAATGCCAGATATAAATAGAAATGGAGTTTATCGTTGTTTTTCAGTATATAGTAACATGAAATTCTTTCTTTTGGACATATATTAACATTAGTATGCATTACCCAACCGACCGCTTGATCAATTAGAAATAGCAGCCATATCTCCTTCAAATCACTGATTTAAAAGGATAAAATAACATAGGCAGACTTGGATAGACAATACAATGAAAATTACATATGAACACGGCCTTAATCATCATCATCATCATCATAAAATTAGTATTAATCAAGCTTTATTGACAATAAAGTTCCTCTGAGACCTGTCGTCTATTGCAGCAGGTAAAAATTCACGGTTACTGAGTGTATCATGTCCCAGCACTTCAAAATATATCGTTGCAGACAGTCTTTGGTTACTTGTACCATATGTTGGTCCATATGTTAGAATTTACTTCTCCATGGTGAGCACAAGATTGCCAACTTGGTAAGTGAAGTGAAGCGCCATGTTCAAAAACACAACGTGCAACCCAGTTTAAGAATTTTCAAACTCACGACCTTAAGATCGGGATACCAACACTCTTGTCTTTAAGCCAGGAGTCTCAACTCTTGATACAGTATTCCTAATAAAACGACAGTGCGATGAAGACTGGAACGCACTTAATTATAGGTTTGCTTGATCAATTCTAATGGTACCGCCAACAACAATGGCGACAACTAATATCAATCTGAACAAAGTAAATAGAGGATCAAATCTATGCACAATTGTTTGGCGATAATCCAGACTCCTATACTGTGCCAGAGATAAATTAGTAGATTTTTATGAAAGAAAGAAATCGTGGTATAGTAAGACTCTGTATTTGACCTTCACACACCTAGCTAAAATAAATGAGCGTATTGTAGTTAAGTTCGGTTTGCGCATCTGTGAATGACATCAGTAGCAATAACATGGGTGGTGAAAATCTTTCCATGGAGCAAACTTCTGAGGAAGTATGATTGGGCAGTGTGGTTAGTGTGTAACCTAATTAACGTAGAGGTGAGATACAGTATGAAGGGTTAGAAGAAATAGATACTCTACTAGATATTTCTGGGGAGCAGCTACCATTGTAATAGCGACAAGGTATGATGCGTGTAAATAGAGGGAGTGGTGCAGTAAGGTCGCTTCGTACACGGCAGCAAAGAAGCGTTTAGTGGTGTAACCTTAATTAACAGTTATGTTAAGCCAGAATAAATGTCGTGTGTCTTCATTCTTGCAGCCGCTGTCAACTGTCCCAAACCTCGCACTCCCTTATAACACCTTTGTCGACTGAGATTTTACTAATCATTTGGTTGCAATTATTGAGAGAGTGGCATTTCCATCTACACACTGCTTTTGTGTCAGTTCTCTACATTCTTCGGTCAAATCTCTTCGAGATCAACTTTACCATTGGTTGTCAATAAAGTATCAGTTAAGCGTATGGAGATTGGCGTATTTTTTAAGTCGGACGATCTACATTATGATATTCCATCGGGCTTTCCGTATTCTGAATTCGAATCCTACAGTTTCTTACTTCGGTGGTAGATATAGTTTATTAACTGGTTTAACACTATATCATAGCACTTATATGCCCTTGGCGGAGTCAAATTTGTTGTAAATATACGGAGTAGTTATCCAGTTTCAGAATATCTTTACCCTCTCACCAATATTGGTGGACCTGAAAATTATCATGAACAATGACCTATCCTGACTAAACTATTTGTTTAAAAAAAAAACATTGTCTTATTTGTGCTTCACACAAAACCATAAGCTCATCAGCTCCGAATAATTTTCTGGCCACGAAAGGAGAGAAGGGCTAGTCATTTGGAAGGAAGATTGTGTTGTTTTATGTAGGTGGGTTCACCGGATAATACATTGTGATAGAATCGATTTAAAGGAAAGATATTTTACACAATACTCTATCAATTTCCCTAGCCAATGCGTGATGACAGGATGAAGAATTAAGATTCATTCAAATGATTCAAATAATACATTTAACATAGACACCTCGAAATAAGCTGTCAACTTCACTCTTAGAAAGCATCTATTTGAAAATACAATATTGAAACTATTCCATGTGGTGCCTGGCGAAAAGATCAATCTCCCACGAAAACTAAAATCAAACCAAACAGCTCGTAATGAAACGTTCAACTATTGAAAAAGCATTGAAGCATCTATTTCATCGAATTCAGGTATTAGTATCATCTAATACACTAAAACACACAACATGATTACAGAGTGTTATAATAAATTACTGGTGCGTTAACAATGTTTGTTTCAATGTTATAGTGTACTACAGAATATATCTATACATTTCTAACCAGTACCTTGCCTTTATATACAATTTTTTCTTGGACAGAAATATAAAAGAAACAGCTGGACTAGATCCAATCCTATATTAGTATATCTTCAGCGATTGAGTATCCCCTTGAACTACTCCCGGAGACATTGTTAATAAATCTAATATTATATGGAAATATATAGATTGGTTAAATCAATTTCTATATATAACGCATTTTTTGCAGTTAGGTCGATGAACAAATGACATGCGCAGTGTTTTATTTCGCTGAACTTCCATCGATTTCGATGATAAGTAACCTGCTCATGAAATTAATGTGTAAGTGACTGAGCATTCCAAAGACAATTCTATCCTTAACGCAGTTCTCAGAGAGATTCAGTGTAACAGCTTGTGACAAGACTGGCGCTTTGAAGTATCGGTAGTCTAACGTCGGACTTACAAAGAGTTTGTGTCTACTCAGGTTCATTTACAGGGGATGGGTCGACCCAAGGGTATGGTAAATAGCACATCGTTTTGTTTCAATGCTAAATTTTATTACATCATATATCTAGAAACTTTAAACAGCACTGCTAGTATTTGCAAATATAAATACAATAACTTCAAATGTACTCAGTTACTCATGAAATCTCAAATCAGGATTGGAACTAGTCTATATGATGCCGTTTCTTTGTGCTCACGGAAATAACGGTATGTACACTTGACTACATATGCAATGGTAACTAAACATCTATAGATACACTCGAAAGTACAGTATAGAAAGAAGACCTACAACGAACCGACTAGGAAGCTTCTACATGGTCGATCAAGCTGCTAGAAATAGGAGACAAATATATTTCAAATCACATACAACCAGCTTCAAATAACGAAAGACAAATAATATGTAATGAAGTTCAAGATACAAAGATGAAATGGTCATGTCTTGGAATTATAGAACATGCTTGTAATTATAGAACTACTCGGTCAATGTTGACATGTTCCTGAATAACAACAATGGTTCCAGTGCAGCAGTATAGTTCTTGAAACATTAAGTCTGAAACTATGTTCGATTGATCTTTGTTTGATCGCTTTTAATCATGCCTTCTCAATTAGATTTGAACTAAGCGGAACCAATATCTAGACTACATTCCATATAAACGTTGACGACACCACTTGCTACGCTGAACAATAAAGGACTATCCACGGTCGTTCATCCTGCTAGAAATAACAGCCAAAACTCTAAATCATATCATAATCTCAGAAGATACAACTAAATTGGTTAATATTGTTGTGTATGCATTATGCTGAAGAAAACATGGGATATCCATGGCTTGACCACCATTGATCAAGCATAGGTCTGCTTACTTAGGACTGTTCTGGGATAAATAACAATAACAGCAAATAACTTTGTTCCATCTCACTTAACTCGAATCTCGAGATGCTGTTGTGGTTTCACGAATGAGGAGGTCTTTCTACGGTCGAAGCTCTTTTCCTCGAACTGCCAGACTTTGGAACTCTATTCCATCTCATTACTTTCCTCCTTGTTATCATTCAAACTCTTTCAAGTCTAAAGTAAATCCATTTCCTTCGTTTAATGTCACCTTCTTCAAAGTCCCTTACACAAACTGGCTTCGCGCCTTATTTGGGATTGTCAAAAGAAAATAATATATTTATTAGATACTTCACGATCGTAAATATACTTTATACTACCAACAATGCGGTCAATCCAACATCCTGTACACAGGATGTTTGACAAAATTGACCTCAGTGGAAAGACAACCGGGACAACTACCGCAATGCATTCAATCCGACGCTCTAATTCACCACTTTATTTATAATACTCCACTACCATGTAGTGCATTTCTGCACTATAGGACGAGCAACTGGTGATACTTCAACGAGTTTACTTGGCTTGCTAGAAATAATAGCAAAATCTCCCTCATGCCTAATACTGTCACCTTATAAAAAGGAAAGGCATTGTATTTACTTATTCATTGCTAAGTCAAGAGAGAGAACAGTACTTTATTAGGATTTTCGTGGCTGGTGGGATAAAGGGAGTAAATCGTTATCACACAGGAGATTTGATTTGAAGACAAAGGGACACCGTTAAAGGCACACATAGACCAGGTGACGTTTTTCATTGGCACAAGCCTACAAACTGATTAAGGGCATATAACATAGTTTTGAATTGATTACCAGTAATTTAGGACTCATAGATGACGGACTCAATTTATGTCTAAGTGTAATTTGGTAGGTCACGATTGGAAAACCTTTGACCTGTAGTTAAAGAACAATTTTACACTACACTACTGTACTGTTAAACAGTTCTTTGCAGAAATACTTATAGATTACATACACACTACACCCACACCACACACTCTACGAGTAAACAAACATGATAATTTCTTAGCGGTTCGCCTGACCTGCTAGAAAAAAAAGGCAAATATCCCGCAAATTTCAATATCCGATTTTAAAAATGAGCTGATCGTGATGATGGTGATGGTGGTGGTGGTGGTGAGGGGACTCTTCATCAAGACAATAATCAGCTATTATACTGGACTCTATTCAAATTTCTTCTATACACTTATATTTCCTCTTCAAAAATTGGCCCTTTTCGGAGACAAAGCAAAAATCAATATGATACTCTCTCTCTCCCTCCCCTCCCGTCTCTCTCCCTTCCCCCTCTGCCCCCTGCCTCTCTCTATCTATACATACATACATACATACATACATACATACATACATACATACATACATACATATATATATATATATATATATATGTAATCTTTTTGCCTCACGTTCCCCCTTCTCTGCTTACTGTCTCACACACATTTCATTCCTCCCTATTTCTTTTTCTCTTTAGGACAACAATTATAATGATTTCTTACATTGGCACAAGGCCACAAATTGATTAGGGGGAGATAATATAGTCTTGAATCGATTCCCAGTACTTGACTACTACTTATTTTATTGATTCCAGAAGGAAGAAAGCCAAAATGTAACTCCCATAGGGATTTCAAGTTAAAACTGAAAACAAAGTAACTAAACATCTCATGGCATTTATGTTAGTGCTCTACCGATTCTGTTGTTCATCGCCCTTAAAATGATCTTTATCATCTTTATCACAGGAAAAGAAAAGAGCCAGTCGTCAGACAGAACAGAAGAAATTATGTTTACATTGGCCTTTCCCATTGCTGGTGCTATCTATATGTGGCTTCTCCTGGCAGAAGAGGGATTTTAACTCAAAGCGCATAAAGACGGAGCAGCCACTTGAATGTATCTCGTTCGATGTTTTAACACTTCAGTGTTTTAGTTCAGTGTTTTAGTTCAGTGTTTTAACCTTCCCTGGACTGGTATTTCATTTCTCAACGCCGACAGGTTTAAAGGCAAAGTTGACCTTGGCGGTGTTTTAACCTCAAAGAGTCGGAACTGATATGTGGTTATTTAATCCGGTTCTGTAACAACAGCCAATTTGTCATCTATATCACAAAAGCAAGGCGACAAATTTCGGGAAATTCATTATCATCGTTCGATTGCAGTAGTAGCCGGTCCCAATCCTCCTTCACCCAGTACAGCTTTCATAATCAATTAAGATACTACAAAGCATCACATCAGTCACCAACGATTCCGCTAATCCATTGTCATGGACTGGTACTTCATTTTATCTCTAAAGAAAGGATAGGAGTTAACCTCAGCAGAATGTGAACTCTGATAGTCGGAACAAGTACCACGAATTATTCTATTCGATTCTCTAAAGACTCTGGGGATTCGTGCCTTTACACTGAATAATCAATAAGATCGATATCAATAGAGTAAAATGTAATTTCGGTCTCAATGGAATTAGAGCTGAGAAGTATAAAAATATTTGAGCAATACTCTACCAATCAAGCTAGTCATTTTTCTTGTTTAAATTAACAGTAATGGCTTCTAACTCAGTGGCCATGTATGTCATGCTATAGGCTCGGAACTCCTGTGTAGAGGTGGCATTACCGTCGTGACGATCCATCTTAGGCATCTAACTCTTAACATCCTAAAATGTGTTAGCATTACATATCCAAAAACGGGTTTGTTAATTCAAATGTTTAAACTGTCTTTACTAATGAACAGAACCTTGTGAAAATTTGGAGTAAGCCAAAGATTTTGATTTTTGATTTTTAAATGTGACACAGTCAAGAAAGCGGGGACAAAATTTTGGGGATGAAGTGTAATCGATAAAATCGACTTCATTACTTAACTGACTTTATTATATTTCCCCGACAAAGGAAGAATTAAAGACAAATCAGTTTTAGTTGAATTGAAAGCAACACTTTCAAGTAAACAACCCAAAGTATTCAGTTAGATGTTTTACCGATGTTCAGTTTTCTAGCATTAAAAATAAATTTGAGGTAGCACCAACACACGATGATTGAGATTAAAGATATGAATCAATACGCACCACGTTTGCTTGTAATAAACATAGATTTAGACTCACCGTATGGCTGTTACCCCAGTACCGATGTAAGAGCAGTATGGTTTGAATTTCAGTGACGATATACCGTAGTTCGCCAGAGCTAGCTTATTTGAAATAATTGTTTCTACTTTTGGCACAAGGCCAGCAATTATTCCAGTATATTACTGGTACTTTATTTTATCGACCCCGTAAGGATGAAAGGCAAAGTTAACCTCGGCGGGATTTGAACTCAGATCGTAAAGGGACGTAACTATGCTGGAAAGCATGTCCGACACTCCACCGATACTGCCAATTCACCGTTGAAATAATAAAGGAAAACAAAGAGAACAATCATTCTGTTCTGAATGATCATACGCTCGCACATGCATACGCACGCACACACACACACACATACGCACGCACGCACACACACACACGCACACACACACACGCACACACACACACACACACACACACACACACACACACACGCACGCACGCACGCACGCACGCACGCACGCACGCACGCACGCACGCACGCACGCACGCACGCACGCACGCACGCACGCACGCACGCACGCACGCACACACACACACACACACACACACACACACACACACACACACACACACACACACAGAGGGTATGTATCGCTCACTTTTTAATTATTTAAATTTCGATAACAGAAATGGTGAATTTTATGTATATGTGTACATGTATAAGTGAGAATGTGTGTTTGTGTATGTATGTATGTGCGTATGTATGTATGTGTGTATGTATGTATGTTCTTCTGGTTTTATAATTTCACAAATGTTTTCCCAATAGAGAGAGAGTCGGTTTCTAACATAGATACAAGACTCTCTTTTTGGAATTTACACAACATCAACTAGGTAGATATGTATGTCTGCATGCATGTGTAGATATGGATGTTATTGTATGTGTGGATGTGGATGTTTTGAGTTGTATGTGTGCATGTGTATATGCTTTGTGTCTGTACATGTGTATATGCAGTTACTAGATGCAAAATATTTGGAATGTTTTATATATCTTTACTGTTCCATTGCATTGTATTTGTAATTTCTTAACTTGTGTTCTTTCTGTTCCTGTGAAGCCCAGCTTCTCAAGATTTGTATTGAGGCAGTTACTAACATATCCCAGTGTCCCAATAATCACAGGTATAAATCTGAAGGTATAATCAGGGTGGAGTATCAGCAGATTTCTCATCAGTTCTGCATTGAACAGCTAATTTCCATAACTGTGCATGCTTTCTTCTCCCTGTCCCATATCATAATATCTGGTCTATTATGCCTGCATTTTATTGTACTGGGACATTCCACCAGTATATTATGTATATGTATGTCTTCCATATTGCTGTAGCTTTTAATATGTTTATTATCAGGGCTATCTTTTTTACGGATTGCATCGTACAGTGTTTTGGCCACTACATCATGCCTCATAGGTAGATAGTACCGCGATGACATCTTTGGACAGCTGCTGATGACATGGGTGATATCTTCGATGTTAGTTCTGCAGAGTCTGCATTTGTTATTACATCTAGGTGTTTTGCCTGCATCCCTATCTCTTTTGTGAATCAGATATTTCGTGTTAATTTCCTCTTCTTTCATTGCAAAAGCGTATCCTTCAAAGTGGGAGCCAATATAGCGGTTGTTGGTCCAAGATAGACTACTTTCCTTATCTATATTACTCTCACTCTGGAACTGCCTGGCAACATATCCATGCATGATTTTTTGCTGATAAGTATGCAGTTTTTTTATGCATGGATTCATTGCGATACTGCTGAGCGACTTCCCTGGGTGTGAGTTTTTGATTATCACGCAGGGAATATCTCTCGAGGAGTTCCTCTATGTATGTATGTATGTATGTATGAATGTATGTATGTAAGCATGCCATGCGTGTATGTGTGAGTGACTGTGTCTATGTCTGCTTGTATGTATGTATGCACATATGTATGTATGTATCATATTAGATTGACCTTCGTCCAATGATGTAGACCAGTTCTTCTTTTTGGGCAACTGCATTGGATGTTCAGAGAGTGGGATTGGCCTCGTGCAAAGCCTTTCCTCACTTAAAAAAAGCTTCAAGCACAGGCATCGCTACATATGTGACATTCTTTCCAGTTGTTGGCCATAGGCAAGTTCCTTGCAAGACTACAAAGCCACATCCGTGATGCTCATGCTTAAGTATCAAACGATGGCTTTACTCGAAATCGAGTTGCAGCCATCATCATCATGTATGTATGTATGTATGTATGTATGTATGTATGTATGTATGTATGTATGTATGTATGTATGTATGTATCCCAGTACAACCTGTCTCATGGTCGGGTCGTTGGCGACTAAACTGGCAACCCCACCAAGGTTTCTTGGTGAGGAGGGTGACTTTGGACATCCTGCAGGACTAAAAACAAAACCTGTCAAAGGGCAAAGGAGCTCTTAAGAGTCAATGCCCATCCAAATTCACCGGGAGAGATGACCCCTTAGCCTTTGTCAAGGCAGAATTCTAGGAGAAGGAAAACTCTGATATAACACCTGCAACCCTGATGGTATCCAATGATGTTGACTTGTTCTTCTTTTTCGTAAATATCATCTTAGTTAAGAGAGTGGGACTGGCTTTGTGCAATGCCTTTGCTCACTATAAAAGCTTCACTGCACAGGCATTGCTTTATATCTGGAGATCTCTCTGCACTTGTCATCACATGATACCATGGGCCCAGCACTATGTGTCAATAATTGTCACAAGTGTAGTGTTTGTACCAGAGTTTTCAAGTCGCTGGCTGGACTAAAAAGTCACACTTGTTCAGCGCATCGGTAGGGGTTCTCCTACATGGATATAAAGTAGTGGCCGTACTCGAAAACGAGTTGGCAGCCACCATGTATGTATGTATATGCCTGTGTTGGCGTCACAATATTTACACATTTTAAGTTTATGCACGTTATAATAAGACACCGTTAAATTGTATATGTGATTGTATGCACCTAGTTCTGTGTATGTATTTGAGTCTATTTCGTATATGTGTGTGTGTGCGTGTGTTGTATGTACCTATGTGAATTACTCAGATTGTCTTTGTATGTTTGTTTGTATGAGAGGCAGAGATAGACAGTGTATATGTGTGTGTTTGTGTAGTACTGCGTCTGTGTGTGTGAGAGAGAGCCTGTGTGAATGAGTGTGTGAGAGTATGTGTGAGTGTGAGTGTGTGAGTATGTATTTGGGTGCATATGTGTGTGAGTGTCTGAGTATGTATGTGGGTGCGTGTGTGAGTGTGTGTATGTGGCTGCGTGTGTGAGTGTGTGTATGTGTGCGTGTGTTATAATGTGTAAAAGTAAAAGCGTTATATTGTTATGTTATTTCGGTAGGTCAGTGCCATATTCGCTTCAGGCGTTTTGGCCCACGATTAAAGAAGATTATACGTGGTCAGTCGATTTTTAATAATTTGTGCAGTTATTTTGGTAAAATATCTTTCAATTATGCTCGAAAGTTGTTCCGCTTGATAAACGATCAATATCGTAGTAGACTTTATAAACTTATTATAAATATATAACTTCTCTCACTTATGTTCATGTATTCGTGTGTCTATTTGTGTGTGTGTGTGTATACATATATCTACATATACATCTATACACATACAGATGTCTGCCTGTATATATATATGTATATATATATATATATACTACATATATATATATATATATATGTAGTATATATATAAATATATATTTATATATATGTATGTGTATATATATTTATATATATAATATTTATGTGTGTGTGGGTGTGTGTGTGTGTGTGTGTGTAAAAGTTAAACAGAAATAACAACACAATCGGTACAGTATATGGAAGGAATATATTAGGTTAACGCTTGAAATAGCAGGAAGAGGGTCGTAACGTTTCGGACGTTGGTCCTTCATCAGAAGAAAGGATGAGAAATTAGATAGATTGAAGGGACGCGTGGATGTTTGTATATATATATATATATATATATATATATATGTGTGTGTGTGTGTGTGTGTGTGTGTGTGTGTGTGTGTGTGTGTGTGTGTGTGTGTGTGTGTGTTTGTGTGTTTGTGTGTGTATCTGTCTGTTCTGCGTATTTAGCTTCGTGTATCGGTATGTAGTGCTTGCTTGTGTGTGTATTTGTGTGACTATATAGCATTTGCATGTATCCTGGTGGAATAAACCACCACATGGAATCTTAGGTAAGTGACTATGACAGCAGCCTCGAGCTGACCTAACATATGACAGTGAAATTGTGCAGATTCTCAATGGATGAATTATTCCTGTCTCTGGATTGCGTTGAAGGTACACGTGTCTATGGAATACTCAGTCAAACGCTAATTCAATCAGCTGCTAGTTCAATTAATCGGACAAACCAAAACTCATCGTCGAAATAGACAGATATTTATTTACTCATATTTTTATGTTTCAACTAGGATTGCAGACACATTCTTTTAACATTTAGTACTTCCTGTCTTCAACAGAAATGACTGCAATCAAATTAAACCTTTCTCTTTCTACCTCAAATATTTTCCACTGGATCCCCTCCAGTGTCTGCCAGTTGGACAATGCAATCCCTGGTATTTTACCTAGACATTCTGTGTAGGTTTAGTGGTGGAAAAGAGTGACGACGTTATGTGGAAAAATTTGGACGTTGACGTAAATGAACTGTCTTGGTTGTTTCGGAAGAAGATCTACCCAAGCACTATTGACACTAGCTACGCTACCAGAGTGCATTACTGCTGCCAGATAAACTCTTCAGACACGAACTTGCCATCACCTGGATCTGCCTAAGATACATGATGAGAGAAGTTTTGTAGAAATGTTTTTGCATATGAAATTGAGCTGACTACCGTCTGAATCCACCATGAAGATATCCTTGGTGCTTTTCTTTAGCCGGGAATAGTAAGCAATTTACTTTCGTCTTGTGAATATAGAGAACAACATAGTGTTGTGAAAATGCGTAAAATTACTGAAAACAGATTATTTCCTCTTCCACTAAATTCCCATCGATGTTTTCAAGTTCCCCTTAGAAAGGAAGATAATAGTGGAGAGGGTAGTGTGCTTCTCTAGAAACGTTTTTTTAAAGATGTGTGTGAATGGTGAAAATAGCCCGAATAAATGGGCTCACACTCATCATGCGGCTGTAGATGGGAAGAAGGCAGTTAAAGGCACTAGTTCTTTATGGTCAGAGTGATCCTGAAACTTTACTTTTTTCTTGATTGGCCTTTCTCCCTCGTTGCTGTATCACACATGACTATACTTCGATCACATTCTTGTTATTTGTTGCTGTTTCTGTTGTTGTAGTTTTTAAATAATCTACTTTATATGTAAACCACCACACTTCTTGTATTCTGTCTCTACAATGTCTCCTTCATTCCTCACGCTAATGGCAAATAAATTAAATCATCACCAATATTACTACTACAAGTGAAAGCAGTGGTTGTCAGATCAAAGGACACGGTATTTCTGGTATTTACTTATATATATTTATATCATATAAATCCAAATCTCACTGAGGTCAATAATTTCACCTGTCACACCCCCGGTGTCAAAATATAGTACTTTTTTTATAATACACAAAATATACATAAATGATTAATTCTATAGATTTCAGTCACCGAATCACCTACTACAGGTTTTAATCTGTGAGTATGACAGTGCCAAAAAGTGTCACATCCGGATTGTGTCCCGCGGAAATTGATGTACCAATAGATTTAACAACAAATATTACACTCACCTCTATCATAAGCAATTGGTACTAGGTTCAAATAACCATCATCAGATTATTCGAAAATTACATAGTCTCTTACATTAAAATTATGGCAAGGAAAAGAGTTAAATAAAGTAAATAATTTAGAAAGAAACACTAACAAACACCAGATATATACAATGGTAACAGGGTTTGATTTAGACATTGGGAACCTCTCACACACAAAAAATATATAATACACAGCAACCCCGCCCCCTCTAATTTTACATATCAAACTTAGCCTGGTGCAAGTAATTAGAATTG
The DNA here is from genome assembly GCA_964016885.1 of Eledone cirrhosa. NCBI lineage: Eukaryota > Metazoa > Mollusca > Cephalopoda > Octopoda > Eledonidae > Eledone > Eledone cirrhosa. The sequence goes on along the minus strand of OZ024743.1, from coordinate 289,537,682 downwards.
AAAAGTTATACATACAGGTATTAAATTCAAAAATTCTAACCATCCTAAAACTAAAAAGCCCAGCTGAGGGCACAAATAAATTGCTACGGCCGTCGCTGGTGCCCCCCCCCCCCCCCACCCCCCTACTTCAGGGGGCCTGGGCAGTTGCTCCCTTTCCCCCATTAAATCCGGTCCTACATGTTAAAGTATAAGTAATTATATAAATATAAATAGTAATTTAATTACTAATAACGGTTTAGGGAAGGGGAAAGAAAATGAAATCAATTCCAGTATTTGTTTTGTATTATATTTTTCGACCTCGAAAGTCAAAATTGACTTACTAAGAACGGAAGGGGCAAGAGAAAATACCCCAAAAGTGTTATCCGAATGCACTACCGATTGTATGATTCCACTGCCTTAACTTACTTCATGTACATGTATTGAGTGTCGGATGCAAGGGAAATAATCGATCCAAGAGTTATTTCCCTTGAGATAAGGTAACAAGCAGGAATTAAAATAAATTTCGTATGCAGTAGCACGTCTCTGCGTACATGTACGTGTATATAGTTTTATAAATATATGTTGAACTTTAGTAATATTGTGTAGTTTTATAAATACGTTAGAAAAATTGGCTGCTCATCTATGCGTGACTCTGCACTGAAGAAAATTATTTTAGAAAATAGAATGTAAACATACACACACACATAAACTCACTCAAACACACAGATGTGTAAATACAAGCACATATGAAAGTACATTAAGAATTAGCTGACACACGCGTGTACAGAGCACCACCAAAAGGTGTAGACAGACGCCCACAAAATATATTTAAAAAATACATAAAAACACGTCCTCATACATGATCATGCACATACACACAAAAAAAAAACTGCATAAAAAATAATTCACAGACACGCAGACACACGCAGACACTCGTCCATGGAAGATATACACACCCCACGCACATACAGCAGCAACAATACACACCCAAGAAATTCACTTCCGCTGTGCACAGATAATAGCACCCACACCCCACCTAGACTTTCCACCTTAGCCCCATTCCCGTACATCGGACTACTTGCCTAATTTCTCCAGCCATCTTATTTTCAAACTTTCCAAACCCAGAACTTTGCTATGTCCTGAAAAAGGAGTAATGTCCGACACATTGAAAGCCACATCACGATGACGGCCTCCACGCTCTCGACATTTTTTAGACTTACACCCAAACCCTACCCAAGCACCCTACCCACTTATCTCCGCCTTGCTGACCTCGTTCACACTCTCACTGGTCTTTCCTTTACCGGGGAATTTTACCAACAAGACTCTGGATTAGCTATGAGGACAAGAATGGGCCCTAACTTCTGCAACTTGGACATTGTCTACGCTGAAGCCTTGATCTTCAGCCATTACACTGGTCTGAGCACCGAATATTACGGTCGTTACATCGATGATTGTATCGGCACCACCTCTCTCCCGTGAACTGCTTGACTCCTTTATTTATTTTGTCCAATCTTTTCATCCTGCCCACACCTTCAGGCCCTCTTTCTCCAACTCTTGAGTCCAATTTCTCGACATCTCTCTCTCTATCGACCACACTCACCACACATTCTCTACTTCCATCTCCTATAAGCACACTGATTCCCATCCCTACCACGACTTCATCTCTTCTCATTTCACCCGCGCCAAACTTTCCATAACCTACTCCCAATTCCTCCGTCTTTTCGGCTCTATATAAAGGACCACGATTTCGAGACCCAGTCTCAACACATGACCTCCCCTTTCATCCAGCGTAGATATCTCCCTACCCTGATCCACGCTGCCCTCCCCGCGCCCGTGAAACCGACTATACAACAACCGTCTCACCTCGCCAGACACCCTCACAACGCCCGCTTTCCTTTCCCCCTCAACTACCACCCTATCCTATCGGTGACATATCCTTTTATTCCGCACCTTCTCTTCTGACACCGTCACTTCTCGTTTATTTCCAAACCCACGCATCACTGCCTTTAAGCTCACCCGTAACTCCGTGACCTTGTGGTGTGCAGTTACTTTCCTTCCTATCATGTGACTTTTCTTTCACCTGCACATTCACCCACGTAGTCTGTGCTCTCTTTGCGGATCCATATATATTAAACAATCACCCCTGTCTGAGAGGTACATTAGCCGCGCCCCGCGGACAAAACGGCAAAAGCGTTACCATGGGAAATATCCAGAGACACCCATTGCAACAGCTACCCCACCTCAGGGGCTTCCTTCTCAAGCGAGCCACCGTCTTTCCGACATTACGGAGTAAATCAGCTGTGCGGGGATCAAGGATACCAAAGGTCTCGATGGAGACCGGTGAAAAGAGAAAGTGGTCGGTCAGGCTCCGGTTTTTCACTATCTTTCTCTCCTTTCGCATATCTATGATTGCAGTATCGGTGGATTGGCAGTATCGGTAGAGAGTTGGACACCATGTTTTGCAGTATAGAGTTACGGTCCTTTACGGTCTAAGTTCAAATCCTGCCGAAGTTAACTTTGCCTTTCAACCTTAAGGGGTCGATAAAATAAAGCACCTGTAACGTACTGGGTCGATTTAATCGACTTTGCCCTCCCTCCAAATTACTGGCCTTGTGCCTATACTAGAAATCATTGTTTAATGCCTTTTATCATTGAAAGTGTGACAGCTTTTTCTAGCAGCTCGTGTGACTGCGTAGAGACTATTTGGTGCGTAGCTGGTGGAAGAATATGAACCATTGATCACTTGGTTGGTAGTTTGAAATACTATTGATAATGTCCTTTAGGCGGAGAATTGGTAGCGTCGTTAAAACGGTATTTGTTCCGGCTCCTTGCGTTCTGACTTTAAAGGTTTCTGCGGCTCGCTTTCGGTGGAAGCCTTAACACGTTGTTTGATTTAACAGAACCATCTGGCTCTTTAACGAAGCCCACTACCGGAAACCATGAAGAGGGGCAAGGTCACTGATCTTCTTCCATGACGTAACATTGAGAAACAAAATTCGGCTGCTAAGATTAAATCTGCAAATGTATTTCTTTTTCCTTTGATTGTCTAATTATATTATTGTGTTACTATTGTATCAATGAAGCAAGGTTCCCAAGTATCTAAGATATTAGAGTTCTAGAGGGCGGTAGATTGGCTGGAACGTTGGACAACATGCTTTGTGGCATATAGTTATGGCCCTTTACATTCTGAGTTTAAATCCCACCGAGGTTAGTTTTACCTTTTATGGTCAATAAAATAAAGTACCAGTAACACACTGGGATCGATTTTATCGACTTCTCTCTCCGCTTCAAATTGCTGGTCATATGCTAAAGATAAAAAAATTTAAATTAAAGAAATCCTAAAACAAAAATATTGGAGAACTAATCTAGTGCGTGTTGGTTTTTGATTCACTTAGGTGGAGAGTCACTAAACTGGGTGTTTTATTTTAAATTTACCATGAATATGAGGAATGTGCCGTCAGTTTCGCGATTAAGGCCTTGAGCACATCCCCTTCCCTCTTCCCTCTCCCATTCTTCTGTGACCCTAGAGCCCTTGCCCTTCCCTTCATTTTCAGTTTTTAAATATATGTAGTACTGTTGTTAATTGAAAAAATTGTTTATGATTTATTTTTATTTTTATTAATAAAATTTCGATTCTATGGAAAAAAAAGTAATAAAATATCTCCTTAGTTCAATCATAACACTCAACACAAGTCACAACACTACCTTCTTATACAGTATCAATCGATTTAGTGATATTTAGGAAATTGTTATGTTTTATTTAATTTCAATAAACTTGTTATGTTTTATTTAATTTCAAATAACTTAAGGCTCAGTTATATGCCACTTAAAGTTTTACACGCTAGGTGGCTACTATGTTGGCCTAACGATATCGCACACCTTGAATAGAATAGAATAAAACTATAGCTAAGCTCCCTCAGTTAATAAAAGGAGTTTTAACTACGTATAAGGGTTGATTCCATACAATTATATTACATCTTCTAATATTTCATGTTGCTTTTGAGAAAATTTCAAGAGAATCTAAGGGAGATAATTACATAAATTATAGAAGAGTTATCTTTCATGTGTTTTTGTTTACGGAACCTTGCAAAATGGCGACTTCCTAGAATGAGCGTGTTATTTTTAAAGTCGCATGGTAGGTTAAATTATTTAATAGGTTTGAAATTTAACACATTATCACAGAGTGACTAAAGCAATAACTCTCTTCTAAACCTAGTATTGTATTGTTTATTGTACAAGTCACCAATAATAGCTATTTGACTGTTGTTGATGACTTTTAATTTTAATCAGCGTAATGTTGTTAACAGAAATCGTAGTGTATCGAATATTTTGTGATAGTGGGTTGATTTAAGTCGTATATATTAACTCCAACCCCCCTCCATTTTTACCCAGACCTGTGCAAAGCTTGTAATGGACCCAGCGAATCATTGACAATGGATCTCGAAATAATTAAATATCTTGTCTAATTCATCGGGTTCATTGCATATACCAATACAGGGTTAGGACTAGGGTTCCATTGTGTGTGCAAATCTGGGTGTATATGATATATGAAAAATGATTAAAACGCTTCTTGTTGTTGTTGTTACCCCTTTCGTTGTTTTTGTTGTTATAATGATGATTATTATTATTATCTTTGTTATTTTTATAGCTGTACAAATCTAAGTACTGCAATGTTTGCCCAACTTGTTATTGGACCGCCAGGCTCTGGCAAAACCACGTACTGCCGTGGAATGAGCGAATTTATGCGAAATTTGGGCCGAAAGGTGTCAATTGTAAACCTCGATCCAGCCAACGACCACATTCCATATACACCAGACATCAATATCTCCGAGCTGATCACTCTTGAAGAGGTGATGGAGAATCTGAAGCTTGGTCCAAATGGAGGACTCATATACTGCATGGAATACCTTGATAAAAATTTAGATTGGCTGGTTAATAAATTAAAAGCTATACCCAAAGACCATTACATTATGTTTGATTGTCCTGGACAAGTTGAGCTGTATACTCACCACAATGCTGTTCACAACATTGTAGAATCCTTAGAGAAACTTGACTATAGACTTGTAGCTGTACATTTAGTAGATGCACACTATTGCAGCGATACAGGTAAATTCATTTCAGTTCTGCTCACCTCATTAATCACAATGTTACAAGTTAGTCTCCCTCATGTCAACGTTCTCTCCAAGGCTGATCTCATTCAAAAGTATGGCAAGCTTGCCTTCAATCTCGATTTCTACACAGACGTTTTGGACCTAAATTACTTGCTGGGGCGCCTACAGGTAAGTTTTTATAGAACCTTTTCAGCCTTTTGTTTTTTTTCTTTTTTTGTTCTATCAGTTATAGTTTCAAATTGGTTGCTGTTATTTAGCCCTGGGTCAAATCTGATCAAGCAAACCTATTTTCAAAGGCCATACAAACTTACCGATTTCATCTCTTTATAGCTATGTAGAACTGCATTGGTTGCAAACTTGTCTGGCAGTTCCTTGGGCCTTCACAAATGTATCCCTTTCAAATGTCTGGTGCCCATAGAACAATTTAGCTAAATAAACAAATGTTGTCTTTGGTAGTGAAAGTGTTGGGAATCAATGCTCTATGCAGTTGCTCAACCTGCTACAAAGAGTAGATACATCTCTTTCAAGCCTCTGTCTCCACAGTTCCCAATATGTGACCCACAGACACATAGGAGTGTGCAAAGCTAGTATAGGGCAGACAAACCTTCAAATGTCTGGGGTCCATGGGAAAATTCATTGAAATAAATGCAAACAACATATATACAAGCTCTTCTGGATAGGTAATGATGGCAAGGTAGGTGGAGTAAGCATTCTACTCAACAGAAAAGGTAATTGAAGTAGTGAGAGTAAGTAACAGAAATATCAAACTCAGAATAGTCATAGACATTTGCAACACAAACATCAGGAAACTGGCCAGTCATCTGGTCACCTACTAGTCAGGTAAACAAACAAGACAAATTGATATCTTACTTGTAAGATGAGATAGACAGATGATTATAAATGTTAAGACCTTCACTGGGGAAGAATGCACTGCCCAGCACAATTTAGTTATTAGTGACATCAGGATAAACACTATACAGAAGAGCAAACAGGAAAATCTGGAGGAGGATAGTTTAGAAGCTAAAGGACCTTTCTGTTAATTATAGTTTCAGGAAAACTTTACATGAGGTATATGAGAAGCGAGACAAGTTAGACTTATATGACTTAGATGACAAATTGGAAGTTCTTACGTGATAACCTACTATGGACTATTGAAGAGATTATGGCTGGAGCAAAGCATCAGCCAGACAGAATGTATCCTGATGGTGGAACATCACAGTAAATAGAGTCATTAAAGCCAAAAGACAAGCATGGAAAGACTGGGAAAATGGGGTCAGTAGAGACCAGCACATGTAGATAAATGTGGGGTTAGGCGACATATATACATAGCACGAAAGATGTCTTGTGATCTGAAGATCGGAGACATGAGGTATACTACATTGCAAAGCAGTTTGTCAGTTTGAATCAAGATATTGTTCGGGAAAAGTGTGTCCAAAATGACACTGGTGCATTTAGCATCACTGATGCTCAAAAGAAAGAGGCCTGGAAATACTACTACCAGGTGTGTGGAGAATGAATAGGAGGATGGGTGACTACCCCCAATTAACCCAACAGAGAGGCCAGCTATAAAAACAGACAGTTATAGGGTCAAAGAAGCAATCAAGGAGATGAAAAAAGTAAATCGCAGGATTGCGAGTTTGTTACTCTAGACACCATTTGTAAACCAAAATGTTTTATGTTTGGTAATATTGTTCGAGAACCAAGGTTTCACTGTATATATTAAGCTCCTTCTTTGGCAGGTTCTAATTGGAAACGCCCCAAGTATGGAGTAGATAGGTTTATAGCAGTGGTTATTAACCATTTGTTACCTGTAGACCACTTTAATTCCTATTTTACTCTGGTGGACTGCCTAGCCATTTATTCAGAGTATACAGTGAACTGTAAAATTGTAAAGTAAATATTTAAATTAGGGAAAACATAAAGAATAGCGTACCTTTTCCAATAACAAAATCATAGGAAGTAAAGATCTTTGGAAAATAAAACATGTCAAACTGGAGTTGCCCAAATTACCAGTTATTGTGATTAGAGTTCCACTGAAGCAAGTGGAGGAGTTCAAGTATCTTGGATGATGAAGGGCGGGAAGCTGAAGTAAGTGCAAGAATTGCAGGAGCTGGTGCAGTAAGGCACCAGTTTTCAGCATTCAGGAATCAGAAGAAGTGAGGTAGGTGTAAAAGCCAAACTCACTATCTTTAATTCTGTATTCATACCAACCCTTATTTATGGTCATGCATTTTGGGTGAAGACTGAAAGAATATGATCAGGTATACAAGCAGCCAAAATAGGGTTCCTCCAAATGATTTTGGAGTAACATTACTCGTTAGAGTACATTGCTCTGAAAGTCACTCCAGGAAGAGCTGCTACTGCTCTGATTTGAGAGGTCACAGGTCCGTGACATGTGGTTAGAATGTTTCAAGAAAGAAACGCTAGACAGCTTTCATGGGCAAAACCAACTAGCAGGAGACCCAGGGGGTAGACCCATGAGCAAGATGGTTGGATAACATCCATGAGCTTGGCTGATCTCGCTAGGGGATCCAGCCTGATTAATTGGAGATAGTTGCTTCTGACAAGACCTGGTGGATGGAGTGAAGAAGAAAAAGGAGGAGGAGATGACGATGAAGAATATGAATCTTGTGTTTACTTTGGGGCAGTATCATTTCTTTTGATTTCTATTATTTCCCCAGGGAAATTTGTGACCAACTTCTTGGCTTCACTTTTTTGTTTGTTTTTAAATCTATTTTCTTTCTCTAATGCATAAGATAGTTTCTTGGAATAATTATGTCTAAAAGATTTTGTTTATGGACCCCTAAATGCTACCATTCCTCAGTTACTATTTTGCTTGTTTACAAACCACTGGTTTATGGAGTTAACATGTTGTACAATGTTTTAGGTTGTTGGTAGTGAAAATGTGTAATATTGTACTGATGTAAAAAATTAGTTGCTTTCAGGAGAAATGGGCTTCTTACAAAGAAATAAATTGAATATTGGACTTCAATTTAAAAAGATTTGTTTAAATATTCAATATTCATCTACTTTAATAATTGCACTTTTTATTATAGCTCTCTTTATCGAACTGCACTTAAACAACACACATGTGCAACTACGGGTCCCCGGAAAGATTGTCCGGCATGAAGATGGTCCGTGGTATAAAGAAGGTTGGCAACCACTAGCTTATTAGATTGAAAACAACAGGCACACATGTAGATATAGTGAAAGAGATGAATGGGGAGAATTGCAGTCAAATAGGCAGATAGGAATATGCAGAGAGGGAGAGAGAGAAGGAGAGTGATACATACAATGACATAGACAGACACACTGATTGCGAAAGAGAGACAAATAAGCACACTGGCAAACAAGCATGTTTGTAAATAGATAAAATAATGTACAGGGAAACACAGAGCAGCTAAAATATAAATAACAGCCACCACCACCACATCTCTCTTACCCTTTTACAGTTGTAGCCGCATCAGTACATCCACAACATTTTTTCAGCTAAGTGATGATACTGACAGTGTTCTTTCATTTCACCATTACCATTATTGCCATTGTAACTTTGAGCAAGATATTTTATTTCGTGTTGCTTCTGTTCAAAAGGTTGTAACTTTAAACTCAACGAGCAAGCTTTGTCATGCGTAATGTTGAATGACTAGCACATTAATTTCACGTCCAAACCGTTCTGTTGATCAAACACCTGGAACACTCTCCATCGAAACTGATGGAGGTTCAACACAGAAACACACTCATAAATTCACACCACATATTGATTTTACTTACTCTCAGGTCTTCAATAATCGTCCCCCAACCCCCGCTATTAATTTTTGAGATTTTTTCCAAACTTATTCCTCGCTTATTAAATTTTGCTGATCTATCTCCGGCGAAATTTTATTGTAAGTGATTGATGCAGCAGCTGGAGAATCTAATAATAATTTATTTTACATTAAAAAAACAAATATGACAAAAAAAAACATTACATGAAATCCCATATTTACGAACGTACACTATACAATTATCCAACGTAAACTTATCCAACACACCCTATTATTTGGGACCCTAGAGTATTGAAAATGCTTTTCACCTTTTTTAATATATTTTCTTTCGTTTTTGAAGACTAAGGGAGATAATTGCTTTAACATATTTAAAGAGTTACCTCACCTGTTTGTATCTTTATTTTTGCAATGGGTGAAACTTCGAACCAGTTTCACTTCTAAATAATCTCTTCCCACTCCCTCATCCCCCAAAATCATTTTTTTAAATGAGGACTGTATCCTCAGAGTAGAACGTTATAATTGACTGAAATGCCATAATTTATCGGTATATTACATTTTTCACCCTGTAGCTTTCAAAACTTTCGTGTGAGGTGGGGCTCAGAACGAAGATTTTGTCATTATTGCTGGCTCGATTCACATAAGTTTTAGATGATATTCATGAGATACTTGCCTGTTCTGGCACCTCAGTCTCATTATCACTTGCTGTAATGTATTATGAGTATGGGGTTACCTCAAACCATCTAGAAGATCTCATTTTTTGTTGTCTGATCTCTTTTGTAAATTATTTACTTGTGCCAATTTTTAATCGTTTAATTCTATTTCCCAATGCATGAAAAGCTCATATTCCCATTGAAAAGAACGCTCACAAGATTTGTGATTAGAAATGAAAGAATAATTACCTAACAATTTCGAGTAAGGCCGGAATGAACTAAACAAATTCTCATTTAGCAGTATCTCAATAGCAAACATATGCCACGATACAATCAGTCACTTGATCTGCTAAAATTATCAGCTAAATTTCATTCAAATTGAAATACTATAATATATGGCATTTTAAAAATGTACTGTGATAGATGTGACATGTCCACAGCTTAAATATAGCGAGACTTATGCGTGTTTATCGTATATAAACATTAGGATGGTGGATTTGCAGTATTGGTAGACTGTCGAACATTCTTTGTGGTCTAGAGTTACATTCCTCTGCCTTCTGAGTTCAAATCTCGCCGAGGTTAGCTTTACCTTTCACCCTTACGGGGCCCATAAAATAAAGTACCTGTAATGCACTGAGATCAATTTACTCAACTTTCCTTTTCCCCCAAATTCTTGGCCTTGTGCCTAAATCAAAAACCACAATAACATATTGTATCATCATCATCGTCATCATCATTGGTATATGCTAATTAAAACCAGATCATCAAGCCTGCCCTGCACATGAGTTTCTCCATCACTATATCATTTGCCAAAATCCATATATAAGCTATCAGCCTCTGTACTGAGTAAGTAAACATCACTGATGATAGAGTATTAATTCCTGAAATACTATCACAGCTTAAAATATACACTGCGAGCCTTACAATACAGTATGTTTATTATACATAAACATATTGTATGTACTTTCATATACACCTCTGTTTGAATCATGTTGTATTAGTGCTACTGCTATTAGCATCTATAACACACACTCTCTCTCAGATACACACATGCACGTATATATATATATATATAATATTTGGTTAACTTCAGAATCATTGGGAAATTTGAAATGTAAAAATAAAGTTACTATGATGCAAATAACTGCAATAATAGTTGATAATTATAATAGTTGAATAAGTTGGGTAGTACTCCTGGAGATAGAGATGCCTGTAAGGAATCGAACCACACTTCTTTTGTATACTGTGAGAATACAATTAACAATTGTGCCAATTCAGACAACATGCTTTGTAGCATATAGTTTTACATTCTGTAGCACATGCATGTGAAACTGAGGGCCACATGGGTCACATGTGTTATCTGAAGGACCAACACGACAACTAATTGCACACATTACAACTAATTTTTTTATTTTATATTACAAAGATAAAACATGCTCGCGCTGTAAAAACATCTGTGTGGGCCGCAGGTGTGCTTGTAAAGGGGCACATGTGGCCCAAAGGCCGCATGTTTAACATGCGGCATATTGTTTTACATTCTGAGTTCAAATCCCGCTGAGGTTTGCTTTGCCTTTCATCCTTACTGGTTTGATAAAATAAAGTACCAGTAATGTGCTGGGGTTGATTTGACTTTTCCTTTCCCTGCAATTATCTGGCTTTGTGCCAAATGTTGAAACTATTAATAACTATTATTGCAGTTATTTGTATTGTGGGGACCACATTTTGAAATAAATAAATATATATATAATGTATGTGCATACCCATCTGAAGATAAGTATGTTTACATTAGCATTGGAAATAAGTGACTACATATACATTGCGTGAGCATGAGTTTTCATTTTATATATGTGTCTTACTTCATCACTTGGGTGGTTTTGGTTCTAAGTAAAGGAAAGATAGTCAAGGAAAACACTAAGGTTATTTGAGTAGCGAGTGGATGAAGGTGTATTTGTGGCAGGTGGAAGGAAAAGTATTGGTGGAAGTCAGAGAGATGAGGTGTTAGTTGTTGTTAATTAGAGTTTGCCTTGAAGAATATTTTTGGCTTTGTGTATTTCACATGATTGGGTAAACCCCTGATACATTAGGTAGATATAAATACACATGTAGGTATATTTATACCATATCATACTGTTGTTCACACAAATGGTCCAACAATATAAATAATATCGCTGGCATAAATGATATATGTTTACATATGTATTTATGTGTGTGTGTGTATTTATAGAAAATGTATATGTACAAGCATTGCTATATGGTTAAGGCGTTTGCTTAGCAGCCCCGTAGTTTGAGGTTCACACCTACTGTGTGGCATCTTGGGCAGGTGTCTTTTACCATAGCCTTGGAGTGACCAATTGCATGTGAATGAAATTTGAATAATGGAAATTCTGTGGATGTCTGTTTTCTCTCTTTCTCTGTCTGTCTGTCTGTCTCTCTCTCTCTCTCTCTCTATATATATATATATATATATATGTACACGTATATATATATAAATAAATTATACAATTATCAAAGTTGTGTTCAAATCATTTAAAAGCTGACAATTGTTTCTTCCAAACTCTCGTTTGGAGTCATCAGAGCATTATCAATGTTTGCACATATAATTAACCTCCTATTCATATATGTACACCATCATCATCATCATTTCATTTTACGTCTGCTTTTCCCTGCTTGCAAGGGTGGGACGGGAACTGATTCTGGCTTGATTTCTACAGCTGGATGCCCTTCCTAACACCAACCTCATTTACAGTGAGTGCTGGGTGCTTTTTTGCCGTGGCACCTCCACGACCACTTTGCAGTGGTCCCTATCATCTCATTTCTACAGCTGAGTAAACTGGAACAATGTGAAATAAAGTGTCTTGCTCAAGGAAACAACACATCACCCGGTCTGAGAATTGAACTCACAACCTTTCGATTGCAAGGCTAATGCTCTAACCACTAAGCCATGTGCCTCCATTACGTATATATATATATGTATGTATATAGATATATATAGAGAGAAAGAGAGAAAACAGACATTCACAGAATTTCTGTCATTCAAATTTCATTATATATATATATATATATATATAAGTGCAAGGTGGTCGTGGAGGTGCCACGGCAAAAAAACACCCAGCCCACACTGTAAAGTGGACGTGTAGGCGTCACGAAAAAGCACCCAGCACTCACTGTAAATGAGGTTGGTGTTAGGAAGGGCATCCAGCTGTAGAAATCAAGCCAAATCAGTTCCTGTATGAGCAAGGCATGGTCAGCCGACCAGACACTGCCCACAACAGGACAACCCGTCTAACCCATGCTAGCATGGAAGAACGGACGTAAAACTGTGATGATGATATATATATATATATAGAGAGAGAGAGAGAGCAGGTGTGGCATATGCAGCAAACTTGTTCTGGGATAAAAATTTTAAAAAAGTCAATCCTTAGTAAATGCAGTAATGGACTGTAGAACAGAAAATCTTATATATTGTATAGTCTGTCTTGACTACAAACAGAATTGTATCAGTCAGACTGGTAGCTGTTTGCATGAAAGACAGAGTCCAAATACTGGAAGTAAGGAAAATTTCACTGAATAAACCTTTAGAAATTTGCAGATTAACAAATTCAAACTATTCATTTTTTTTTATAAATGTTCCAGAGATGATCAAAAATACTGATAAGAAATGGAGAATGTTTTGCCAAGAAATTCCCTCCAAAACTAAACCATTTCAAAGCTCTAACATCAATCCTTCATAGTCAACCTATGAACATTTCCGAAATTTGCGTGATGAGGTGGGAAGATTTTACTGCTCTTTCTAGCACAGTGACTCTGTGACAGGTACTCTGTTGGTTTATACATTTATATCATTTCTCTCTATCTATATATCTCTATCTCCCTCAACATCTCTCTATCTATCTCTCATTATCTCTTTCTCTCTCGATCTCTCTATCTCTCTATTTCTATGTCTTTCTCCACCTGTATATATGTGTCTTTCTCTATATAACTTTTCTTTCTATATATATATATATCTCACTATCTCTTTTTCTCTGTATCATCACTGCATATGTGTCTCAGTCTTTCTGTATGTCTATATATATATAAAACATTTTCATTGTGTTTTCATCTAATCTGACCTCTGACAGATCGCAATCCATATTTTTTTTTTAAACGGAATAGGGGGTAATGAGGTGGGGGATAATCAGATTTACCCAGCCTCAGAGATTTTTTCAGTGGGAAGCTTTTCTATATTTGTTTTTGACTGATCTGACATCTGATTCACTCTCTGAAAATGGAGGCACACCTCTCAGCTGTTTATAATTATAAAAAGCAATCCCTTGATACTGAAGGATTTTTTGATCCTTCATTATCTTGTATTGTTGTGGAAAATGTAAACTTAATGAAGTGTTCGTCAATTTCGAAATCCCCCCCCCCCCCCCCCCCCCAAAAAAAAAAACATAATAGTGAATGCCATCAACAAAAGTCTCTGAAAAATGATCTCTGAAAGTAACCAGACCCATAAGTCTATTGACAAAGTTGTCAACAAGAACAAAGCTGTCCATTATCCCATTACATTTCTCGACAGTCTGGAAACATCTAGTATGTTGCCACACAACCTTGAATTGAAGAAGGGCACAGTCATGATGCTTCTCATAAATCTGAACAGCCAAGGCTATGCAATGGGACATGTATGGTTGTGTCTGAACTACAGCCTCACATCATTGAAGCCAAAATTCTCACTGGATGTGGTAAGGGAGACATCGTATCTATATCCCAACAGATGTCTCCTTTCTTTTCAAATGATTGCACTTCCCAGGGAGAATCAGTTACACAATGACCATTAACAAGTCCCGAGGTCAAACACTGCAGGTTGTTGGTCTCCATCTAGAAGAGGGCAGTTCCTCACTAAGTCAATTGTATGTATGTTATTCCAGAACAGGAAGCTCCTGCAAACTTTTCATATATGCCTCAAAGAAAAAAGTTAAAAACATTGTATAAATGTTTTATAATTTTCATAGAATACATTTTTCTATTATTATTTTTATTACTTTCTGTATTTAGATATTCTAAATAAATTGTTAACGTTGTTATGCAATATTTAAATACCTTTTAACATCTTTTATTTTAAGGAAAATGGGCATTACTATAGATGCCAATAAATGCCTTATAATAGATTTGAGCACAATACAGACCAGGGTGAAGGCTGGGAGGCTGCTAATATATATTTATATATGTGTGTGTGTATGTGTATGTATATATAAATATATTGTGTGCATGTGTACATAAATATACTCACACATACATATAGCAAACAAGAAATTATAAAAAAAATAGGTAATTCACTCCCCATCCTCTTGTTACTCCCCCCCCCCCTCTCTCTCTTGTCTTGTTAATTTTTTGTGTTGTTTTTGTTTTACCTTAACTTTCCTTGATGACTTTAGCAGATCTTTGTAGTAATAACACACTCGCTAATTACACGCACACTAACCCAGACACATGCAGAAAAACACACACACGTACTATTTGTGCTATATCAAATTTACAGAAAATTACATTACTTCACGCATACATCTTAAGAGCTTCTTCAGGATTCCGGAAACATCTACACATACAAACACACATTTCATAGAGCACACATTACATACAAACTCATGCTCACATAATGTATACATGTTAATTCACATTGATGTATTGTTTGTGCTCAAATACATACACAAGCATATATAAGCATGTATGTATATCTTATATGTTAAGGCATATAAAAACTTTATAGGCAGCATTTACAAACTGAAAACTCTGTAAATACACTCAGGTAATAGATGTAAAGATGGGTGTGTGGTTAACATTTCATTTCACAACCACATGGTTGTGGGTTAAATACCACTGCATGAGACTTTGAGCAAATGTCTTTTAGTGTCTGACCAGAACAATATTACATGAGTGAATTTAGTAACTAGAAACTCTTGTGTCCAAGTGGTCTTTCAGTTTTAGATTTTTTTTTTCATGTGTGTGTAGGAAGTCTGTGTATTTGTGAACTATCTACAATCTGTTATGAATTCATGAATTTCTATATGCTGTCTTATTTTGTTGTGGAGAGATTGTTGACATAGACAGGCTGATATAGACCATGCTAGATTTAATGCAATGGTTCCCAAATATGTTTTGTTGTGGAACCCTTAGTTTTATTTTATAAACAATCCTTTCCACCCTAATTCCAATAGGATATTAACTAAAAAATATATATATATATATATATATATTGTAAAATGAAATGATGATGATGATGATGATATATATATAATAGTAATTAGTATAAACGAAGTTGCAGCTGCAAGTAGCAGATTCGTATCTGATTGCATCACGAAGCACTCAATCACAAAGAAATTTAGAAATGGCTCATCAGAGTGAACACAATAAGTTAGGTTATAGTGACATAATGAATAATGTGACCGGAGGCATATTGCTGCATTAATACTACAATAATGAAAAAATACAGACAGGTTAAAGACAAACCTGAACCTGATCAATAGATATTAATTGATAAATATCTTTGATAGGTTTCTAGGAATCCGTTAGTTACACTCCAAGTTGTATACCTATATGTAAGTCGTTAATGTACCGTAAGATAGAACGTGGATTTCCCTTCGTCAACAGGTTTTTCGTTCCGAGTATCCGCTTTCATCAGGTCTGAGATGATATACCCATTATACTGTAGTAGTAAATATGGCAGTGAGGTCACAGGTACTACATATATACATATTTCAATGAGATATTAATTAAAACGCACACACATATATATATATACATGTTATCATCATCTTCATTGTTTTAACATCCACCTTCCACGCTAGCATGGGTTAGACGGGTTTGTCCCATTTAGAGGCAAATTGGGTCAGGAGACCATGTCTCGCTCATATAGGACTGTTTCTGGCTGGTTTTCTACAGCTGGATGTCCTTCCTAGCGCCAACCACATTTACAGTGTGTGTGTTGGGTGCTTTTGCTGTGTCACCATCATGACCACTTTACAGTGTGGGCTGGAACTTTTGTGGAACCAACATAACATACACACATATATACATAAATATATATATACACATATGGTATAGACACATCCGGTATATTTATATATATTTCATCATCTCCATCTTATGTCCATTTTCCACACTAGCATGGGTTAGACAGGTTGTCCTGTTGTGGGCAATCCTAGGTCAGGTGACCATGTCTTGCTCATACCGGACTGATTTTGGCTTGGTTTCTACAGCTGTTCTTCCTAACACCAACCTCATTTACAGTGAGTACTGGGTGCTTTTTGTCATGACACCTACACGACCACGTTACAGTGTGGGCTGGGACTTTTTGCCATGTCAACATCACAACCACTTTACAGTGTGGGCTGTGGGTTGTCTTCCTTTCTGTATCCACAGTGGAGTATAATGGCATGATAGCCATGTCTTCAAAGGTTGTCAGATCCTGCATGTCCTTGCAAACCCCACTGAACTTCATGTTATCTCCTCATTCAACCCTCGTCTATACAGTGCCACAAACCTAATTGTACGTTATGTGTGTACAGCTGTACCAGCTTCACCGGCTATAGCCCTTTTGATATGTCTTGTTTTATATTGCAGCACTAACTCATGGGCATACCAGTTTTGCATGCATTCTCACTTTGTCCTCGTCTTAAAGATCAGGCATACAATTCTTCATTCCCTATCTTGATTGATGGAGCACACATTGAGTCACACATCAGCTATGGCTTCTTATAAATGTTTCTTTGAGGGCATCTGAAAGTTCTACCTCCCCGCTGTTTTTCATGAAGCAGTGTTATGTCAGTTTCTTCCTTGCCCTTTCCTGCAAGGAAGCACTCTTTTGTCACATCCCTCTCTTAGCATATGTTATTTTTTAGGAGCTGACTCATGTCCAACACCTCTCTTTCCAAATTATGGCATGAAAGTTTCTTTTAATATTAACATTATTAGCCATTTCATTACTATCTTTCTAATTAAAGACACTAACAAAGTAATTTAATTAATTTTGAAAATAATCATAATTTTGGCGGAATTTCAAAATATCACTAATTGTCTTATTATTAAGCTTGTGTTTGGAACATAACTGAACAAAAACTTATTGCATAAAATTATGATTGAAGTCTTTAATATAAGAATGAACTCTTTAAGACATACAGCTTTGTATTATAGCATCCTATGCAGTTCCTGGCAGGCTTGATATCAAAAGGGTTAAAGTTACTACTACCTTTGTCATTGATATTTATAAAAATATAAGTGACTGTGTTCACAATTGTGTCAGCTTGTTGAAATGTCATCATTTTTTACTGTTTGTCTTTTTTATGTGAGAGATTGTTTCATAAGTTTTGAAAAATTTTCAAAATTCTTGTGGTATATTCCTTGTTACAGCATTTGTTGCAAGCATTTCTTTACTCTCATGCAAAGGAAGCTATATTAGACCACAAATAAACAATGTTTACAAAAATCTAAAATATAACAAGTGTCCATAGACAAAGCTTATTCCATCCCAGGTAATTGGGAAGATGTTTAAACGTTGTTGGCAAAATGAAAGAAAATATATTGCTTTTCTCTCATATTACATGCAAGAAAAAAAAAAAATAAATGTCAGGAAGACACTTAGCAAGAAACGGAAACAAAACTGATGGAAGAGAAAAACCACAAATAATGATTTAGGCACAAGGCCAACAATTTTGAGAGAGGGAAAAGTCGATGAAATTGGCCCCGTGATTACTGGTACTTTATTTTATCGACCCCATAAGGATGAAAGGCAAAGTTAACCTTGGTGGGATTTAAACTCAGAATGTAAAGGGCTAATAATAGTAATAATTGTTTCTACTTTTGGCACAAGGCCAGCAATTACTCAGTACATTACTGGTACTTTATTTTATCGACCCCGTAAGGATGAGAGGCAAAGTTAACCTTGGCGGGATTTGAACCCAGAATGGCAAGGCCCGTAACTCTACGCGTCAAAGCATGGCATCCGACCCTCTACCGATACTGCCACTCCACCGCTAATAATAGTAATAATTGTTTCTACTTTTGGCACAAGGCCAGCAATTATTCCAGTATATTACTGGTACTTTATTTTATCGACCCCGTAAGGATGAAAGGCAAAGTTAACCTCGGCGGGATTTGAACTCAGATCGTAAAGGGACGTAACTATGCTGGAAAGCATGTCCGACACTCTACCGATACTGCCAATTCACCGCTAATAATAGTAATAATAAACTCTTATAATAGTAATAATAAACCTCTTGGATCAGCGACAGAAAACCACCAGAAAAAACCTTGATTGCATTAGATTCAGTGCCAAGACTACGGCATTGA
Source organism: Eledone cirrhosa (assembly GCA_964016885.1). Lineage (NCBI taxonomy): Eukaryota > Metazoa > Mollusca > Cephalopoda > Octopoda > Eledonidae > Eledone > Eledone cirrhosa. Next base: position 289,518,854 of record OZ024743.1, on the reverse strand, counting down.
TAAAATCAACATTTTTGAAAAAAGCAAATATCCTGCAGAAAGTACTGTTTATCTGAGGTTACATAACTTGATAAGGAGTCAGTTAAATGATCCAGTATTAATAAGATCATCATTGTGCAAATGAATAATAATTGTTTCTAATTTAATGACAAAGCAACCAATTTATCATTGTACATTGATTAAATCGATACCAGTATTTGGTTGTTATTTTATTTTATTGACCTTAGAAGCATATTGACATCAGTACGCAGAACGTAAAGTGATGGAACATATACTGTGAAGTATTTTGGCTGACATGCTATCATTACTGCCAATCCACCTATTAATTGTAATAATTATAGACTTATGTATGATCAAATGGAAAAGAAGCTTCCTTCACAATTATGAGGTCTAGGTTGGATACTCCCACTGTGTGACAACAAATGGGGCTGTAGAGGCATTGCTCTATGGATGCCTGCCAAATTTTGGGTAACCGCCTAAGATTTATCCATTCATTCTTTGATGTTATCTGTCCATCTTTTACTGTCCCCTTCTTTTCTTTCCATCCACAGTTCCTTGTAGGTCTTGCAAGGTTACTGAATATTGTTATATGATGATGCCTTCTCAGCTTTCTTTTCTAAACCATTGTGAGAAAGTCTCTCTAGTGAGAAGAATATGATGCTCCATGGTTTTGCAGATCTGCTTGTTGATGTTGTTTAAATATGAGATGCCTGGAATGCTGCAGTAGCATCTCATTTCCAGTATCTTTACTTGTCTCTCTATCTCTTCAGTGAGAGTTTACATTTTGCATGTGTGCAGAATGATAGAGAGCATCAGTGCACATGAGTCTAATCTTGCTCTTTGTTATGTTTTTATTGCTGTGTGTTTGTTTTAGTTTGGTTAAAAAAGTCGTTGTCTGTGCACTTCTTGCAAGGATTTCTGGTCAGGATCCTTTATCACTAATGATCACTTGTAGGTGTCTAAACTACTGCATTATCTCTATTTTCTCTTCTTGTTGTGAAGCTAATTAGCATTTGACAAGGCAAACAGTGATACACTCATTTCTGCCACAAAGCATACACTAAAAAATAAGATTACTGAAATAAATGGATGCAGCTTAGCTAAATGGTTAAGAAGTTTGCTTCACAATCTTGAGACTCCTTGTTCGATCTCACTGCATGGTGTTTAGGTGTGTCTTTTACCAGAGCCTCAGGTTGATCAAAACCTTGTGAATTAAACTGGAGAGATAGCACTGTTTGAACTGTACCTTTAACCCTTTAGCATTTACATTACTCTATATATACTATTGTATTTTTGTGGTAAATGTTTTGTCTCACATAATTTTGAATCTATGATTTTGATATTTTGAGAACAATTCCGTAACATCAGTATGAGTGGCCAGTTACAGCCGGTTTGAACAGAAAGAGGTGAGAGAACTCTGACCAGACACGTCCGGTTTAAATGCTAAAGGGTTAATTCAATAAGCAAACTTTGTCTTACATTGTGTCACACTGAATCTCCCTGAGATACACACATGTGTGGAATATGCATCCTCCTACAGATTATTTAATGAGTTGGCTGTTTCCTTGACCGAAAAACTAGAATACTCAATGTTAAAACTGATGGAGATACGTTTTTCAGTGAAATATATACCAGTCAAACTCTTCATCACTTCTCTCCTCCTCCACCTTCTTATCTCCCAGACAAAAACACTTTTGAGAAAATCTTCGGCAAAATCGTGGTAAAATATATTCTGAATTGTATGAGGTGTTCTATTAATAGGTATTAAAACAACCGTAGATTATAAATTAAGTGGAGTCCTTGCAAAATTGACTCTCGTTTACCTACCACATTATATTGTAGACACATTAAGAGGAACAATAAAATGTCCATTACAGCACCATTCTAACGAGAATAAGAAATAAAATACTATAACAAAAGCAACAACTACGATAGTAACACATTGAAAAATATCTACTTAAGTTAACCATCTTATCAGACACAGCGGGCGGTTTCACTCGAAATGTGTATGTTAAGTAATTTTTAAAGTTCAAAAATTTCACGTCTTTTTGCCATATGTAGTCAATATTTTTTTTTAACTTATTTTATTTTATTTTATAGAGATTGTTGTTGATATATTTTTGCTAGTTTTTCTGTTGTTTTATGGAATATTAAGTTGTGATAGCCTTGACATATTGTAGCATTTATTGTCTTTCCATCTCCCTTTCTTATATACATATTTGTAAAAGCTCAAGTGCAAAAAAGAGAAATGAGAGTACTCAATATTGGAAGTAGAGTGTCAAAATGTATTTATTAATGCTGAATCTTCACAAAGTGTTTATACACATGCACCCACACACAAATATATATATATATATATATATATATACATAAATATATATATATATATATATATTAATTATTAGTATAGATTAAAGTTTAAACTTTAATCTGGACTAATAATAAATATTTGCTCTACGGGTTTTGTATTTATATTATGTATGTATAATCCTTATTGAGCCCTCTTTGGATTATTACTGTATATATCGACATTAAACAGTGATGATAATGAAGATTGTATATATATATATATATATACAATCTTTGCAAGCAGGGAAAAGCGGATGTAAAATGATGATGATGATGATGATATACAATCTTCATTATGATCACTATTTAATGTCTATTTCCCATGCTTGTATGAATTAGACTGCTGCCAGATGCTGAGGCCAGACTGGGCCCTGCTCATATAACTTTTATGGTTTGGTTTCTATGGTGATGTCCTTCCCAATGCCAATCACTTAATAGCATGTACTGGGAGTGTGGTTTCTATGTCTGGATGCCAACCATTTTACTTGAGTGTACTGGGAGCATTTTATTGTGACTCTGACACTACCACCTAACAGAGTGGACTGGGTGCTTTTGGGACACCAGCACTCGAGTGCTTAGTATACATGGTCATGCTGGGGTAGGGGTGAGACTGGGGTACTGGCATTTCATTGCTGGTGGTAGTGGTATGGTGGTGCTCAGTTTCCTTGGTGGATTAAAAGGGAAGCATTTATATATTTTTTAGGACAAGTGGTTGGATGGGTGGTGTCTGTCATTTTGGTGGTTGTGCCAGGCTTCTTAATACCAACCATTTCACAGAGTATATTTCTACTGGCACCAGCACTAGAGAAGTTTTTGTGTCTGTGATATATGAGTGAAGAGTTCTCGCAACCCTTTTGACTTTGTTTCTACAACTGGATGCTCTTCTTCATACCAATAACTTTACAGATTGTACTGGGTGCATTTTATTGTGGCATCAGTTTGATAAACTGAATGTCCTACTTGTTAGATTAATTTGAAGCAATTCTTAAGTAAAATCAGTGATTTGTGAAATGGCTGGACTTTTGAATTACAGGATTCATCTACTCATTTTTTTTTTCTTACCTCTATTGGATTGTTTCATATCTATAGTAGAAGTCAGGTGCTCGAGATTACAAAGCAAACTTCCTAACCCTTTAACTATGTATGTGACTGTTCTTGGTGTTGGTGGTGGTGGTGGTGTTGCTGGTGCACATCCATACACATGATTAAAACACACAAGAAACTTCCCGTGAGATGAAACCCTAAATGAGGTAGCTAAGCCTGCAAGGTGTGAGCCACAACACATATCTATACATACACATGCATGCCCAAACCAAAAACTGTTTGCTCATCATATCTCATTTTAAACAAACAGACTTGACAAATAACAGGTGATGGAGGCAGGTAATTATTGAAGAAATATTCTTAATTAGAGAAAGTACAATTACAAAACATCTTTTTAATGTCTATATTCATTTATTTTTTGCTGAGGCCATGCTGGGGCAGTGCCTTGAACATATTAAATTACCACTCCTCCTCCCACAAAAATTAACAACAATAAAAGTAACAAGAAACATACGAAACAGATGAATTAAATTTCTTCAAAAATATATGCAATAAAAAATATCATCATCATCATCATCATCATCGTTTAACGTCCATATTCCACGCTTGCATGGGTTTGGACGGGAGTTTTCCCACTTGAGGCAAGATTGGTTGTCTTGCTCACATAGGACTGTCTGGCAGGTTTTCTACAGCTGGATGCCCTTCCTAACACCAACCACATTTACAGTGTGGAACTGGGAGGTTTTTACCGTGTTACCTACAATAATTATTAAAGCATAAAACAACTTATTAAAGGTCATCCATTCTTTTTTTTCTATTTTTCTTCTTTCTTTCCTTCACTCACTGTTTTCCCTCTCTCTTCCCTTTCTTTTTTATTTTTTACTCTTTCAGTAAACTATCATCATTGTGGATTGGCAGTATCGGTAGAGTCGGACACCATGATTTGTAGCATAGAGTTACAGTCCTTTATGGTCTGAGTTCAAATCCCGCCAAGGTTAATTTTGCCTTCCACCCTTATGGGGTGGATAAAATAAGCACCAGTAACGTACTGGGGTCGATTTAATCAACATTTCCCTCCCCCCAAATTACTGGCCTTGTGCCTATACTAGGAATCATCATTATTATTATTATCATCATTGTGCGTGTGTAAGGTTGGTGGATTGGCAGTATCGGTAGAGGGTCGGACGTCATGCTTTGCAGCATAGAGTTACGGTTCTTTATGATCTGAGTTCAAATCCCGCCAAGGTTAACTTTGCCTTTCATCCTTACGGGGTCGATAAAATAAAGTGCCAGTTACTGGGGTCGATTTAATCGACTTTCCCCTCCCCCAGAATTGTACCTATATAAGAAACCATTATCATCATAAAGGGTTGATAACATAAAGTACCAGTACTGGGTAATTGCTGGCCTTGTGCCAAAAGTAGAAACAATTATTATTATTATCATCATTATCATTTTTATATCCCCTTCTGCATACAGACATGGGTTCAACCAGATGTTGAGACAGTATTCTATAGTAAGATGCTGTTCTCAAAACCAACCAACCCTTGAGGGTTTTTATTTTCAAGTAAGATACTGTTCTTACAATGAACCATAGAGCTGCAAAGATCTATTATTTGTGTAGGACATAAGCAAATGTCACCACTACACAAAAAGTGTCAAATATAAAGCACAAGCATGGAGCCAAACATATGTCTGCACACACATTGTCTTGCGTAAGATTGTTACCATCAGTGAAATAAGTGTGTTCAATATGTAGAAAATGGGTAGCTAGGAATTCCATGCAGTGTACCACATATTGACTGTGGGCAGTATGGAGATCACAGGAACACTGACAAGGAAGGTAGACTTCATATGTGGAAGATGCACAGGAGTAATCAACTGAAAGAATACTCAAGAAATAAACTTTCTCAACTGTTCAGAAGGCTCACAAGAAGTAGAAAATCTTTAACTATCTAGGTGATGCCATTGGCAGTGGAGGTGGATGTATAGAAAGTACTATAGCCAGAATGATAATGGGGGGGGGGGGGGGGGGGGGGTTCATGAGGCTGTTACCTGTGTTGGCAATAAAGGGCTTCTTTCACAGAGTGAAGATCAGATTATATGATGTATATGTTCAAACTTCAATGCTGCATGGCAGTGAGATGTGGGCTATGAATGCAAAAGATTTGCAGCAGCTAAAATAAATGAGGCATGCATGCTTTGCTGAATGTGTAATTTCAAGAAAAGTTAAGTATAAAAAGAAGTAATTATAGTCTACAAAAGAGACAAATGCACTGGTATGACCATATGATGTATGGGGAATATTGAGTTGTATAATAAATGCTGGTATGCATATACACAACAGGCTTCTGTATAGTTTTCATCTACAGAATTCATTCACAAGACTATAATAGAATGCACTAACTGATGGTCTCATTGAGTGGGGTTGAACTCCAAACCATACCTGTGAATATATGGTGTTGGGGTATATACAGGATTGCCTTCAGTGAAGCAGGTGGTATGGTGAGGTTGGGAAGAATTATATAAAAACAGCATACAGTGTGGGTGGCTGGAGTAATGAATGGAGAAAACAATATGAACTTAATCCAATATATTTGAGAAATCTCCCCACCATCATTACCATTGCCCCCAGTCATTCATCCATCCCCCCCAGCTTACACATGTAATTGGTTTCTACTGGGCGGGCATTGACGGAGTAGAATATAAAGGTGAGAATTAGTTTTGGTAGAGGTGATGTAGTAGTAGTAGTAGTGGTAGTATAGGAGTGATGGTGGTAGTAGTAGTAGTAGTAGCAGTTGTAGTAGTAGTAGTAGTATAGTAGTAGTAGTAGCAGTAGTTGTAATAGTAGTAGTAGTAGTAGTGGTGGTGGTAGTTGTAGTAGTGGTGATGGTAGTAGTAGTATTAGTGGTAGTAGTAGTATGGTAGTGGTAGTGGTAGTAGTGCAGCAACAGCAGCAGCAGTAATGATAACTGTTTCTACTTTTGGCACAAGGCCAGCAATTTACCCAGTGTATTACTGGTGCTATATTTTATCGATCCCATAAGGATGAAAGACATAGTTAACCTCGGCGGGATTTGAATATCAGACCATAAAGGGCCCTAACTCTATGCTGGAAAGCATGGCATCCGACCCTCTACCGTTACTGCCAATCCACCGCAGCAGTAATGATAATATTAGTAGTTTTGGTGATGGTGGTAATACTGACTATGGTGTGTAGACTGATGGCCATGCATTGCTGGAGTTGTGGTGATGGTGGTTGTGTAATGGGAGGGAAGGCAAGGGATAGAAGGTTCTATTTTTGATACCTGATGAAGCTCATTTCTGATGGTATGACATTCAAGCCATAAACAGCCGGTAATCATCCCATCTTTTTAGGAGTATGTCAGGTAGACTACATTATCCAATGTGTCCTTCCTTGTTACTATTTGTCATAGAGAATGATTGGTTTTGATGGAGATTTGGCTGCTATTTCTAACATGATAAGTGACCATTATTAAGCAAATCTAGTTATCTCTTTCGGCTTCCAAGCTGAACCCTATATCAGTACCTCTTACTACCACTTGCTCAGATTCATCATATCATCGATATTTATCCTGCTCATGATCATTAATACCTTTATTATCATCATGGTAATCATCATCATCATTGCTATCATGATCAGTATGTAAGTGTTGTTTATAACGGTTAAAGATCCTGAAATACTTGTATAGAGCAATTTTACACCTGTAATAAGTTAGCTGTGATTTGATCACAGCTTAGAATATCTGCAGCAAGACTGTTTGTATTTTCATTATACATGAACATATCCTATGTGTGTGCATATATGCATATATTCTGAATAATAAATTATGTATTTGTGCTATTCCTTATTATCATCATCAGGATATCATCATCATTTTCATCATCAGCATATCATTGTCATCATCATCATCAACACCACTGTAATATTCATCCACATCCTATCCACTGCTATCATCGTAATCATCATTATCATCATCTTCATCATTCAATCATTCATTCATTTAACAGTTAATGATCTTTGCTGTAGTTAGTTTATCACAGCCATCATCTATAATTACTCACTCTACAATCTGTAATTTCTGTCATCACCACCTACCTCTACCACTACCACCACCACCATCACCCTAGCATAAGCAAGACACAAATCCCTGGCCTGCATGGGAGATCAGTGGCTCCACTTTATTACTGACTTAGTCTGTATAGACCCATCCAACCTTTGCTAGTAGGGAAAGCAGATGTTAAAACGATGATGATGATGATGATGACATGGATTTTGCCTTCATCATCATAGTTGTTATCATAATCATCATGATCATCATCATCATCATCATCATCATCGTTTTAACATCTGCTTTCCCTACTAGCAAAGGTTAGATGGGTCTATACAGACTAAGTCAGTAATAAAGTGGAGCCACTGATCTCCCAGGCAGGCCAGGGATTTGTCTTGCTTATGTACAGTCTCACATTCCACTGAGGTTTCAGGAGAGGTTATCATGCCTTTGTCAAAACTGAGGATCCTCCCAAACCTACCCTTTGTTTTTGGCTGGATTTCTATGGCTGGATCACCATCCATTTTTCAGCATGTATTGGGTGCATTTATCATATAAATCACCAACACTAGGGAAGTTGTCATGTCCTTCGCATGACTGATGGGTCTTCTCAACCCTTTATCTTGCAAGTTTTCTTTGGCTGGATGCCCTTCCTATCACCAAACACTTTACAGCATGTCCTGGGTGAGTTTATCATGTTAATCATCACTAGGGAGGCTGTCATTTCCTTGGCTGAATGCCCTTCCCATCACCAACCATTTTACAAGAGAGCAGCTGCTAGGAATGTGAGAGGGTGGAGTAGTGCTGTTGAGACTGTTAGGGATTGCTAGTGGAAGAAGGGTAGGTAACTCAGGTCACGTTGTATGTTGCAGGTTGGGTCTAATTCAGCACTGCATAGTGCTAGCCCTTGCAGTCTTTAGTCATTTCTGATGTAAGGTTTAGCTTTTTAAGGTCAGCCCTCACAACCTCATCTTATGTCTTCCTGGGTCTGCAGTTGCTATCTTACATATGCATCACATATCCATACCAACACAGTCTTCTCTCCTACATACTACATCCAATTCTTCTCATGCCAAGTTTTTTCCTCAGTTTGCTCATGCATACTAATATTGAATATCCATCAGAGCATTCTCAATTCATTTCTTTCTAGTCTCCGCAGTCAAGGCCCATGTTTCACTGCCATGCATCATTGCAATTCACACACAGGCATCATAGAGTCTACCCTTCACTCCGAGACAATACCCTTTTGTTGTTAGCAATCATAATAGACCTCTGAATTTCTTCCAGCCTGTTCTTATCCTAGCTATCACACTGTCAACGCATCCTCCTCCACTACTAATTTTATCACCTAAGTTGTAAAACCTGTCGACAACTTCTAGAGAGCTCCCCTGGCAACTGAGGAAATCTATCTCGCTCTGTGGACTGTGGACTGGTCCCTGGTTGACGCCAACCAGCACTTCAAATTCATCACTGTACTCATTGCCAACTCTCACTCTACTAGTTGCTCCTGTATACATGGCACTCAAAAACCATTCATCTACACCTAGCTTCCTAATTAAAATGTTGCTATTTAAATTGAAATCTTCCAACATAATTTTATATCAGAATCATCTTAGTAATGAAATAAATAATTAATGATATTAGTAGAGCCCTCTAAATTCTTAATTAATTAATTGAAATTGTGTATTTCATTAGAGATATGATTAGTATAACCAATGTTATTATCTGCAACCACCACCACCATCACATCTGATTCAACCACTACCATCAATATCAACCCAATCAACATTATCATCTCCACCACAACCACTACCAACATTATTATCCCCATCTACCATCACCATGATCACCACCATCATTTTAACCAGCATTAACATCACCAATTACCACAACCTGCCTGCATCATCACCACCACCACTGTTATAATCTTCACCAACATTATCATCTCCAACAACCTCCATTACCTCTAGTACAATAAACACTGCCAAAGCCACCACTATCATTCTCAGTACAACCAACATTATTGTCCCCAACTATCACCACATTACCACTACAACCAGTACTGTTTTTACTGCTGAGCCATTGAATGTGCCATAATGTGGTTGCTCGACATGCTAGAAAGAGCAGCCAAATATCCCTCATGTCTCAGGAAAGAAAAATGCATTACATAAGTTACATAATGTGGCCAGAGTTTCATTGTCCCTTGGAAAAAGATGGAATGGTCGTGTCTGGAATACATTTGCTCCATTGTTTTATAAATCCGTGTTGGCATTGGACCAAACAACAACAGCAGCATCAGTACTTCAACAAATACCATGCCATCACCACTATTATCATATTTCTCCTATCATCATCTTCATAATCACCACAATACTCATCAGTATTATCACCATTATCATCATCTTCATCACCATCATCATTTTCTTCATCACCATCATCATCTTCTTCATTACCATCATCACGAGAATTCCAATCATTATCACCCTCATTATCACCACAATACTCATTAGTATTATCATCATCATCATCATCATCATCATCATCATCAGCAGCAGCAGCAGCATCAAAAATATTGTTCTGTTGTCACAAATCTTTGTGCCACCTCCATCACCTCATCACACTACATGTACACACACCATGACAGTACCCCCACACCCCTGTGTCACCACTACCACCTCAAGTACCCTGACAACCAGACACACACACAAAGCAGCATATACCCTTCATAAATTACTAATCCTCATGCTTCACCTTTCCCCTCCTCCTTCCATCCACAGTACACCCTACACATTCTCCCAGCCACTGCACCATCACCTTTCACTATCTTGATGCATTAAATGTGATCTGGAAATCCTGCAGCAATTCACCTGGCTAAGTGGTAGTGGGCTAAGTTGGGGTTGATGGGGGTGGAATAACAGTGTGTGTTTGTGTGCATGATTATGTGTGTGTGTGTGCGTGTTTATGTGTATGTTTCTATATATGTGTTTGTGAGTTTATCCATGTGTGGGAGTGTGTGTGTGTGTGTTCGTGTTTATGTGTATGTTTCTATATATGTGTTTGTGAGTTTATCCATGTGTGAGTGTGTGTGTGTGTATGTTTCTATATATGTGTTTGTGAGTTCATCCATGTGTGAGTGAGTGTGTGTGTTCGTGTATATGTGTATGTTTCTATATATGTGTTTGTGAGTTTATCCATGTGTTAGTGAGTGTGTGTGTGTGTTCGTGTTTATGTGTATGTTTCTATATATGTGTTTGTGAGTGAGTGTGTGTGTGTGTTCGTGTTTATGTGTATGTTTCTATATATGTGTTTGTGAGTTTATCCATGTGTGAGTGTGTGTGTGTGTGTGTTCGTGTATATGTGTATGTTTCTATATATGTGTTTGTGAGTTTATCCATGTGTGAGTGTGTGTGTGTGTATGTTTCTATATATGTGTTTGTGAGTTTATCCATGTGTGAGTGTGTGTGTGTGTATATTTCTATATATATGTTTGTGAGTTTATCGATGGGTGAGTGAGTGTGTGTTTATGTGTATGTTTCTATATATATGTTTGTGAGTTTATCCATGTGTGAGTGTGTGTGTGTGTATGTGTATGTTTCTATATATGTTTGTGAGTTATCCATGTGTATATATGAGTGTGTGTGTGTATGTTTCTATATATGTGTTTGTGGGTTTATCCCATGTGTATATGAGTGTGTGTGTGTGTATGTGTTAATCTATACATGTGTTTGTGAGTTTGTGTCTGTGTGTGTTATATGTATGTTTGAAAATGTGTACATGCATGTTTGTATGTATATGTATGTGTTGCTATATAATTGTTTTTGTGAGTTTGTCCATGTGTGTGCATGTTTATATGTGTGTATACATGTATGTGTTTGTGTGTACATGTGTGTGTGTGTGTGTGTGTGCATGTGTGTTTCTCTATAAATGTGTTAGGGAGTTTGTATATGCCTACATGTATGTGTGTGTAACTGATTATGTTTCTGTATATGTATCTGCATATTTGTCAATGTGTATATGTGTGTATATCTATGTTGTTATGTATGTGTTAACGAGTTTATATATGAGTGTGTACATTTTGTGTTTTCTTGTTCCTCCATACATGTATGTATATGTTGTATATGTGTGTGTTGCTATATATGTCTATAAGTTTTCCATGCGTGCATGTATGTGTGTATGTTGCCATGTATGTTTGCATGTTAGTTTGTGTGTGCATACATGCATGTGTGTATGAGTATGTTGTTTGGTTTTGCATGGGGTTCTGTTTCTGTCTACATGTATCATCATCATCACCTTCATAATTTAACAGCCATTTTCCCCTATGTATGTAAGTGTATAGGTATGCATACATATATCTATGTGTGCCTTTTACTGTGTGTTTATTCTCAGTATGTATGTCTACTATGTTTTTATGTGTGTATATATATATATATATATATATATGTGTGTGTGTGTGTGTGTGTGTTACTGTGTGTGTTACTGTGTGTGCCTGTTACTGTGGGCGCTTTTTCTTCATGTGTGTATGTGTGAATAGGAAGTGATGCTGTTGGTGGTGTACTCTAATTCTTGTCCTCTTCTCTTTAACATACACATTCTCTCTTTCTCTCTCACACCCTGTATCCTTATACTGTACATCTATCACATATACTACTTCCTAATTACCTCCACTAGCACAGTCACCCCCGCCCCCACTACCAGAGTCACTACTATCACAATTACCACTACCATTATCATTAGCAGCACCTCAACCAACACCATTATCACCCACCTCCACCATTATCATCACCACTACCATAAATAACACCACCACATCTGTGACTTCAACCACCATCATCTCCACCACTACCACACTAACCACCACATCTGTGACTTCAACCACCATCATCTCCACCACTACCACACTAACCACCACATCTGTGACTTCAACCACCATCATCTCCACCACTACCACACCCACCACCACATCTGTGACTTCAACCACCATCATCTCCACCACTACCACACCCACCACCACATCTGTGACTTCAACCACCATCATCTCCACCACTACCACACTAACCACCACATCTGTGACTTCATCCACCATCATCTCCACCACTACCACACTAACCACCACATCTGTGACTTCAACCACCATCATCTCCACCACTACCACACTAACCACCACATCTGTGACTTCATCCACCATCATCTCCACCACTACCACACTAACCACCACATCTGTGACTTCATCCACCATCATCTCCACCACTACCACACCCACCACCACATCTGTGACTTCAACCACCATCATCTCCACCACTACCACACTAACCACCACATCTGTGACTTCAACCACCATCATCTCCACCACTACCACACTAACCACCACATCTGTGACTTCAACCACCATCATCTCCACCACTACCACACCCACCACCACATCTGTGACTTCAACCACCATCATCTCCACCACTACCACACCCACCACCACATCTGTGACTTCAACCACCATCATCTCCACCACTACCACACCCACCACCACATCTGTGACTTCAACCACCATCATCTCCACCACTACCACACTAACCACCACATCTGTGACTTCAACCACCATCATCTCCACCACTACCACACCCACCACCACATCTGTGACTTCAACCACCATCATCTCCACCACTACCACACCCACCACCACATCTGTGACTTCAACCACCATCATCTCCACCACTACCACACCCACCACCACATCTGTGACTTCAACCACCATCATCTCCACCACTACCACACTCACCACCATCAGCACAACCTCCACCATCATTACCATCACTAACATAACTGCCACAACTATCACCACTGACATTACCAGAGTCCTTGTCATTTTTGTAATAAAATTAAAACTGGGTATTGTTGTAGTATCCTGTAGTGTTAGTAGTAAATCTTGGGGAAAGGTATATTGGTGGTGGTGGTGGTGGTTGTGGGGTTCTATACTTGGTGTATAGTTGAGAGTCTAAATAGGAGGTGGATGATTGAGCATGATGATGTATGGTGTGGCTAGACCACACATGTGTATATACACCTGTGTTTGTCTTTATGTGTGTGACACAAGCTGTCCTACTGTAATATGACTCAAAGTGGTGTGCTGTGGTATAGTGTGGCATGCTGAAGTGTAGTGTTGTGATGAGTGGTCTAATGTAGTGTGGCATAATGTTGTACAGTGTATCATGATGAGATGTAATGTAGTGTTGTGTATGTAGTCTGGTGTACTGTGGTATGGCGTGGTGTAGCATCTGCTTTTCTCTTAAATAACTTGGAGCATATTGTATCAGAAGGTAGTAAATAAATAGGTGATTAGTTTTGTGTGTATATATATATATATATATATATGTGTGTGTGTGTGTGTGTGTGTGTGTGTGAGAGAGAGAGAGAGAATGTGTGTATATATATATGTGTGTGTGGTTTCCAAAATTTTTGTTCAATATTTAAATTAATTCATCGTAATATACACACACATACATATACAATATCTATGTTTGTGTATGTGTGTGTGGCTGTTCATGTGTGAGTGTTTTTCTTTTTTTTAATTAACTCAGCAAATTTGAAACAGATCTTCACTGTGATATAGTAATGAAGTGAGGATCAAATATGAAGAAGTCATGCTAGTTAGGTGAGGTGTGAAGATGTATTCCTGATAGAGAGAAGCAGCACCACTCTAATTGTTCGATTAAAGCAGTTGGCCTTCAATGTGATTTTTGTTCTTTTTAGTTTTATTTACTTCTCTACTTGTACAAAAAAAGTACCAATTTTACTAATTATAGAAAATAGTTTTCGTAAATTTTCTTTTACATGTATTATAATGTGTGTGTGTCAACATTATTTAACGTACATTACGGGGTCGATAAAATAAAGTACCAGTAATGCACTGGGTAATTGCTGGCCTTGTGCCTAAAGTAGAAACAATTATTTAACGTACATTTTCCCTGCTACTGCAACACACGATCACAGTTAGATAGATAAATAAAGAATGATATAGAGAGAGAGAAAGAGAGACAATTTTGTTTGATTAATATATACATATATGTAAAAGGTAAACCGATAACAAAGCAAACAACACAGTATATTGAAGAAATATATTAGTTTAACGTTTGAAGTATATTGGTCCTCTTCGCAATCCCCACACAAGCCAGATCACTGACGATCCCAAAGAATGTGCAGAACTCATTGCTGAGTGCTATGCAAGTATTTTTACTGTTGAAAACCAGAATGTACCATCTCTACCATCTCTAACATCAAATTCCATAACAACTATGGAATTTACACCTGCAATGTTGCGACGTCACCTTAAGAATAAGCGCAACTATGCCTCCCCTGGTCTTGATGGTGTTACATACCTGCTTCTCAAACGTGGCGGGTACTTCCTTTGGCACCAGCTTTCTTTCTTCTTTCAATACTGTCTCAACAATGGTGCTACTCCGGAGCAGTGGAAAACTGCTAGTGTCATTCCCCTGTTCAAAAATGGCGACCGCACGTCACCTGTCAACTATCGTCCAGTCAGTCTGATGGAATCCTGTGTCAAAGAAACACTTTGGAACTTCTGGAGCTCTCACAGCCTCATACGGCCCTCGCCGTTTGGATTTATCCCTAACTCCAGCTGCTGTGATCAGCTTATCGAGTTCCTTGAAGACATTACCCGGATCACTGACAGTGGCTCATGGGTGGATGTTGTTTACCTTGACTTCGCTAAGGCTTTTAATTCTGTGCCACACAAAAGACTTATGGCAAAACTCTCTGCATTGGGTGTGAGGGATGATCTTTTTAACTGGTTGAAATCCTTCATTCTCAGCCGAAAAGAGGTAGTCACGGTTCTAGGACAGCATTCTTCACCATATGAGATGTCATCTGGTGTACCAAAGGGATCTGTTCTTGGTCCCCTTTTGTTTGTGGCATATATTAATGACATAGATGTCAACTTAAAGAATGCCACGGTATTGAAATATGCAGATGACATCAAGCTGTACCTTGAAATCAAAAGGACTGATCCTGAAATCTGCAACTCTTTCCTACAATCATACCTGGACACAATGTAGCAATGGATCACAGACTGGCAACTGAAGTTGACTGTGGACAAGTGTACCACCAAGCATTTTGGGAGGAAAAATTGAGCGTCCACATACTCCCTCCACAACACTGATATCAAGAAGTTCTCTTGTGAACGTGACCTGGGCATTACTGTCAGCAGCGGTTTGTGTTGGACAAAGCATGTCTCCAAGATTGTCAAGAAGGCCGAGGGTGTCTTGGCATCACTCAGCAAGACCTTTGTTAGCCTCTCTCCATGAAGCTCCGACGTCTGGCAATGGACTTGGTAAACACCCACAAAGTTATTAACCATCTTGCCAACAACAACCCTGAGCACCTTTTTGATCTCCATGTGTCTAAAACACGTGGACATGCCTACAAAATCAGAAAACAGCACAGCTCCCATGACATTCCAAAACATTTTTTCACACCCAGAGTTGCTGAAGCATGGAACAAACTGCCTGCATCAGTTGTTAGCTGCCGAGACACTGCATCCTTTAAAACCCTCATGCTTCCTGAAATTCGCCAAAACTACACTTGATGTACCCCTTCCAAACACATGAACACATGTGTATATCATGACTCATATTCCTGACGTTTGTATATTACCCTATGTACTATACATACACTTTTTGATGAGTTGTAGTGCACCTGAGCACTGTACACAATATTTCATTATTATTATTATATATATATGTATATAACAAAGAAGGTCTGGTAAGATACCAGGTGGACCATAACGCACCAGAGTACTCGATAATTAGTGTAGTAGAGTGGGTTATAGGGAAAAGAGTTACGACCCCGAACAGATCTAGCTGTCGAAACGGCCGGAGCTCAGCCGCCGGGGTCCTAACTCTTTTCCCGATCATCATCATCATCATCATCATCATTTTACGTCCGCTTTTCCCTGCTTGCAAGGGTGGGACGGGAACTGATTCTGGCTTGATTTCTACAGCTGGATGCCCTTCCTAACACCATCCTCATTTACAGTGAGTGGTGGGTGCTTTTTTACCATGGCACCTCCACGACCACTTTGCAGTGGGTAAACTGGAGCAATGTGAAATAAAGTGTCTTGCTCAAGGAAACAACCCATCACCGGTCTGAGAATTGAACTCACAACCTTTCGGTTGCAAGGCCAATGCTCTAACCACTAAGCCATGTGCCTCCATTTTATATATATAAAGCCATTGGCTTTGATGAATGCCTCGGAACCGGCTACAGGCCTTCGTCACTGTCCCCCGGCTTAGACCCTTAAAGGCACTTGTGATACTGGCCTTCAGATCGTCTTTCGTATTGCAGCTAGATCTGTTGGTGTCTCGTTCCACTGTGCCCCACACAAAGAAGTCAAGGGGGTTGCAGTCAGGCGAGCTGGGAGGCCAGATGTCAGGTGGAGTGTGGTCGACGAAGTTCTCTGACAGCCAGGCTTGGGTCTTTCGGTTGGTATGGCAGGGCGCTGAGTCCTATTGCCACACGTACGGCCTACCTGCAGCTACCTGGTCGCTCCAGGGCTTTACAACCTTACTCAGAACGCGAATGTAGCCATCGGTGTTCAGCTTGAGGCCCTCAGGGAAGAAGTGAGGTGGCATGACGTCACCTTGACTGCTGATGACACCTAAGACCAATGTTGTCGCTGGAAACTTTGTCTGCACATCTTTGGATGAGACAGCGAGCCACCTGCTGTTCTGGGAGTTGATCTTCTGGTCTTATTTGTCCTTCCGGCGCGGATTCCAAGAAGAACTCCGTGTCTCTTCCACAAATTTGGAGGTTCAAAATTATTCATAATCAATTATTCTGAAAATAAATAATGGAAATATAGTCACTGTTTTTATGAAGACAAGAGTGACAACAGAAGTAAAAAAAATTTGCATAAAATTAGCAGTTGAAAATTGCGGACAAATATCGTCCGCACCCTGTATATATATATATATTTATTTATTTATTAGAAAGTGAGGTTTGTTGTACAAAATGAAAAAAAAAACAAGGTGTCCTACACGAGTGAAAGTATAAGGAAAAAAGATGAAATCGAAAATGCAACTGGAGTCTTTTTTTTTTTAAATATATATTTATTTGGTTCCTTTACCAGTTTCGCAGTTCTTCTGCTTTTCAAAAGGAGAATTGAGATGAAGGGTTTGTGGTTTTTCTCACATCAGAAGGCCGGATTGGATGATATGCTGTAAATTTTAATTCCGTAAAATCACTATACATAATTCAATCATCTATTTGTGATGCAAGGCAGGGCGGTCTCATTGGGTAACTTTGACAGAATTACAAAGCTGTTGCGTAGAACCCATACTTATCATGGACGGTAGGGAAAAGAGTATAAGAAATTGAAAAATTAAAATTTGACTTGGGGAGTGCCTGTCAAAAAACTGTTGTAGTGTGGGAAGAAAGCCCCCAAGTTATATATTTATGTGATCAAAATAACGTAAATATATATATATATATATTTACATTATTTTGATCACATAAGAGACTTTATTTCACATTGCTACAGTTTACTCAGCTGTAGAAATGAGATGATAGGCCTGGGGTCCCTATCATTCCACTACAAAGTGGTCGTGGAGGTGCCACGGCAAAAAAAAAGCACCCAGCCCACACTGAAAAGTGGTCGTGAAGTTGCCACGGCAAAAAAAGCACCCAGCACTCACTGTAAATGAGGTTGGTGTTAGGAAGGGCATCCAGCTGTAGAAATCAAGCCAGAATCAGTTCCCATATGAGCAAGACAAGGTCAGCCGACCAGACACTGCCCACAACAGGACAACCCGTCTAACCCATGCTAGCGTGGAAGAACAGACATAAAACGATGATGATGATGATGATACAGTGTATGTATATATATATATATATATATACTGTATATATAATAGTAATATTTATGAGAGTAAATTTAACTTATTTACTAGGTGTATTTTAGATGAATGTTATGATAGGATCAAGTAGAGCCAATACAGAGTAAAGTTCTATTATAACGAATACCATTATAATGACTTTTTCAATACCCGGCCACAGTCTTATTGAAACAATGATAAAAGAATTTTGTTATAACGAAATTCTTTACAACGAATATTTCATTAAAACGAGCGAGAATTGAACCCCAGCAGCCAAAAATGTTGCTCCACAACGAAAATGACCAAGGGCTGCAATGTTCGAAGCAGTTTTTGTGTGGTTTACAAACCATCAAGAACAAAATATACCAATTAGTGGTCAACTTATTCAAAGAGAAAGCTTTGGCTATGGCCAAACTTTTGGGTCACTTGGATTTTCAGGCCAGTGTCGAATGGCTGAATCAATTTCGTCATCGATTCGGGATAACAGCCCAAATCATCTGTGGTGAAGGAGCTGGTGTTCCAGTAGAAAAGATGATTGAGTGGAAAGTAGGGGAAATGAAAAAATATTATTTCTTCTTACGGCAAAGGAAACATATTTACTGCAGTTGTTATCAGTTGTTACTTCATCGCACTCTCACAGCCAAAGCTGTAAGGAGGAAGGATGTCAAAACAACGCTTAATTGATCTTGTTGTTTGCAACGCTATGGGAACTAGATATTTACTCCTTTTGTTATTGGATGATCAAAAAACCTAAGATGCTAAAAAAACGTAAAGTATCTTGCAGTTAGATATAATTGTTTCTACTTTAGGCACAAGGCCAGCAATTATCCTAGTACTGGCACAAGGCCAGCAATTATCCCAGTACTGGCACAAGGCCAGCAATTATCCCAGTACTGGCACAAGGCCAGAAATTATCCCAGCAATTATACCAGTACTTTATTTTATCGACGCCATAAGGATGAAAGGCAATATAATGCCAACAAAAAAGGCTTGGATGACAAGAAATTTATTTACCACTTGGTTAATTGAACTGGACAATAAAATGAGTAAGACAAAACGGAAAATATTGCTGTTGGTAGACAACTATTCTGCACATAGCAAACAGCCTTATTTAGATAATGTTAGGGTCGAGTATCTTCCACCCAATTGCACCGCAGTTTTACAACCACTGCATCTAGGCATAATAAAAACCTTGAAAACTCATTACAGAAAAAAACTGTTCAAAAAGATACTTTTTACTATGAACAGTGGTGAGGCGATTCCCACAATTGATGTTAACCTGTTGACTGTTGTGCATATTTTACACAGCTTTAGTTGGTGTGCCGCTTTTTTTTTGGGGGGGGGGGGGCGTCAGTAAAACGACTATTTTGATTGACAAATATCACATCAATAAACTAGTAACCCCCATCTTGCTTTGAAGTTGTTCATTGTTGGAAACGAGTTCATAACTTTGAAGTTATGAACTATTGGAAACGAGTTCAAACAAGTTACGACGAATTATCTCATTTGTATCACTGGAATGCATTCATGTAAGGACGAGTTATCACGTCTAAGGTACTGAAGAGGTTAAACATACAATTGACATGATAGCAGCAGCATGGTGGACAGTGAAAAAGGATACAATTGTAAAATGTTGGCAAAATCCGCTTATTTTTTTTTACAACTTCAGAAACAGTCCTTAGTGATAATGAAATAGATTTTGAAGTAAATGAATGTGATGAAGAAATTCAACTGTTGTGGAATTCAGTTTCAGCTATAAAAGATTTTCCACAAAATCTAAGCTTTCACACATTTATTACTGTAGTAGTATATCATGAGCTAAGTGTCTTTGATATAGACAAAGGTGTTAAGAAACCAGAAGAAAGTGAAGAAGAAAATGAACAAATTGAAACAGGCACTTTGACTCAGCAAAAGATAACTTTTCCGAAGCATATTCTTGTAATGAAACAGTACGGCAATACTTTTTTTCTTGCTCTGAAATAGCGGTTACTGTGTTACAATGTGACTGGAATTGAAGACTTTGTTAAGTCAAAATGTCAAATCAGCTCAATCCAAAATTACTGATTTTTTCTTTCAAAACCGAATTGTTCATATGATTCTTCAACTGATTATTTTTACATAAATAAAAGTATTTTTATGATTTAAATTACGTTAATATTCCAAATTCCAAATGAAAGAAAATGATTCAAAAGAACATATCTAAAACACATGCACACACATATACATTAATTGTTTCTACTTTAGGCACAAGGCCAGCAATTACCCAGTGCATTACTGGTACTTTATTTTATCGACCCCGTAAGGATGAAAGGCAAAGTCAACCTCGGTGGGATTTGAACTCAGATCGTAAAGGGACGTAACTATGCTGGAAAGCATGGCGTCCGACCCTCTATCGATACTGCCAATCCACCACACATATACATTAATATATATATATATATATATATATATATATGAATGTATATATAGTGTATTTTGCAATACACTGTATGCTTAATTAAAAGCATTTCGAAGACCTTACGCTATTGTTTTAGAGTAGTGACAGTCTCACTTACTTTAAATTTTCAGCCAACAGGGGAGATAAAGCTGACAGAGCTCTGTTTCGTACTTTTTGGTACTTATCAAAGCTAAGTACTCCACCTGTTTGCTGAAAATCATGGATGTTTGATTCTTATAGAATTCTAGTAATAATCAGGAACTGATTATACAGAGCGGTTGCCGGTCAAGCAGAAATTGAAAATTAGAATTGGTGCTCTGAAATAGCGTTTTTGATTATTTTTTTACACAACTTTATAATATGGCAGAAAACAAACGAAGGGAATAGATTTGAATATATTTGAAATATATATTTATATTTTATTGCATGTTACAGTCATATTGCAGGTATGTTTTCATTCATTTATTTTTTTATTTTTAAATACGAGGTAATAACAAACAAACGCTCAATTTCGACTCGGTTGATCTCGTTATAACAAATTTTTTATAACAAGGATTTTTTTTATGCCCGTGAATTTCGTTCTAACGGAATGTCACTGTATATAATTACAATGTGCTTATAAACAAAAATTAAAAGTTCAAAACATTTAATCACTGACAATTGTTTCTTCTCATAGGAATATAGCATCAACAGCAAGTTATTTTATTTAACAATTTGCTAATAGTTAGCATAAACCATTGGAATCATCAGAGTTTAATCAAGATCCAAAACGATTAATACAATATCAATACAAATCATTTAAGAATAAAAGATAATATATATATATATATATATATATATAAGTTACCTAATTAAATAACAGGTCAAAATAACATGGTGTAGATATATTAAAATAATTAAATGTTATTTGGTAGAGTAGTAAATTTCCAGTTATAAATTGGAAGTTATATAGTTTTATCAAAGCAATATTCATAGTTTGTAAAAGCAATCCTTCGAATTGAATAGTGTTAAAGAAGAAAGGTATTTACTACAGAGTTGATGTATCAGAAAACACGAAACAATATGAAGTGAATATATCATCATCATCATCATCTTCGTTTAACGTCCATCTTCCACGTTATCATGGCTTATATATTAATATTTAAGTTAAAGAGATGGTATAAAAACTAATAATTATTAAATCATCAATAATATTTAACTAGATGTAAAAAGAATATTGTAATATATATTTCTTTTTAATTTTCAAATTTAAGTATTTCAAAATATTAGGGTAAGGGAAATAATTCAAGGGATTATACCAGTGTTAAAGTTACAAAGTACATTTTTAATTTTGTGTTTGGAAAATAAATGCGTTTTTTCCAGAAAGGATATACAAACGAATATAAACTACATTCATCTGAATGATTTTAATTAAAGATGTAATTACCATCGTTTTCAACAACTACAACCCAATGGGAAGGCAACTCTTTGATGACACATTCACAGAAACCTATTTCTTTTTGTGGAAAATGCCTGAAAGACTGTTTTCAACATCCTCTCTGTTTCTATATGTGTTGCCTCTTATAACATGTACTAATGATCAGAACAGATCGTAACACACATATCTATATACTACTAAAACTCTGTGATTGCTTGTCTGTAATATAATACAGCCAAACGTGCGCATAGTGGGAAAATACTTTGAAAGGAAGTTGCCCCTCAAATGGGATACAAATAGAATAAAACAAGTTTCGCGTAAATCGGAGCAGGGATTCCCGAGATATGGGGTTTTCTGGGTACATTCATGAATAGAGGGAGAGAAGGCTAGAGAAAAGAAATGGAAGAGAGAGAGAGAGAGAGCTGGTGGTGTTGTTGAATGAAATTACAACCGGTTACTTCAAAGAAACGAATACAACATTACTGTATCTTGCTAGCAGAAAGGGTTTCTAAGTGTGTGTGAATATATATATATATATATATATATCATCATCATCATCGCTTAACGTCCATCTTCCACGCTTGCATGAGTTTGGACAGGAGTTTTCCCACTTGAGGCAAGAGTGGTTGTCTTGCTCGCATAGGACTGTCTGGCGGGTTTTCTACGGCTGGATGCCCTTCCTAACACCAACCACGTTTACAGTGTGGGCTGGGAGGTTTTTACCGTGTTACCTACACGGCCACATTACAGCGTGGACTGTGTTTTTTTGTCGTGACACCTACACAACCTCATTTGTTTCGGACTGGATGTTGTGGTACCAACATAACTTTACATTGAAAGGGGTGGTGTGGATGGGGTGGAGGTAGTGGGACGGGGGTGTATTTTTGTTAGAGGTGCCTACTGACTGTAGTAGGTTTCACTTTGTACTTAGGTCAGGCGTGTCTTCTGTATTACTGTGTAGCGCCAAAGATCTCGGTCCAGTGACATTGTCTTGGAGAGGTGTAAGTGTGTGAGGTCGGAATTTATCAAGTCGTCCCAGGTTTTTCTGGGTCTGTCTACTCCGTGGCTACCGTCTATTTTTATTGCCCTGCACTTTTTTATACAGCTTCCGTCTTTCATGCGCATCACGTAACCGTACCAACGTAGTCTTCTCTCGAGTAAACAACATCTGATCCCTCTTATTCCTAATTTTTCCCTTAGTTCGTTTATGATTTGCCGTTCACGTATATTACTATTACATATCCAGCGGAGCATGCAAGCTTCGTTCCTCTCCAGTCTGCGTATATCCTCTGCACACAATGCTCAGATCTCACTGCCATGTAACATTGCTGTTCGTATGCAGGCATCATACAGCCTGCCTTTCATTTTTAGAGAGAACCCTTTAGTGGCTAATAGTGGTATAAGCTCTCTGAACTTTTTCCATCCAGTTCTGACTCTAGCTACTGTACTTTCAGAGCACCCTCCACCACTGCTGATTTTGTCACCCAAGTAACGGAAGGTGTCCACTATTTCTATAGAACCATCAGGGCAATGGAATGAGCTAGTATTCTGTGGGCATTTGCTGCTACTTATTGCACCAAAGCACCGGCCACATATAAAATCTATATTCTTAGTTAGCTTATCTGTGATCCCACTATATCTTTTATGCACCCATACTTTGCATTTGGGACATAAAATGGAGTTTCTGCCTACTCCTTTCCTACACACTGAGCATGGCCATTTCCCAGATGGGACCGGTGCCCTATTTTCCTTCCTACAAACTAGAACTTTAGTCTTAGACAGGTTAATTTTAAGGCCTTTTGATTCTAGGCCATGCTTCTATGTTTGGAATTTCTTCTCTAGTTCAGCCATTGATTCAGCTATGAGCATTAGATCATCTGCGTATAGAAGTTCCCATGGGCAGCCGGTCTTGAACTCCTCTGTTATAGCCTGAAGGGCAATAATAAATAGTAGGGGGCTAAGAACGGAGCCCTGATGAACACCGACTTTTACGCTAAACTCTTCACTATATTCGTTGTTAATTCTAACCTTGCTGACTGTTTCTTTATACATGGCTTGTATAGCTCTCACAAGCCATTCATCAACACCTAGTTTACAAAGAGCCCACCAGATAATGGAACGGTGGACTCTGTCAAAGGCTTTCTCCAAGTCGACAAAAGCTAAGTATAGGGGTTTACTTTTAGCTAGGTACTTCTTCTGTAGTCGTCGTACAATGAAAAGAGCGTCTGTGGTACTTTTACCTGACACAAACCCGAACTGCATTTCATCTAGATCAATTCGCTCTCTGATTAGTTGCGCTATTACTTTTTCTGTGACCTTCATGACCTGGTCGATTAATTAAATGCCTCTATATAGTTACCCCTATCTAGGGCATCTCCTTTACCCTTGTAGCAGTTAATGATGATGCTGCTACGCCAGTCCTTCGGAACAACCCCATTCTGTATGACTTGGTTTACTATCCGGGTGACCATAGTGTGTCCCACCATTCCAGAAGCTTTCAGCATTTCAGCAACTATTTCCGAAGGCCCAGCCGCATTACCCGTCGTCATATCTTTGATTGCCTTACTTATTATACTTCCTTCAACTAACACTGCTGGTCCCTCTATTGGATCGATGTGGGGGAGACTGTCTTTCTCCCATTTATTCTCCTCATTTAGTAGCCTTTCGTAGTGACACTTCCAAGCTACCTTCTTATCAGCGTCAGTGATGGCAAGTACACCATCATCATTAAAGACACACTTCTCCCCGACAATATCACGGTTTTCCTTGACACATTGCCTAGCAATCCTGAACACCTCACGTTTTTGGTCCTCGTGTTGTAGAACATGCTTGAACTTTCTTTCCTCTGCTTCCCTTCTTGTGAAGTACACTCGTCTCCTAGCTTCCCTCCTCGCCACTTGATAGTCTTCTCTACTTCCCCCGTCCCACCATACTTTCCAAGCCTGCTTTTTGGCCTTAATTAACTCCTCCACCTTACTGTTCCACCACCACATTACTCTCCTCCTGCCTATAGGCCTGCTCCAGCCACTGACTTCATCTGCCACCATCAGCAGGTTTGCTTTCAGGAATTCCCACTGTTCCTCTATATTGTACGACTCTAATTGCTCTTCCTTACTGTCTAAAGCATCAAGTAATATGCTTTTTAATTTATTACTGGCTGTGGGGTCCTTTACCTTCCATATTTTTCTCCTAATGATAGTCCTCTTCTGTTGTCGAGTACGTCTCGTCCTGACTATGAGGTCACTAATTATGAGTCTATGTTGAGAGGTGCATTCTTCATGGGGGAGGGATTTAGTGTTTACAACAGACACTCTGTCACGTCTTCTGGTAAGGATATAATCTACCTGGCTGGTGTGTTCCCCTGATCTGTAGGTGATCAAGTGATTGTCTCGTTTTTTGAAGTTAGTGCTACAGATAGTTAGGTTATTTGCGTCACAGAATTCCAGGATTCTGGAGCCTTCCTCATTTCTAGTACCAAACCCATAGCTTCTATGGATTCCGTCATAGCTGTCACAATGTTGTCTAACATGACCATTTAGGTCGCCAGCAATAATTATATAGTCACTGTCGGTTATTTGGGAGGTAGTGAGCATCAGTGTCTCATAGAATCTGTCTTTTATAGTGCCAGGCAGTCCGGATTGGGGTGTGTACGCAGATATTACTGTCACAGTAGTTCTAGTTAGATCAAGTCTTATTTTAATTATTCTGTCGTTCACTCTATTTACGTCTATTATCTTATCCACCCTTTCTTCTGCTCACATGATTCCTACCCCACCTAGCCCATTGTCATTTCCCACCCAGAAAAGCTAATAGCATCGTTTTTTACCCACAATGAATCTATATATATATATGTATATATATACATACATATATATATATATATACATATATATATATGTGTGTGTATATACGGGTGGTCTTGTGCTATATAAAAAGCAAGTTTGTTGACCTGAATTTACACAAAATCCTGAATACATTGGAAATAAAGTATTGACTGAAACCGCTCTCTCCAGATCTGCCTCACCGTGTCTTTGGTTTTTTTCTCTCCGTATTTCATTGAATTTTAACCGATTTTTTTTTTCTATATTTTTTACATTTTTTCCAATAAAATTAGTAAAAATCTAAGGGAACTAACTCATACATTTTTAAAGATTAATTACAAGTGAGCTAACTAATAAATTTTTTAAAGATTAATAATATTATTTGCCAATAACTGTTATATACACATTGATTCACACATGTGTTGTGTTATATATTTATATATGTGTATAAACATATGTGTGTATATAAACATATGTGTGTATAAACATGTGTGTATATATTTACATGTAAATAAATAAATAAATATGTGTGTATACATGTAAATAAATAAATTCGTAAATTCTCAGGGAGATTGACCATATGTACTCTTAAATGTAATTCTCAGGGAGATTCACCATATGTACTCTTAAATGTAATTCTCAGGGAGATTCACCATGTGTACGCTTAATTATAATTCTCGGGAAGATTAAGCATGTCTACGCTTAAATATAATTCTCAGGGAGATTCACCATGTTCATGCATAAATATAATTCTCAGGAAGATTCAATAAGACATTGTCTGACAAGGATTAATATTGCAAATCTAAAGTATCAGTTGTTGGATGTAAATTTGGCACCCTTATCCTCAGCTTAAGTTAATACTTGTTTAATCTCAAGAGTTAAAGTAGTTGTGATGGCAATGGAACAAAAGTACCCATCCCAACTGTAAAGGGGTCGTTTTGGTGATAAGATAAAAGTGCCCAGTCCACACAGTAAGGTGGCTGTTTTGCTGCCACAACAAAAAGCACCAAGCGCACACTGTAAAATATTTGTTTTGGTGCCACAACAAAAAGCACCCTGTCCACACTGTAAAGTGATCACTTTGATAAGGATAAAAAGCACCAGTCCACACTGTAAATGTGGTTGCCATTAGGAAGAGCATACAGCTATAGAAACCAAGACAGAAACAGTTCTGTATGAGCAAGAGACGGTCCTCTGATCTGATTTATCTTGCAAGTGGACAATTCATCTAATTCATGCTCGCATGGAAATATGGACATTAAACAGTGATGATGAGGTGAATGTGGAATGGATGATACTCACCTCTTTCTATTGTCCCAAGAGTAATTAAACAGGAATTCTTTGGAAGCTCCTAAACCTTCTTTCCTCCAACATTCTAAATGTTCGATATTTAGAACATTTCTCATCCATATATCCCACATAACTTATTCCAGTTCATCATCATCATCATCATCATCATTTTACGTCCGCTTTTCCCTGCTTGCAAGGGTGGGACGGGTCCTATTCAGCACAGCATCTCTCCACTTGTCACAGTCCTTCGTCATCTCCTCTGTGAGCTTCAGCAATCTGAGGTCTGCTCTCACCACCTCTGCCCATGTTTTTCGTGATCTTCCTCTACTGCGTCTTCCTTCTGCTGGGATTTCTTGGCACTTCTTTACCCGGCGGTTATTCTCCATGCGCATCACATGTCCATACCATCTCAGTCTTCTCTCTTAATTGTGTGATGTTTGGAAAGTATCTCGGCAACAGTGTTTAATATGTTTGAAGCAGATGTTGATCTTTGTCTTATAGAATATCTGACTAAGCGCACGTGCTTTCCTATTATAATTTTCTTTTTCAGTCTCTTCCTCTTTTTACTTCTTTCCTTCTATTTCTTCTATTGCTCATTCTATCTTAAGATGAAGGATTTACGTCTGAAATGTTAACAGTCTTTTCCTACTACATCAAGCATTAAATTAATGTATATTGTTGTACTGCATTGTTTTTCTAAATTGTTTTTTACTCATTGACTTTTTACATATATATATATATATATATATATATATGCACACACACATATATATTTACTTGATTATAAATACTAGCAGAAACTCCACCCTTTCTGCTAGTAGTGCATGTGTAGTGTGTATATTGATATTATACGCAAGTATGTAAATATGATACATCAAATGAAATCGTAATTGACAATATACACAGAAATTGAACGAACACTGCATTACACTGTCTTATGTAATCAGTAACGTAATCCATGATACATTAAAAAACAATATTATATATATGAATGTTTACTTAAGCGATCGCTAACCGGAAGTGTTGACATTTGAAAATTTTAAAGAAGTTAATCTTAAAATAACCAACAAAATTATTTATATTTAATCAAGAATAACAAAATTTATGTAATATTCATTCATTATTCATTCATTATTTATTCAAAGTAATGCAACTTATTTTACAAACGGGATAAAAAAATATATTCTGAGTGCAGCCCCGCACTTCTTACTTTATTATAGTTTAGTTATATATGTGTGTATGTGTCTGTGTGAGTTCTGCTTCCCTTGTGGATTATCAAGCTCACTAGATATGAGCATATATAAATGTATGTGTATGTGTGTGTACGTCCATATTTATATATATATATATATATGTGTGTGTGTGTGCGTGCATATTTATATATATATGTGTGTGTATCTATATTAAGTTGTTTGATCAACTGATTCTCTCTCTCTCAGAAGAAGAAAAAATTGGTTGTATTCTGACCTGGTTTCCACAAGGTTGAAAATGCCCAAGACATGATATACATCTCATTGGTGTCCCTCAAACTCCACCAGGAGTTTAGAGCACATGCATACTTCCTTTGTAGACAGCTCAACACTTAGTTATAGCTTGGTAGGCACTGGTGGTATATATGGTTTATTTGTGGATGAGAGTGGGGCTTGCTGAGCTTTTCATGGAATTGTTCAGCCCATCTTTTCCTCTGTTTTGATTCCTTCATTGTTTGCTGTCCTGGCATGTCTTTCACTGGTTTAAATTTAATTAGAAATTTAAAGGCTGTGAGATACTGTACAGCAGGCTGTGACCCCCTTAAAAATTTGTTTTTAAAACTATAGCTACATGTATGGATTACTCATTCAGTTAATGTTTCAATGTTCTATGTACTATAGCATTTTAAACACCTATTCTATTATTCTAATACACACACGTGTGCATGCATATATATGTATATATATATATATATATATATATATAGGAACCAGTAAGACCCCGACAGCTGAGCTCAAGCCGTTTCGACGGCTATATATATGCATGTGTGTGTGTTTATTAGAATAGGTGTTTCAAATATATATGTATGTACTCACACAAACAAACGCACAAAGGGAAAAAGACACAGGCAAGCAGACAGGCATACCCATGCATGCACACCTCTTCAGAATAAGCTAAGCTAATATTTATGATGGAACGCTACCTGCCATATTCTTGACTGATTTCATAGAAGAGCGAAGAACATCAACAAAAACTAGTTAAAAACAAAATGAAACTGTAACACACTAACCAACAAACAAAGAAAAAGACTAATCTCAACTGTGTGGAAATGTTTAACAAAAATAATAAAAAATGTGATTACAATTTATTACAAAGCTGGTCTACCATATTTCCTATTAAATGTCTTTTTTGTGTTTTTGATAAGGTTTTTCTTTGTTTTTATTAATCCTTTTCGACTTGTAAAAACAGATATTTCTTTCTAATGTGTATATCTATCCCTGAAAGAATCTGTTATTTTTGAAATTATTATTTGTTTTTTTATGTGCATACATATACAAAATGTATGTTTGTGAGTATTTGTATGTGTGTGTGCGTACATATATACGTAATTGTGTAAGCAGGTATGTGTGTATATATCTATGTGTGCATAAATATGTGTGTGTATATGTATGTGTGTGTATATATAACACATATATATATGTGTGTATACATACACCTATGTATATATATATATATATATATATAGATACACATATATATATATATACATATGTATACATACACCTATGTATATATATACACATATACATTCTTATATATATATACATAGACATATAGATATACACACACACATATGTATTTATGTGTGTATGTATATATGTGTGTGTGTGTGTAATATGTATATTCATTTCATTTCATTGCATATAATTCATTTTGCTGAAGTAACCATGTGTATGTCTGAAGAAAAAAAATATATAATGAAGTGTATGTATGAGGTTGACTGTGGAGTGCTAGGTGAATATATATGTGGAATGTGTGTAGGTAAGGGAGGGAGGGATTTGATGTTTTTTAAGTCATTGTTAAACCAGAACTATGGGGGCTGTTAAAATCATTGTTGTGATTTGTCTGATGTTGGAGTAAGGCATCTTATTTCTTTTTAGAAAAGACAGTTCCACAGACTGACTGGCACTGTGAGTAAGCTGATGGTGGTGGGAAGCATAATAAATGTTAGGATTCTGCTGTGGGGTGGATACATTGTTATATATATATATATATATATATTTACACACATACACATATATATACATGTATATACATATACATATATATATACGTATATATACATATAAAAATATACGTATATATATATATATAAGCATATATATATTCGTATATCATCATCATCGTTTAACGTCCATTTTGCATGCTAACATACACATACACACACACACATATACATAAAAAACCAGCCAACTCACAGTCCCTATTTGTCCAAGGTATGGCACAGCCATCTTGCCAGGCTTATCTCATTCCACCCAGTTCCACACTGTAAACTTGGTTGGTGTTAGGTAAGGGCATCCAGCTGTAAAAATCGCAGCCAAATTACAGACCCGTTTTGAGTAAGGTACAACGCTGCCAATATATATCTATATATCATTTTTTTTTTTTCGTTTCTGCAACTGCCCATTTCCTCAATCTTTCTATTTCTTCTTTAATTTCTCATTCTATTTTCTGATGAAGGACTAGCATCCGAAACGTTATGACACTTTTCCTACTATATCAACCGTAAAACTAATATATTTCTTCTTTGTACTGTGTTGTTTGCTTTGTTATTTCTGTTTGCCTTTTGCATACACACACACACACACACACACACACATATATATATATATATATATATATATATATATAGTAGCTTCTGCTACCTAGGTGACCGAATTAGCAACGGAGGTGGGTGCTCAGAAAGTACAATAACTAGGGTAAGAACGGGATGGAAGAAGTTTAGGGAACTACTACCACTGCTAGCTGCAAAAGGCTTCTCCCTCAGAATGAAAGGCAGACTGTATGATGCGTGTATCCGAACAGCGATGTTGCATGGTAGTGAGACCTGGGCGCTGAAGGTGGAAGACTTACGTAGATTAGAGAGAAACGAAGCCTGCATGCTCCGATGGATGTGTAACAGTAATATACGTGAACGACAAAGGATAAAGGAATTGAGAGAGAGACTGAGCATAAGAGGAATCAAATGCTGCGTGCAGGAGAGGCGGTTACGCTGGTATGGACATGTGATGCGTATGAAGGATGACAGCTGCATAAAAAGGTGCAGAGCACTAGAAGTTGATGGAAACCGCGGAGTGGGGAGACCCAAGATGACTTGGGATGAGGTGATAAAAGCCGACCTTACCCAACTACACCTCTCAAAGTCAATGACACACGACCGTGACTTCTGGCGTCACGCAGTAATACAGGGTACCCGACCTCCCATGGGTACATGCTGAAGCATATAAACAATATGTCCCCCCCCCCCACCGCAAGGTGGTCGTGGAGGTGCCACGGCAAAAAAGCACCCAGCCCACACTGTAAAGTGGACGTGTAGGCGCCACGAAAAAGCACCCAGCACTCACTGTAAATGAGGTTGGTGTTAGGAAGGGCATCCAGCTGTAGAAATCAAGCCAGATCAGTTCCTGTATGAGCAAGGCATGGTCAGCCGACCAGACACTGCCCACAACAGGATAACCCGTCTAACCCATGCTAGCGTGGAAGAACGGACGTAAAACGGTGATGATGATGATGATGATGATATATATATATCATCATCATTATCACCGTTTGACGTCTGTTCTTCCACGCTAGCATGGGTTAGACGGGTTGTCCTGTTGTGGGCAGTATCCGGTCGGCTGACCTTGTCTTGCTCATACGGGAACTGACTCTGGCTTGATTTCTACAGCTGGAGGCCCTTCCTAACACCTACCTCATTTACAGTGAGTGCTGGGTGCTTTTTTTCCGTGGCGCCTACACGTCCACTTTACAGTGTGGGCTGGGTGCCTTTTTTGCCGTGGCACCTCCACGACCACTTTGAAGTGGAATGATAGGGACCCCAGTCCTATGATCTCATTTCTATAGCTGAGTAACCTGGAGCAATGTGAAATAAAGTGTCTTGTTCAAGGAAACAACACATCACCCAGTCCGAGAATTTAACTCACAACCTTTCGATTGCAAGCCCAATGCTCTAACCACTAAGCCATGTGCCTATATATATATATATATATATATATATAGCATAGAGGAACAGTGGGAATTCCTGAAAGTTAACCTGCTGAAGGCGACAGATGAAATCTGTGGCTTGAGCAGACCTATAGGCAGGAGGAGAGTAACATAGTGGTGGAACAGTAAGGTGGAGGAGTCAATCAAGGCCAAAAAGCAAGCTTGGAAAGTATGGCAGGATGGGGGAAGTAGAGAACACTATCAAGTGGCCAGGAGGGAAGCTAGGAGACAAGTGTACCTTGCAAGAAGGGAAGCAGAAGAAAGAAAATTCAAGCATGTTCTACAACGCGAGGACCAAAAACGTGACAATGTGTCATGAAAAACTGTGATATTGTCGGGGAGAAGTGTGTCCATAATGATGATGGTATACTTGCCATCACTGATACTGATAAGAAGGTAGCTTGGAAGTGTCACTACGAGAGGCTACTAAATGAGAAGAATAAGTGGGAAAAAGATAGTCTGCCCCAAATCGATCCAATAGAGGGACCAGCAGTGCAAGTTGAAGGTAGTATAATAAGTAAGGCAATCAAAGATATGAAGACAGGCAAAGCAGCTGGGCCTTCGGAAATAGTTGCTGAAATGCTGAAAGCATCTGGATCGGTGGGACACACTATGGTCTCCCGGATAGTAAACCAAGTCATACAGAATGGGGTCATACCAGCAGGGTAAAGGAGATGCCCTAGATAGAGGAAACTATAGAGGCATTAAATTAATTGACCAGGTCATGAAGGTCACAGAAAAAGTTATAGCGCAACTAATCAGAGAGCGAATTGATCTAGACGAAATGCAGTTCGGGTTTGTGTCAGGTAAAAGTACCACAGACGCTCTTTTCCTTGTACGACAACTACAGGAGACGTACCTAGCTAACAGTAAACCCCAATACTTAGCTTTTGTTGACTTGGAGAAAGCCTTTGACAGATTCCCCACTGAATTATCTGGTGGGCTCTTAGAAAACTAGGTGTTGATGAATGGCTCGTGAGAGCTATACAAGCCATGTATAAAGAAACAGTCAGCAAGGTTAAAATTAACAACGAATATAGTGAAGAATTTAGCGTAAAAGTTGGTGTTCATCAGAGCTCTCTCCTTAGCCCACTCCTATTTATTATTGCCCTTCAGGCTATAACAGAGGAGTTCAAGACCGGCTGCCCATGGGAACTCCTATACGCAGATGATCTAACGTTCATAGCTGAATCAATGGCTGAACTAGAGAAGAAATTCCAAACTTGGAAGCATGGCCTAGATTCAAAAGGCCTTAAAATTAACTTGTCTAAGACTAAAGTTCTAATATGTAGCAAGGATAATAGGGCACTGGTCCCCTCTGGCAAATGGCCATGCTCAGTGTGTAGGAAAGGAGTAGGCAGAAACTCCATTTTATGTCCCAAATGCAAAGTATGGGTGCATAAAAGATGTAGTGGGATCACAGGTAAGCTAACTAAGAGCATAGATTTTATATGTTGCCGATGCTCAGGTGCAATAAGTAGTAGCAAGTGCCCACAGGATACTAGCTCCTTCCATTGCCCTGATGGTTCTATAGAAATAGTGGACACCTTCCGTTACCTGGGTGACAAAATCAACAGTGGTGGAGGGTGCTCTGAATGTACAGTAACTAGAGTCAGAACGGGATGGAAAAAGTTCAGAGAGCTTATACCACTATTGGTCGCTAAAGGTTTCTCTCTAAAAATGAAAGGTAGACTGTATAATGCCTGCATACGAACAACAATGTTACATGGCAGTGAGACATGGGCATTGTGTGCAGAGGATCGGCGCAGACTGGAGAGGAACGAAGCTTGCATGCTCCGTGGGATGTGTAATAGTAATATACATGAACGGCAAAGCATAATTGAACTACGTGAGAAATTAGGAATAAGAGGGATCAGATGCTGTTTACTCGAGAGAAGACTACGTTGGTACGGTCACGTGATGCGCATGAAAGACGACAGCTGTATAAAAAAGTGCAGGGCGATCAAAATAGATAGAAGCTACTGAGAAAAACCTGGGACGATTTGGTAAATTCCGACCTTACACACTTACACCTCTCCAAGACAATGTCACTGGACCGAGATCTTTGGCGTTACGCAGTAATACAGAAGACTCGCCTTGCCTAAGTACAAAGCGAAACCTACAGTCAGTAGGCACCTCCTAACCAAAAATACACCCCCATCCACCTACCCCTACCCCCACCCCCATCTACACCAACCCTTTCTCTGTAAAGTTATGTTGGTGCCACAACATCCAGTCCTAAATAAATGAGGTTGTGTAGGTGTCACAACAAAAAAAACACAGTCGACGCTGTAGTGTGGGCGTGTAGGTAACATGGTGAAAACCTCCCAGTCCATACTGTAAACGTGGTTGGTGTTAGGAAGAGCAGCCAGCCGTAGAAAGCCCGCCAGACAGTCCTATACGAGCAAGACAACCAATCTTGCCTCACATGGGACAATTCCCGTCTAAACCCATGCTAGTGTGGAAGATAGACATTAAACAATGATGATGATGATGATGATGATGATGATATATATATATATATATATATATATATATATATATATCTTCCTGGGGAAGTATGTACCTCCCAACATATATTAATTCCCATTGACCTGAGTAGAAGGGATAGATGGAGTAAGAGAGAAAAGCTAGTTTGGTGAAGGAAGGCCTGGAAGCTAGATGAACCGGCAATAGGTAAGAAATTCAGAGGAATCTTACTGGACACCTATGACAGTAAGGAAGAATATATGGAGACATTTAACTTAGAGAAAAAGTGAAGCCAGGCACCAGGTATACTTAGCAAGAGCAGAGGCATGAGGTGTTCTTGATTGCATAATAGTGTGCTAGAGAAAATGTTTATGTGGTTGGGGAAAAGTGCATTAGAATTGATAGTGGAGCACTTGCCCTGTCTGATGCCAAAAAGAAAGAAGCATGGAAGATTTACTATTCGAAGCTGCTGAATGAAGAGTATAAATAGGACAGTGAGGGCTTACTCCATGCAGACCTAACTGAGGGACCATCTATAAAATTTGACAGCAATATGATAGCTAAAGCAATTAAGGACATGAAGGTTGGGAAGGCAGCTAGACCATCTGGTATAGTCACAGTGAGGTTAAGAGCATCTGGCATGGTAAGATATGAGCTAGTCAGATGCACAGTTAATCAAGTAGTGCAAAATTATGTCATACTCAATGACTGGCACAGCAGTATCATTGTAAATTGCTCCAGCGGCAAAGAAGTAACAAGAGAGAAGTAACTATAGAGGTTTCAAGTTTCTGGACGAGATCTTGAAAATTGCTGAAAGGGTTATAGCAAACTAATTCAGGACAAAATGAGATACAGTTTGGATTTATGCCAGGCAGAGGTAGTACCAATGCCCTCTTTCTGGTGAAACAGCTACCGGAGAAGAACTTAGCTAAGAGTAAACCACTGTATATATGAAAAAGGCCTTTGGCAGGGTCCCACACTCTATAATCTGCTGAACACTCAGTAAACTAGGTGTAAGTAAATGGCTTGTGGGTACTGTGCAGGCTAGGTAGAAAGGAGCAACCAGCAAAATGGGAGTTGGTAATGAATACAATGATGAATTTGAAATACAGTTGGGAGTTCACTAGGCTCAGTCCTCTGAGGAGTTTAAAACTAGCACTCCATGAAAGCTCTTATATGATGATGACCTGGTTATCATAGCTGAATCAGTAGAAAATAAAATTTCAAGCATGGAAAAAGAAGCTTGAATTGAAAGGCCTAAAAGTAAATTCAGCAAAGACACAAGTGTTTAAGTAGGAAAGAAGACGGCGATAATGCCATCAGGGAAATGGTCTTGTTCAATATGTCAGAATTCTATGTTTCACAAAGTGTAATCTATGAATGCACTAAAGACGTATTCAGATTGCAAGCATATTAACAGAAAAGATCGACTTTGTATGTGACATTTGTGCAGGAAAAGTAAACAAGGACACATGAAGTAGATTCCTTCATTTGCCAGAGAGGCTCCTTAGAAGTTGTTGACAGTTTTTGTTATCTAGGTGATCTAATTAGCAGTTGGAGAGGATGCACTGAAAGTATGATAGTCAGGATCAGAATGGGCTGGAAGAAGTTTAGATAGCTGATTCCTGTGCTGACAATAAAGGGTTTCTCTCTCAGTGTGAAGTGTAGACTGTATGATTGCAAACAGCAATGCTATATAGTAGTGAAACATAGGCCTTGAGTGCAGAAGTCCTACGATGGCTGGAAAGAAATGAAGTCACAATACACCAATGGATGTGTAATATTAGTATGCATGAATGACAATAGAGAAGAATGAGTTGGCATGGATATGTGATGCATATGGAAGAAAGCAGCTGCATAAAGATATACAGATAATTCCCAATAGCTGGAACCTGTGGAAGAAGCAGACCCAGGAAGGCTTGGAATGAGGTAGTGAAAACCAAGCTTAAGATAAACCTCGCAACTGAGATGGCTGGCACTATGATGTAATGATGAAAACCCAGTCCAAAACATACATTATGACCTTACCCATCCATGTGCCTCCTCTTTCCACTAGTGCTCTCCAGCAGCTCTCCGCGCTACCGCTGCACCCACCACCTATGTCCCCTCCAGTACCACTCCTTAGCTACTACCACCTCTAAAGTCCTTAGATACCCCCACTTACCTATCTCTCCATCACTAACCCCTTCATTCTATCAAACATAGCATCAACACACTTCACACCACCCTAACCCCTCTCTCTACACACTATCAATCACCCCTTCCCCTTACTCATTGCCCTGTCAAATCACTACATAGACCTATAACTTCATACCTATCCCCTTGTACTAGTACTCCATCTTTGAACAGAAAGGGCTCTTCAGTTGGGACTATGACCAACAACCTCTCTAATGATGGAGCCACAAATATGCACCTGGTACCCCTCCTAAAATAATTGGCAACAGGAAGGTTACTCCACTGAAGAAATCATGGCTGAAAGGGTTGAGAGGACCCTCCTGTTGTTTCAATGACTCAACAACCTCTCTAGTGTTGGTGATCTACATGATAAAGACATTGAGTACATACTGTAATGTTGTTGGTAATGAGAAGGGATTCCAGCTGTAGAAAGCTTGCCAAACAAAGATTAGGAGGACCCTTAATTTATGTCAAAGACATCACAGCTTCTTTCATGCTGGTGCCATGATAAAATGTACTTGGTAGAATGTGGAACCATATGTAAGCAAGATGTGAATACCCAGCCTCTCTGGTAGGTCAGTGACCCCACTTCAGTACAGACTCAGTATGTGAAGACCCTTCCAACCCTTACTCGAAGGGAAAGTGGACATTAAATGATGATGATTATATATGTAATCAACCCTCACCCCACAACACATGCAGTTATATGTATACATACATATATATATATGTGTGTGTAAATATATATATATATATATAAATATATATATATATATATATATATATATATATATATATATATATATATATATATATATATATATATATATATAAAACATCATCATCATCATCAACATTTAACGTCCATTTTTCCACACTAGCATATATATATATATATATACTGTGGGAGAATAGTATTATTAGATTGACTCTTGATAAGATTTTCTTTTGGAAGAGCAATACCACATCTCCTATTCATATCTCTTTGTCTTCATCACATCAGCACCACTGCCACCTCTATTACAAATGCCTAAAACAATTAGGAACCAGTGAACTATTGAATGGCTGTCATCCAAGACAAAACAGAAACTATTCTCAGAAAACTTCTGTTTATTTTTAACAGATTCTATTTTAAGGCCATGCCCTATCTGTGAACCTCATCTTCTGTTTCTGTCATTTTTGGATTGAGCTGAACATCTTTTTGTCAGTCTTTCTTTGGTATTTGTTATTATTGCATGGATGTAGCATGGCTGGATGGTTCAGTTATTCACTTTGCCACCACAAGTTCCTAGGTTCCTTACAATATCAAGGAAATTGGGTGCTCTTTTTCTGAAAATGCAAACATCAGAGGTTTTGCACTTACTATTTCATTAAGTGAATTATCTTATCCTTTGCGTATACAGCATAGCCAAATGGTTAAGACAGTTATTTAGCAATCATAAGGTTCTGAGTTTTATCTTACTGCTTGGCGTCTTGGACATGTGTCATTTAGTCGACAAAAGACTAGTGAAATTGAGGAATCTGAAATTCTTTGATGCCTATTGGATCGTCTGTGTTCATAAGGCCAGCTTTGTCACACACTCTGTAACACTGAATTTTCCTGAGATTTGTGTTAAGGGTATACACAACCACTTGCCTGTTACTTTCATGAGTAGGCTACTCAATTGGTCAAATAAATTGAACAATCATCAACTCAACTGACTACAACAACTGATAACTGATTCCATTGCTTTTAATGAAGTGATAGGGGCACTATTAAGACATTTAGCATGCCATGGAGATTTTTGAAACCTGACAGCACTCATCTTTCTTCAATTTTAACCACAGCTGATTTCTTCCAGTGAAATAGAGAGAGAAGAAGAAATAATCCTAGTGCTCGACTGGTATTTTATTTATTGACCTTAAAAGGATGAAAAGAAAAAATTGCTTCAATTTGATTTGAACTCGGAGTGTAGAGAACTAAAAAAGATTCCACAAACATTCTATCTGACACTCTCATGCCTCTGCCAGTTTGTCACCTTTCTATTACATTAGATTTGTTATTATTACTGTTGTTATATTATGATATGTGAAGTTGCATGGCTTAGTGGTTAGAGAATTCGATTCACAATTAAGAGGTTGTGAGTTCGATTTCTAGACTGGGCAATGTGTTAGGTACTTGAGTTGCATCTGGTAGATAGTATTAGCCAATGGAAACATTGTTTCCTTGGTCCGATCTAACAGATTCCACCCCACGCGGTAAGTGAATGAGGACTGGGATCTTGATGATCATCTAAAAAAAATACATTATTATACCAATGTTACCTATTGGCTATATGTACAGTAATGACTCTTTGGACAGGATGCCATGTAGTGTGCAAATCAGCACTCTGTAAAATGGTTGGTAATTGAACAAAGACAACATAGGTTTGAGAAGGCTCATGAGTCTTGTTGGGGACATGAAAACCTCTCTAGTGCTAGTACGCTGATAAAATACACCCAGCACACACAGTAAAGTATTTGGGGATAACTCTGATTCAGACTATAATATTTCATTCAACCTATACCAGCATGGAAAGTGGACATAAATGCTTTGTTCCTCATATTTAAATAAACTTGTTTGTGATTCTATTTTTCTGCTTGCTTGCTTTTAGGATGATGAAATCTTCAGAAAATATAAGAAAATGAATGCTGCCATGGTTGGCATCATAGAGGATTACAGTCTGGTCTCTTTTGTGGCTCTCAACATTAAGGTAGGGATTTCACTATTGTAAATTTGTAACTTTATCATCTACATCATCATCATTGCCAACAACATTTTTTATTGTAAATTATATATATAGATGTTTTTCTTGTAAATGTGGTTGGCATAAGAAGGGCATCCAAAAGTTTTGTATGAGCAAGACACAGTCATCTGATCTGAATTGTCTCACAATGGGACAACTCATCTAACCCATGCTAGAGTGGAAAAATGGACATTAAACGGTGATGATACTGATGATGATTGTCATTATTATGGATGTTATAATGTTCATTTGTTTTCATGCTGCAAACAGTTTCCAGAGGTTGGCTGGATGAAAGTGTAAACTATTTTTCTTGTATGTTTCTCTGTGTTGTATTGCGGTAAATTATGTAACTGTTATCTATGCTCTGTTAAAAATACCATCACGCTCTGGTGTATTACACAATTGTTCATGTACAGTAATTGCCAAATCTATGTTTGCAAATGATTTATTTCAAATACTGAAATGTATCTTGGAGCCTAGCTGACAGAGCCTTTAGAGCGTAGTACAAAATGCCGTATGGTAATTGTTCCAGCTCTCTGTGCTCTGATTTCAAATCCCTCTGAGGTCAGATTTGCCTTTCATTTGATCTTAGTCAATAAAATAGAGGGCCATCCTAGGGCAGAGGATAGCAGGATTGTTAAGGTGTTGAACAAGACAACTTGCACTAATTGTTCCAGCAAAGAAACACAGTCGGTCAGTGTTAGAATTTTTGTGGTATTGGTTCCAACACTATACACTGAGTTCAGATCCTGCTGATGTCAACTTTGCCTTTCATCCTTATGGAGTTGGTAAATAGATGCCAGTCTAGTACTGATAACAAGTATATATATATATATATATATACCACTGCAAAGTGGTCATGGAGGTGCCACGGCAAAAAAGCACCCAGCACTCACTGTAAATGAGGTTGGTGTTAGGAAGGGCATCCAGCTGTAGAAATCAAGCCAGAATCAGTTCCCGTCCCACCCTTGCAAGCAGAGAAAAGCGGACGTTAAAATGATGATGATGATGATGATATATATATATATATATATATATATACATTTACATGTCAATTTTATACATCTGCCTCATGTCAGCTAGTTTTATACACTAAAATCGTAGATATACTATACTTCCCACCTAGATTGATGTTGTGATTATTTCAAATAATTTATTGCTAGCATTGTTAGTATTGTTGTTATTGTTCTGATTGAATGCCATTACTACTATATATAGTAGCCATGCCTGTATATTCCTTTCATTCTCACAAGCTCCGATGAAAACAAGCGAGTAGCGATCTCTAGACCTACCAGTTCAGAGAAACAATTGTCAGCAATGAGATTAAAAACCTTTTTTGTATAGCAAACCGTGTCACTCTTCTTTCCTGATTTATATATATATATATATATATATATATATATATAAGCAAACTTCAACACTCACTTATATATGTATATGTATATATTGGTAGTCTGCAGTACAGCGACTGGGAAGACCACAAATCAGAGAAGTCCTCAGTACATGGTATGAGGCAGAGTATGTATATTAGTGAAAGTAAAGAAACAAGTGCAAGCTCAGTGATTTCGGCTTGTTACCTTTTCACAAAGAGAAATCTTGAGGTAACTACCAAAACCACCGAGCTCGCACCTGATCCTCTACTTTCACACATTAGTGTGTTTTGTGTGTGAATGATAGAAAAGTATATATTGTTTTTATTTGCTTCAATATTTTCTTTATATATACTTACCCATTTATTTACATAAATAATTATTGGTTTATTTATTTTCCTTGCAGCAAAACAGTAGTATGTTACGTGTCCTGCAGACTGTAGATAAAGCTGTAGGATATATGTTTGGTGATACAGAGGAACGGAACATCCAATCTTTACTGTCATGTGCCATTGGAGCTGAGTTTGAGTATGAGAAAATCAAAGACATCCAGGAACACTATGTTGATGACAATGATGGTGAGAATACAGAGATGGAACTAGAGACTGGAAAATAAAGCAATAAAATATAGCATTGAGAATCAAAACTGATGGCATATTTCTGTTTGTCTCTCTCTTTCTCTCTCTCTCTCTATATATATATATATATAGGAACGAGTAGGATCCCGACGGCTAATTCTGGACTAAATCAGTCCAGAATTAGCCGTCGAAACGGCTTGAGCTTAGCCGTCGGGGTCCTACTCATTCCTATTACCCACTCTACTACCCTAATATTGAGTACTTTGGTGCGTTATGGTCCACCTGGTTCCTTACCACATTTACTTTGTTATATATATATATATGTAGGCGCATGGCTTAGTGGTTAGAGCATTGGCCTTGCAATCGAAAGGTTGTGGGTTCAATTCTCAGACCGGGTGATGTGTTGTTTCCTTGAGCAAGATACTTTATTTCACATTGCTCCAGTTTACTCAGCTGTAGAAATGAGATGATAGGGACTGGGGTCCCTATCATTCCACTGCAAAGTGGTTGTGGAGGTGCCACTGCAAAAAAGCACCCAGCACTCACTGTAAATGAGGTTGGTGTTAGGAAGGGCATCCAGCTGTAGAAATCAAGCCAGAATCTGTGCCCGTCCCACCCTTGCAAGCAGGGAAAAGCAGACGTAAAATGATGATGATGATGATATATATGTGTGTGTGTGCAATTAAAACATACCATATATATTTGTGTATACGTTGCACCTTCTGCCACAAAAATACACGAAAAATCAGCATGTTTACTGGACCTACAATAGCTCAAGTCAAAATAAATATGTTTGGTTTATTGTAAATATTGTATATATAATTGTTTCTACTTTTGGCACAAGGCCAGCAATTACCCTAGTGCATTACTGGTACTTTATTTTATCGACCTCGTAAGGATGAAAGGCAAAGTTAACCTTGGCGGGATTTGACCTCAGACCATAAAGGGCCATAACTCTTTGCTGCAAAGCATGGCGTCTGACCCTCTCCCAATACCGCCAATCCACCGCCCTATATATATATTGTATATATAATGGAGGTTTAACACATCTCCCAGTGCAACTTATACACACTTATATGCAGAATGTATGCTGTATATACTCATGTATAAAGTCACGCCTTTATCGATCAAAATACGATGTAAAAACACATATGACTTATCTACTGGATTTATGAAACCTCAGTTCAAAATATATGCTATATGGTAAATGTTGAATGTAAAATGGTGTTGGGACTTATACTCAGGTATATCATCATTTCAGCTGAGGAAACTGGATCAATGTGAAATAAAGTGTCTTGCTCAAGGAAACAACACATCACCCGGTCTGTGAATTGAAGTCACAACCTTTCGATTGCAAAGCCAATGCTCTAACCACTAAGCCATGTGCCTCCATATATATAGTATTTAATATCAAAATCTAATTGATAAAATAAAGAACTAGTCAAACGTTGGGTGTGATGTAATGAAATATATCTTCCTACTAATTGGCATATATCAGAATTTGATATTAAAATCTACTATACCTATCTTTATTAAATGTTTTTTTTTTGTTTTTGCATTTCCCTCTTTTCTCATAATAACATCTTGTATTTTTTGTTATTCTTTCTCATTGGTTCCTCTTGAATGTTCTGAAGATTTTTCAAGAGTGAAGAAAATGGACAGGGAATAAAGAAAGGGAGAAAGAACTTTGTGATCAAATGTCAGCCGTATTAGAAAGAGTGTTTGTGTGTCCATGTCTGTTCTTATGTCCATAATGCTTCAAATTTGATGTTACTTGATTATATCTTGTAACTTAGTAGTATTGATAAACAGAGATTTCAAGACTTTTAAAAGTTTGTGCTGGTGTTGACATGTTCAATGTTGGTGCCCTAGCAAGGTAGTAGTCCAATAACTGGAACTAGAGGAAGACTGTATTAAATATTACTCATATTCAAGGCAGCAAATTGACAAAGTGGTTAGTGTCAATATAAATATGACATGCAGTAACTGTTCTAGTTCTGTGAGTTGTTAGTTCTCATCTTGCTGAGGTTAACTTTGCCTTTCATACTTTTGGTACCACTAAATGAAGTAGCAGTACAGAGCCATCCATTTGCAGAATTGTTAGTGTTCGATGATATTATTTGCTGTATCTTTTTCTCTTCTGTTTAATTTGAGTTCATCCATGTGGCCTATATTATTAAAATATGAAACAGATCTCATGTGGTATGTAGTATCACAGATTGTCGACTTCATCTTCTGTAACTCTTACCTGGTAGAAATACATGCACCAAAGAAAAAAATGAAAATAAAAATCAACTGTTGACTTGCAACTATTTAATTTC
The DNA here is from genome assembly GCA_964016885.1 of Eledone cirrhosa. Taxonomy (NCBI): domain Eukaryota; kingdom Metazoa; phylum Mollusca; class Cephalopoda; order Octopoda; family Eledonidae; genus Eledone; species Eledone cirrhosa. The sequence continues at coordinate 289,474,630 of OZ024743.1, read as the reverse complement.
ATTGTGAGCAGCATTAATCTCTCCTCTCTCAGAGATCTATGAAAGCTATGGACACTGTGCCTGCCTGAAAACTTGATAAACAGTTTTTTGAAAATTCATTTCTGACATTTAGAAATTTTATTTTTACATCTTTAGAATAATGTTTCCGAATTCTAAATTTCAGAACTTATCCTCACCTCATTACCATCCTATTAATGTATAATAGATATTTATGATTGGAGGATAATGACGGTTACTGAATATATGATATATTCTGTGTACCTTCGTGAGAGTAGAAACTACATAAGTGGTGGCATTTCAGTGTCACAGACTTTCAGGATACCTCAGCTGACACGAAAAATGTTTGTCTCCATTTGTGGTACCAAGAATTTTGAGTTTGCACTTGCACTAGAAAATAAAAATTCAAATAAATACCAATATATCACTTTTTGTAGTTTAAAACTGGTATGACATGAGTATTACTCTCTATATGTTTGGAATCATTAAAATAACAGCAAACAAGCAAAAATGAGGAAACGTCACAAATATTTCAAATGGTGCCACGTCAATCTGTGGAGGCACCATTGTTGGAACTTTGAAGTTACGGCCACCTGTTTCTTTAGAAAATGGAACATATACTTTGTACATATGATTATGACAATTTTATGTCTGTACCTATGCATGTGTCCATTTAAAAATAGGTGCACCATTTCCTTGAGTGACATAAGAGGTGGCTATAAGGTTTGCCAGAAAGATGGAATTCAAGCTATAAATTTTGCCTCAAAAAGAACCCCATAATCTGCATGAATCCTGTAGACCTCAAGGCTAACTCCTGCTCTAGTAAGGTCAAACTAGCTCCAAAACTATGTTATAAATTATCTCCATCAATATGTTGTTTCAAGAAGTAACAACATGAATAATCAATTGTGATAGCCCCTTAATTAACTCTACGTTATGCATTGAGTACGTTTCCTTTGTGTTAGTATTAACAATGAAATATATATATGTGTGCGTGTGTGAATATACGTATATATATATATATATATATATATATATCGTATATATATATGCATACACATATATATATATGTGTGTATATATATATACTATATGTATTTATATGTGTATGTATATACTATGTGTGTGTATATATATATATACATACGGTCATAAAAACACATACGCATTTATATATGTATACCCTCTCACACTTTTACATATATTGCTGCTAATCTGTCTTGAAATAGTTGAACTATATAATATAATGCTGAAGAACTAACAATGTAGAGATGAGAGAAAGAGATTAGAGGAGAATTTCTTTACCGATTTGATCATCATTCCATTGAATTTGTCGCTAATTATGTTGGCCAACGTTGAACACACAGAAAAACATATCATATGCCATAGATTTTGTTATTTACTTACATATTTATGTGTGTATTTACTTACATGTTTACGTATGTATATAGCTATATGTTTACTTATCTATTTATTTGTTTATTTATTTTAGCAATTCCCATTTCAACATCGTAATTGTTTCGTTTATATATATATTTATATGAGGACTTTGTTATTCGTGGTGGTGGTGGGTGATGTTAGGGGTGGTTGTGGTGGTAGTGGGTGATGATGGTGGTGTGTTTGTGAATCTGTTGTTTCATTGTGTGGAGTTTTGTTACTTTTATTTTGTTATTTTGTTTTAATTCTTTATTGCTATTTCTCATTTGGATTGCTGGTGCGTGTATGTATCTATATTTATGTATATATATATATATATATATATATATATATATATATATATATATATATATATATATGTATACATATATATATACATATATACACACACGCACACACACACACATAGTGTCTGTCGAAAAGTATTCGATTTTTATTTTTATTTCCTGTGGGATGTAATAACGTTAGGGAAACAATATATTTAGAGTGAAGTGGTTTTTGACGAGTTTGTTGGATGCTTCAGTCACTGTCAGGCAGCCATCGTCTTAGCTGCTGTACTACTTATTCATCGCCTTTTCATTTAACTCTATACTGCCGACAGGGCTCCCGAATTCTGGAATTGAGTAGTAGGTATACGGATCTAATATGGAAACCAAATGTTAGTTATCACTGATAAGCATCCAACGTCCCAAAAGGCGTGTCTGGGTCAGAAAAAGATCAAAGTACTGATTTTTTAATTTTTTATTTGACTACTGTGTTGCATTGCAAAAACGCACCAGAAGGACAAACGGTAAGAAAGGAGTTCTACCAAGAAGTCCTTCAAAGAATTCGTAATGCAGTTCGGCGCAAGGAACCAAAACATTGACCTTTCCAAATCTGGTAGCTACGAGGGTCAACTGAAAAGTTTATTGGCTGACCAAGATACTCTCATGGAATGACCAAATGATAGAAACATTGCAGTTATTAATAAGAAGTGTTGGAATTAATGTATGTAATATTTCACAACTCTAATATTAAATCTTCATAGTCAATCTATGAACCTTTCAGCCAACACTCGTACATCATGACAACGTTCATTCGTCACCGTTCATCCAAGGTTTCTAATTTTAAAAAAATGTATTTCGCTCATTCATCAGGCAGCTTACTCTGCAGACTCATCTGACTTTTGGTCGTTCTCAAAAATGAAGAATTCATGAAAAGGCTCCCACTTTGAGCCCCAAGAGCACATACGCAGACGGCGATGGTGGGAATGTAAGTAATTCCGTATGTAGCATTCCAACAATGTAAGGATTGCTGCGCTAATTGTGAGGAGGCACGAGGAGTCTACTTTCAAAAAACATTAGAAATTGAACTCCACAAAGTACATGACTTTGTATTTCCTAGCCAAAGTTCGGTTACGTTTTGTATATATATATATATATATGTTTACATGATAGTAGTTTGATTTTTCTGTAGTTGTTGCTCAGTTTTGACAGGACATACACACGCGCGCACACACACATACATACATATATATTGTTACATGAATTTAATCATAGCAATGTTAGTTATCCTGAAATACATATGTTGCTTATCTTTGATGATAAATGATTCCTAGACTCTAGTTAACAGAATGTATTTATATGTAAGCATTGGGTTGTTTGTGAGTGTATGTGTGTAAGCCATTGCTTACACAATCTCACATTGAGATATTTACAAGTGTATATATAATATATGTATATATATATGTGTGTGTGTATATACATATATATATGTATATATATATATGCATATATATATATATATATATATTTATATATATATATATATATATAAATATACATATATAATATATATACATATATTATATATTTACGTATAAATATCTATATATGTGAGATTGTGTATGCAATGGCTTACACACATACACGCACAAACAACCCAATGCATACATATAAATACATTCTGTTAACTAGAGTCTAGGAATCATTTATCATCAAAGATATGTAATATTTATATATATATATATATATATATGCATACATATATACATACATACATACATACATATCCACATTCCAAAACGTTTCCGTGTGTATGTGTTTATAAAATCACATCAAATCTAAATGAAACTTGTTTGCTGCTACTCCGTAATATACAATGATTTAGTAGTCTGCGACTTACGTCAAAATACCTCACATAATATAAAACCTTATAGACATAACCCAAGGGAATCAACATTTGGTAATGCCTGATGCTCTTTATGTTATATTTGTTTTCTTACTTTTCTTGTTTGTTTTATTTTCAGCTACGTGTGCGTATCTCTATATATAAATAAAATTGCGTTGCTAACATTTGGTCATATTGTAACGCAGTGGCACGTTAGCAGGTGAGAAATGTCTTGATATTATCTTTGATTTCTCCATGTGTCAGACTTAATCCGTCATCTAGTTTAACTCATATGTAATAGACTTGAACCACCTTCCGTTGAACACTTTGGTGTTTTACTTAAACTGTTGTGCAGATTTACTTTTTATTCGTAGCTTTGTTTAAATCTTCAGTGTTTTAACTCATTGTTGGCAGACTGATTCCTATACTCGGTTTAACACTTGCGTAGTAGACTTAATCTATCTTCCATTTTGACTCTTGTGTGATAGACATAATTCGTCAACTGGTTTAAGGATTGGCTGGTAGGACTAATCCTTCGAACAGTTTAACTCTTTGGTGGTAGACATACAGGCTCAATGACAAGTTTCTTCATTTTGGCTTACTCTCTATATCTCTTCCTCACACAACCTGGCTTACATGTCTTCCCACAAGATCTTTTGTCGTGTGTTTTTTTGGCTTTCTAAATTGATCCACTTTCATTACTACCACTCTTTTCTTACAGTCACGTTCATCAACATTTATATGATTTTCTAAAATTCGTGGTACATTTTACTGAAAATGGAGTACAGTCCGATTTGACAGGACATTAATTAAAACAAAAATTATTTCAGTAAGCGAGTTTATCAATGTAAATAAGCAGTAACTTTTGATTAAAATTTATGAAAACACACTTCATCTGGCTGCAACCCAAATAATTTTTGGAGAACCAGCTTTGAGAAAGATTGTTGTAGAGTTATCCGCTAGAAAAGAGAGAAATGAACTAAATGAGAGGGATAAAAGTAGAATTGATCTTCATAATGATATCAGTATTAGGTATAAAGTGTAATAAACAAGAACGAGTTTGCAGGTGTTGTATAAGTTACACAGATACACAGCAAAGCATAGATGGCGAAATGAATAGCATTGCTTGATACAAGACATATTAGAAGGAAAACACAAAACATTTGCATAAAGAAACATAATTTTTCGCAAATATACCAAAACAAAGCAAATGAAAGACAGGAGCAATGACACACACAATCACATGTACAACAACAACATCATATTTACACACAAACATTCATGAAGAGTGCAGTATCTGACAACCCAAACCCTCCCCAGAAAAGGAAATAGTAAGACAACGTAATAAAACAAGACAATCGAGCGGACAATACCAACAACTATGACAATAAAACAACGAAAAGAATAGCAACAACAACAATAACACAACCACCACCAACAACAACAACGACGACGATGATGATGATGATAATGGTACAAAAAAGCCCCGGTAATAATGTCTCACAGAAAGAAAAAAAAATGCTCAATGGAGGAATGTTATCTGAGGAATGTCGATAATATTGGCCAGCTCTTTAACATTTATCGATCAAGATGTTTCTTACTTAACAACCATCGGAAACTGTGATTATCACACACTATACTGATTCATATCTAGATTTATGACCATTGTATATATATATACATATATATATGTATGCATATATATATGTATATATAACAATATATATAAATAACAATGTATATATACATAAATATATATATATGTGTGTATATATATATATATATATATATACACACATAGTATATAAACACACAAACATACAAACCCACACATATACACATGTGCGTGTGTGAGTGCATATATATATATATATACATATATATATAAATATATATATATATATATATATATATATATATATATATATATATATATATATATATATATATATAATACATACATATATATATAAATGTATACATATATGTATATATAATTGTATATATATGTGTGTGTATATATATATATACATGTATATACACATATATATATCATACTTATATGCATGTGTATTTGTGTGTCTTTTCGAGTTTAATCTTTTTTTAGTAAAGATTTTTCACATATTCACATATCCTTTAGATTAAACTCTAACACGTCTTACATTCAATATGTTCCAATGAAAAGTTACTTCCGTTTATATATATATATACACACACATATACGGATATATATATATATATATATATATATATATATATATATATATATATATATATATATATATATATATATATATATATATTAAGTCCGTATATATTATGTAGCGATAAAATCTATGTATTACGTGAGTAAATGATCTCTCCGAAAACCTGACACTGTACACACGCGCGTGCACACACAAAGGTACATAAACACCTACACACACATACACAAACACATGTACATATATTTGTATTTATCTGTCAATCTATATACATACATACACACATACATACATACATACATACATACATGGTGGCTGCCAACTCGTTTTCGAGTACGGCCACTACTTTATACCCATGTAGGAGAACCTCTACCGATGCGCTGAACGAGTGTGACTTTTTAGTCCAGCCAGCGACTTGAAAACTCTGCTACAAACACTACACTTGTGACAATTATTGACACATAGTGCTGGGCCCATGGTTCCATGTGACGACAAGTACAGAGAGATCTCCAGATATAAAGCAATGCATACATACATACATACATACATACATCTCTGTGCATTTGTGCGCCCCGTGTGTATGCGTGCCCCTAAGGAGATGAAATGCAAGCATATAATAAGAACCGAATACATATATGGCGTCACTTATAGACCCATACCAGCAATATGCACTCCATTTCTGATAGGGTTTAGGACAATTACAATAGCAGTAATAAAGATACTACCATTACTTCTAATTAGGGTGGTTGATTGGTAATATCGGTAGAACTTTAGACAAAACGGAATACGACAAGAATGTCAAACATGTGGCCCGCGGCTGCATGCGGCTCTTTACAAGCACACTTGCGGCTTGCACAAAGGTTTTTACAGCACGAGCGTTACATAAAATAAAAAAATAGTTGTAATGTGCGCAATTAGTTGTCATGTGTGGCCCTCAGACAACATATATGTGACCTATGTGGCCCTCGAGGGACCCTCAGTTTGACATGCCTGCTTTACGATATTTAGGTACACATTTCTACATCCTGATATTAACGTTGCCTTTCACCCTTACGGGGTTGATAAAACAAAGCAATAGTTTACTGGGGTCTATTTAATCGATATTCCACTTCCCTTCAAATTGCTGGCATTGTGCCAAAAGAAGAAACAATTACTAGAAATGATGTTGAAGGTGGTGGAGTAGCAGAATAGTTATAGCGTCGAAGAAGTGCTCTGAATTATTCCTTCCAGTTCTTTATTTTCTGAATTCAACTCCCACCTCGCGCAACTTTACCTTCTATTCTCCCCGGGACGTTAAAAGTGTAGTCAAGCACTGAACTCTAGTTCATTAACTTTCCCCTTTCCTTGAGATATGAGTAGAATCCAATATAATTCTTATCAGTGGATTGGCCGAATAATTAAAACATCAATTAAATACCTAGTGGCACACAGTTGTGACCCTTTACGTTTCAAATCTCAAAACCCGCTGAGAACTATGCCTTTCATCCTTCGTGGTCGCTAATCTAAAGTACCTGTCAAGTATAGGAATCGATGTAAGGGGCTTTACTATGCCACTAAACTGTGGTATTTGTGCTTAAATAAAAAAACAAAAACATTATTATTATCAGTAGTTTAAGGTCAGCGGATTGGCAATATCGGTAAAGCAACGGATAACATGTTTTGTGGCATTGAGTTACGGCTCTTTACGGTCTGAGTTCAAATCTGCCTAGGTTACCTTTGCCTTTCATCCTTACAGAGTCGATAAAATAAAGCACCAGTAACGTACTGGGGTCGATTTAATCGACCTGCCCCTCCCCCAAAACATTGCTGGCCTTGTGCCTAAATCAGAAATCATTGTCATTATCATTAGTCGAAGGGCGGTGGATTAGCAGTATCAGTAGAGCTTTGTGGGATATAGTTACGGCCCTTTATGTTCTGAGTTTAAATCCTGCCAACTTTAGTTTTCCTTTTCACGGTATCGATCAAATGAAGTCCCAGTAACGCACTTGGGGATATTTAATGGATTACTCCTCTCCTTCAATTTGCTGGCCGGGTGTCAAAAGAAAAATCAATTATTATCATTAGTTTTATTTTTATTGTGTGCCGGGCACAGCGCTGCGGCCATGGGGTATGTGCAATGTTATGTTTCGGCGTTGTTCTTTCCATTGTATTGAAAGTACTTTACATAATATGTGTGCAGTGCCTAGGTATTTTTTGTATGATGTGTATATTTGTATGTCCTGGAGGTTTTGGTCATGCATCTGTCTGTCTGTGTTTTATCATACACATAGCATCAAATATTATAGGGATTGCTTCTGTTTTCATCATCCACACTCATGTTATCGCTATTTCTACATATTTATATTGTATTATTATTATTTCTGGAATGTCTTCAGGCGCTCACAGCCCTCGACCAATCGGGCAATGTGATCGGTGGAAACTCCACCTCGGCGTTCTATAGAGGATTAGTGGAGGGGAAGAGCGACGACGTACTTGGGGAAACTCTAGGCGTCGACGAAAATCAACTAGCCAATCTCTTCGGAAGAACTTTCGGGCAGGGCCTATGGACAACTTCCAGAAATCTCTGGCCTGGCAGTGCTACCGAGGAGCCTTGCCAGTTCGGGATAAACTCTACAGGCATGGAGGTGCCGTCAGCCGGGCATGTCCGAGATGCGCGCAGGGCGACGAAACCGTCCTGCACGCACTCGTCCAGTGTCCGAAAATTGCTGACTTGTGGGTTTATGTCGAACACCTGCTGTCCCGTTTAGGACGGATCCAGCTATCATCTGAGTCTATCGTGAGGATTGCCCCGCCCTCCTCCTTTAGCCGGGAAGGGCAGGCAGTTTTTATCTGTCTGGTGGCCATGGCGAAAGAGATAGTATGGTGGACACGTTTGAAAGGGCTGAAGACGAGCACTTACCTCTTCGGTGATGCTCTGATTGACTTTTTCAAATTTCATTTGAAAAGGAAAATCAGAGTAGAGAAGGAAGTGCTCTCTTCCCAGCATTTTGTTGAAAGATGGGTGAGAGAAGCAAGAATGGCCCGAGTGAATGGGCCGACTCTGAGTATATATCTGTAAACTAAAGGTGGAAAACTGGGAGAGGGCACTTGCCTTGGTGGTCAGGGTCATTGTGGCTTTTTACTGGGCTTTCTCCACAAATGTCCCTCCGAAGTCTCCCCCCTATTGGGGAATTTTTTCATTGTTATTTTTGTTACATCCTCTGTTTTTGTTTTTTACACGCAGAAATGCCCATTTGTACCGTTTTGTACCGTCCTGCATTGTCCTGCACTGTCCTTAATGTCTACTTTATGTAAACCCTTGTGGTTAATAAAGAAATCATTATTATTATTTCTATTATTAATACCATTATTATTATTATTATTATTAATATTATTATTATTAATATTATGGTGCCGCAAGAGCAACACAACACTAATACAAGACATTTAAATATTTAGATAAGACACATATTGTGTATTCTACAAACAGATTCACATTCACACAAAAAAAATATGCATATACACATTTATGCACCCAATTACAGAAACCTATTTACGCATGAACACCCTCTTAACAACAACAACAACAACAATAATAATAATAATGAGGATAACAATTATAATAACAATAATGATAAGACTAACGATAATAATTGTTTCTACTTTTTAGGCACAAGGCCATCAATTACCCAGTGCATTACTGGTACTTTATTTTATCGACCCCGTAAGGATGAAAGGCAAAGTCAAAGACTAACGATAATAATGAGAAGAACAAAGGCAACAACGTTGAAAGAAAACCAAAATGTAAATAGCAAAAATGCAAGACAAAAAGAAATTGCAAAAACTTGAAAATAATTATATATATATACACAATTCTCTGTATGAGTATATATATATAAACATATTTGTGTGTGTATACATCTGTATTATATAGGTACCCCATACCTATATAAATGCATGTATGTTTAAATCTACATAATACATATACATGAACATAACGTATATATATATATATATATATATATATATATATATATATATATATATATATATATATATATATATACACACACATAAGCATATATATATACATAAGCATATATATATGTGTGTGTATACATATGAGTTTATACATATATATACTTATATTCATAGTGAGTAGCGTAGAAATATTAGACATTATTGGTAAAATATAGAAAACAAGATTTGTAAAATGAAAATAACGGAGAACAGACCCCCGAAACTAGAAGATAATTCAAAGAAAAATAAACTAGTATATTATTTCCAAAAACATTTCAAATTGCTAAGTATATCAACGATGTAAAGTGAAGATATCTGATGATAGTAGATGGCTGTTGAAGGAAAACAACAACAACAATATTAATAAGAAAATAATAATAATAATAATAATAATGATGATGATAATGACAATAATAATATAAATAATTATAATGTCTAATAATAAAAGACAAATGGTGAAATGATATCCCTGAGAAAAAATATGAGAGAACAAAATGATTACAACAAAACATAAGCAAGAAACACAATGGCGGTGCTGATAAAGATGGACGTTCAGGGATAAAATAACAAATAACGCTATAAAATATGTAAAAATATACAAGGAAATGGAAGAGGCTAGAATAAAATATCTGATGAAGAAAAAAAGATGACGAAAAACAGGCAAGAAATTAATAACAAAACTAAACAAAATGAATGACATGAAAGAAACAATAGGCGAGAACTAATCAAAATGTTTTTCCCAAAGGAGATTATCAGAGTGAGTAGCAATTTGGATTGTAAAATACAAACAAAAACAAATTATATGTACCAAACAATGAAGAAAAAGGAGTAATATAACCATGTATATTTATACATATATGAGTGTGTGGAGATATGTATATATGAGAGCATTTGTGGACGTATCGTAGTGAGAATTTTGTAGTGTGTATAACAATATATGACAAACATATATGAATAGATAATGCCCTCTCTCACCGTTTCCCATTCTCACTTTCTCTATTTTTTTCTTTCTCTCTTTCCATAATATTAATCCCTATATACATATATATTTCTTTTTACTTATTTTTCATATTTTATATATATTATTAGTTATTTTTATTATATTTATTCCTCTTTATTTTGTTTTCTTTCATTTATTTTTATTTATCTTTTTGCAATTTGTATATATCGCAAGAAAATATAAGTACAATTAGATAAACAGTCAGATTATTAGTATATATGCTAACATATACACTAATAATAAAAATGTGTGCACATGCGTATGTATATTTGTATGAAAATATATATATAATATATATATATATAATATATATATATATATATATATATATATATGTATATATATATATATATATATATATATATATGTATATATATATATATATATATATATATGTATATATATATATATATATGTATATATATATATATATATATATATATATATATATATATATATATATATGTATATATATATATATATATATATATATATATATATATATATATATATATATATATATATATACATAAAGACACAGACACACACGTGTATATATGTATATATATATACATATATATACATAAAGAAACAGACACACATATGTATATATATATATATATATATATATATATATATATATATATATATATATATATGTGTGTGTGTGTGTATATATATGTGTGTGTGTGCGTGTAAATATATATGTTATGTATGTACGTATGTACGTATATATGTATGCATGTATGCATATGTAATGATGCGCATTTACACATGTGTATGAATATTATTATATATGTAAGCAGGGAAAGTGGGGTGCATCAGATAATTCACTTAGATAGAGTGTGACTATTTATATGTGTGTATCACTATACATAGATAGATCAAATATAATTCATAATGCGGAAGAGAAAAAAATAGTGCACGCTTTATATATTTCCCACATACACAGGTTCCCAATAAGACACGTACATTAAACATACACAAAGGCACATACGTGTGCAGTAATACCTATATATGTAGGTACGATACGCCTTCATGTGGTTGTGTGCGTGCAAATGTTCATTACAGGTAACTTAACTGCAGAAACTTCGTAATATATATATATATAATATAACAAGAAAAGTGTGGTAAGAAACCAGGTGGACCATAACGCACCAGAATACTTGATATTTGGGGTAGTAGAGTGGATAATACGAAAAGAGTCAGGATCTAGCTGTCGAAACGGCCGGAGTTCAGCCGATATACAATATTTTCCGATATATAATATATATATGTATGTATGTATGTATGTGTGTGTGTGAATAATGATTTACACTATAGAAATTGTACAATTTGTGGGGAGGTGAAAGTCGATGAAATCGGCCCTAGTGCGTTGCTGGTACTTTAATTTATCGACTCCGTAAGGATGAAATGCAAAGCTGACTTCAGCGGGATTAGAACTCAGAACGTAAAGGGACGAAACTCTCTGCCTCGAAGCATGGTGTCCGTCACTCTAACGATTCTACCAATGCTACACCATCGCCCTATAACATATATATATACATATATATATATATATATATATATATATATATATATATATATATATATAACGAAAGAAATGTGGTAAGGAACCAGGTGGACCATAACGCACCAAAGTACTCAATACTTGAGGTAGTAGAGTGGGTAATAGGAACCAGTAAGACCCCGACAGCTGAGCTCAAGCCGTTTCGACGGCTAATTCTGGACTGAATTAGCCGTCGTAAAGGCTTGAGCTCAGCTGTCGGGGTCTTACTGGTTCCTATATATATATATATATATATATATATATATACATATACATACATATATATATATATATATATATATATATATATATATATATATATATATATATACGATATATTAACAAATGGAAACTATATTTATAAAACCATATTTATTTCATTATACATATTTCAAGGACACCAAGTGAAATTATGGTGCGCTTTCATCATATAAAATATAATATAATATAGATCAGTTTTATAAATATCCGGAAGCTTGCAACAGAAATGGTCGCATTCTTTAAGGGTATGTCAATATTTATTTATAAAACTGATCTATATTATATTTTATCTGATGAAAGCGCACCATAATTTGACTTGGTGTCCTTGAAATATGTAAAATGAAATAAATATGGTTTTATAAATATAGTTTCCATTTGTTAATATATCGTATTTTTACTCCAATAATTTGTTGAGTGCTTTATATCAGTTATAAAAATATGTGCTTGTTGTATCCCAACAATTTAAATATATCTTCTACATATATATATATATATATATATATATATATATATATATATATATATATATATATCTATATATATATATACATATGTATATCTATATATATATATATATATATATATATATATATATATATATATATATATATATATATACACATATGTATATATATATATAGATATAGATATATAGATATAGATATTTATATATATATAGGTACGTTATTCCGGGTTGAATCGGAGGTAATATATATATATATATATATTTATATATATATATATATTTATATATATATATTTATATATATATATATATATATATTTATATATATATATATATTTATATATATATATATATATATATATATATATATATATATATATATTATATATATATATATATATATATATATATATATATATATATATATATATATATATATATATATATATATATATATATATATATATATAAGTATTGAAATTTCAGTTGGAAACAGAAAAGGTCATAGAAATGAAGAGTGCGCTATGTAAATATCAGAGCAAAATTTAATGTATAAAATCAATACAATATAATTACCTCATTACCAGAGGTTTCCCGAATGAGGCGAATACGAAATAAACGACTTCATTCGTTCGTCAGACGAGGCAATATAAAACATGGGCAAATACTTAGAAAAACACATCAAGAAAATCAAAAAAATATATAGATAAATGAAATAGAAATTGAAATATATAAAAATCTATCAAGAAAAATAGTTAGGTGTGTGTATGTGTATGTATATACGCTCATAGATGTGCATATATGTATATGTGCACGTGTAAATGTATGGTTAGAAAGTGTGCGTAATTATAAAAATTTAGGGCAAATGTATCTATATGTCTGTATTATACAGACGGAAATGGTTACTTCGTAAAAATAAGAAAATAAAGTCGCGCGCATAAAAACGCCTGGACACTCGTACACTTAGATGCGGAAAGAAAGGAGATAAAGAGAGTATAATAAATAAAAGAAAAGTATTTATTACGATATATTTATAAAAATATAGTAACGATAAATTAGAAAGACAAGATAGAAAGAAAAAAATTAAAGAAAACAAAAAAAGCGGGGGTACATACATACACAGACACGCGTGTCTCACAAAAGAAATGTAAAAATAATTATGCTTATATACACACGCGCACTTACACTTCCATACGTTCGATACGTACATACACACACACACACACACACACACATACTTATACTCGCGCATATAAACCTGTTTGCATGCCCATGTATGAAACTGGGTAAGTAACAAAAGAGGGAAGGGGGGGGGGGGAAGAAAAAAGAAACAAAAAAATATAAAACCGAAATGTCAAAACCACGGATATAAAGACACTTACATATACGCATAATACACACACACACACACACACAAACACCAGTACACACACGCATACATACACGTACACATATATATATATATATATATATATATATATATACACACATACATGCACGCACGCGCGCGCACATACGTAGTCACTCATGTACATATATAAAAAAAAGTATACACACATTAAGGCGTTCAGCCATATTGAAATGTGGATAAATAAATACAAATATAAAATTGTAGGATAGGCTGCGTAAAAATAAAATAAAAATAAAAATGAAAAATATATCTGGATTGAAAAGCACAAAAGACAAGTATAATCAGTTAGTAGAGGAAAAAGGGAAGTAAAAGAAGGGGAAGTAAAAAATAGAAAATAGGAAGTGGATCGGAGAATAAAGGGGGGGGGGGGGGGTGAAGTAAAAATAAATAAACAAATAAATAAAAGTGAAAATAAATGAAATTATTGACAAGGATAAGAATGAAAGTAAGTCAGAAAGGGTAATTAAAAAGAGAATAATCAGAGTTTATGGAGGATAAGTGTCTGAAAGTGTGTTAAGTTTATATGAGCTGGAAAGCAGGTGTGATTTCATGTGTGGGCAACTGGTAAAAATTTCCGTCTTTGTGTTCAGGCAGGTCTTTGGTGATTTGAGATTTTGCAATATCCAAAATTTTTCATTTATGCAGAGCATTTCCGTCTGTATAATACAGACATATAGATACATTTGCCCTAAATTTTTATAATTACGCACACTTTCTAACCATATATTTACACGTGCACATATACATATATGCACATTTATGAGCGTATATACATACACATACACACACCTAACTATTTTTCTTGATAGATTTTTATATATTTCAATTTCTATTTCATTTATCTATATATTTTTTTGATTTTCTTGATGTGTTTTTCTAAGTATTTGCCCATGTTTTATATTGCCTCGTCTGACGAACGAATGAAGTCGTTTATTTCGTATTCGCCTCATTCAGGAAACCTCTGGTAATGAGGTAATTATATTGTATTGATTTTATACATTATATATATATATATATATACATATATATATATAGTAATAATAATAATAATATATATTTCATATATATATATATGAAATATATTAAAACAACCCAAAAGCTCTATTTAGGGAGCTAGAAGCTAGCCCGACTAAAACAAGTTAGTTTTACTCATAGATTCTGGAATTCAACAAAAAATATTGACCATTCCAAGACATTGGAATAACCAATAGAGGAAGAATTACAATTCCATCATCTGTAGTAGAATTCATTGGAATAAGAGAAGTTGCCAAAACCGTCTAGACCTGCTAAAAAATGATGGAGCTGATAATCAATATATATATTTAATTGTCTCTTATATTTAGACAGCTCAATAAATTATCTTCTCACAGATGTAATAAAATATATTAAAACTTAAACAAAAATCTCTTTTTTAGGGGACTTCGATTTTACTCATAGAGGTCCCCGACCAGGTTACTGGAATTCAAGAAACAACATTGATCATTCCAAAACATGGAATAACCAATTTTGGAAGAATTACAAATCCGTCATCAGGAGTAGGATTCTTTGGAATAAGAGAAGCTGAATCTATATCATACATATTATGTCGTTGCCGAGCCACATGGTGTACAATGTGCTGTGTCGCTCAATTACTATATGAATATATCCCACTGAATGTATTAGGATAACATGACGGGTTTATATTGACGCTGGAAATAGCAGTCAAAACCGTCAAAATCTGCTAAAAAATGATGGAGGAGTGAATCAATTTATAAAGCTGTCTTTGATATTTAGACATCTTATTTTAGTCGGTCTAGTATATAGACCCCCAAATAGAGATTTTTGGCTTAGGTTTTAGTGTATTTCATTATTTCTCTGAGGAAATAATTTATTAGAGACAATTAATTGATACAACACACAAACACACAGACGCACACACACACACACACACACACACACACACACACACACACACACACACACACACACACACACACACACCTTTTAACTGTTGTGTATCCTCTGGACGGTAATGTATTAACATACCCCTCTATCGAGTGTTTTGTGACTGCCTCAAACAACTCGATTAATATCTGCTATATGGCAGCTTCAACTTCGATTCATACCTCGTATAATTGTTTCTACATTTGAATATTATATATTTATATACATATACACATATATATTACTTATCAGTTATTATATATATAGGTAAAATTCCGTTATAGCGAATACCCTGATAAAAAAAATTTCAGTATAACGAAATTTTTTTTTATTCAATACCCGGCCACACGCCCGATGGGATAGGTTGATCTCGTTATAAAGAATTTTTCGTTACAACGAATTTTTTTTATACCCCGTGAATTTCATTATAACGGAATTTTCTCTCTCTCTCTCTCTCTCTCTCTCTCTCTCTCTCTCTATATATATATATATATATATATATATATATATATATATATATATAAAAACATGAGAAGAAAGAAGAATACTGTGTGGTTTGCACATGGGTTACATATGATAAAAATCGTCCTTCGTCAGTGATTTTCCAACCATCATCGGTATTTCATCGCATTAAAAATCAGATACCTCAGGTTGGTGCGAGCAATAACTAAAAAAGGTTATTGGGACCAGAATTCGCGTAAGGCGAGGGGGACAAGTAAACAACATAGAAGGATAAAAGCAAACCGAAGATAGGAAAATAAACAAGCAACATGGTTGTCCAGTCACCATAATCTGGGTGGATTTCATGATCGAGAGAGCTACAGACCGTGTTGATGTGTGTGAGATGTGAGCAAGAAGAAACCCACACAAGCCAAACGGGGGGAAGTGAGAAGGGGAGAAACAGAGAGTGAGTGAGTGGAAGTGTGAGGAAGAGGTCACTCGAGAGAAAGTGTAACTGACAGAGGGGGCGAAAGAAGGTGAGAGAAACAGTGAGAGCGGGGAAGCAGTAAGAGAGAAACAGACAAATATATATATATATATATATATATATATATATATATATATAAAATAATAATAATGATAATAAATAAATAGATAAATAAATAAATAAATGATAAGTTTCAATAAGCCATTACAATGCGGTAGAAATATATTAAAAGCAATGGTTGACAAATAAAACAAAACTGTAATTCCCTGTATATTTCAACATGTTATTCCAGGGTTATAACCCTCTTTTCAATTATTATTGTATATCTCTACTACTCTAGGTTTGATTCTGAATCATTTAGTTTTAAACCGGTGATAGCTATATATATATATATATATATATATATATATATATATATATATAGAGAGAGAGAGAGAGAGAGAGAGAGAGAGGGAGAGAGAAGGAGGAGAGATAGAGAGAGAGAGGAGAGATTCTTATATATGTCTACACTCGTCACAATAGTTTTGCTAAGGATTATAGGTACCCAAGCAATCACGAACAGACGCTGACACCCTCTCGACCGTCACCAGTTCGATTCCACTGAACATCATCTAGGATGTGACTGCTGGAAAGAAAGACGGCCTGCACCTGCTAAACGGTGATACTATCTTTATCGACCCAGAAATGACGAAAGACAAAATAGATAGTGGCGGTATTTGAACAGGGCACGCAAAAACCCCATATAAATACCCCAAAACGCTTTCACAAATCTCGTAAATATTGGTTAACACAAGTTCCCTCAGCTAATAAAGTATCAAAGTAAGATGTGTTCTTATTTGGATTGGAAGTATCGGTAGAGCGTCAGACACCATGTTTTATTGCATAGCGTTATGGCCGTTTGTGTTCTGAGTTCAAATCCCGCCGAGGTTAACTTTGCCTCTCATCTTTACGGGGTCGATAAAATAAAGCACCAGTAATTCACTGGAAAAATTGCTGTCCTTGTGCCAAAAGTAGAAACAATTATTGTAATCGTCCATGATAGAGAATTTAGAAAAAATATAAACAATAATTAAACAAAAGTAGACAAAACATGAAACAGTGCAATCGAAGCTGTTGCAAAGAATATCTGGTGTTATTCTTTAGTGATTGGATTTGGTAGGAAATAGGAATTGATTTATAAACTTCACATTCTTTTCATCACATGGAGAGAGACTAAATCATGTTTCTATGAATTCTTATTTCACGCTTAATAATTGATTTTTTTTTTGTTCTTTTTTTTTTACTTTTGGTATGTGGTCTTTCGTGTTTTTTTTTCTGATGTCTCCCTCAGTCTCTTTCTCTCACTCTCTTTACTCTCATTCTCTCCCCCTCACTCTGCCTATCTATTTATCTATCTATCAACTCTGTCTGTCTCACTGTCTGTCAGTGTTTGTGTTAATGTGTCTGCCGGTCTGTCCATCTCTCTCTCTCTCTCTCTCTCTCTATATATATATATATATATATATATATATATATATATAGGTGTGTATGTGTGTGTGTGTGTGCGGAGAGAGAGAGAGAGAGAGAGAGAGAGAGAGAGAGAGAGAGAGAGAGCATGTATATATGTATGTAGAAAGTTCAGTAAATCGGAAGAAAACTGGTGAGAGAACCAAAGTCAGCACTCGATGCAGAGTGAATACAATAAGAACAAAGTGGCGATGTTATATGGGAGATTTATTGCTCCATCCCGGTTACAAATGTTTCTCAAGTAGTTGGTATGGCACCCCAAGACTAGACTCCAAGTCTGCCTGATCATCAGACCAGTGTTAACACAGTGAAAATCATATCAGGATTTGATGTGATTTTTGTTATGTTAACATTGGTCTGAGGATCAGGCAGACTTGGAGTCTGTTCCTGAGAAAGAGTTTTTCGAAGAGTCGATTTGTAAACACACGTACACACTTATATATATATATATATATATATATATATATATATATATATATATATATATATATATATATATATATATATATAAAACAAAGAGGGTGTGGTAAGATACCAGGTGGACCATAACGCACCAGAGTACCCAATACTTAGGGTAGTAGAGTGGGTAATAGGAAAAGAGTCAGGACCCTGACGGCTGAGCTCCGGCCGATTCAACAGCTAGATCCGAACTTAGCCACTGCTATGAAGGAATTTAACTATGTACACGACATCCCAGGTCATTGACCACTCCCCGTGACAGACAAGAAAAACAAAAAAAATTTAGGAGTTTTTGCTTAAATATTTCTTCTTTTTTTTTGTTTTGACTGCATACCCATATATGGACTGTACCTCTTGATAAGTTCAGCTAGATTCCCGCCGATCTAATACATGTGGTGTAGCTCGGATCTAGCTGCCGATACGGCCGGAGCTCAGCCGTCGGGGTCCTGACTCTTTTCCTATATATATATATATATATATATATATATATATAGTATAAAAGAGAAAACAGGTAAGCATTAAGAGAAGGATTTTATCCAGGTATTTACGACCGTTTCATTGGTAAGTGCAACCTTATATTGCTATACTGCAAGTAGCAGCCACTCAATTATAATTGTTGTTCACAGTCCAAATTTTTAAAATAGTGAGTTACTCTTGAAATAATTCTTAATATATTCTTAATAATTCTCTATATATTAAGAATTATTTCAAGAGTAACTCACTATTTTGAAAATTTGGACTGTGAACAACAATTATAATTGAGTGGCTGCTATTTGCAGTATAGCAATATAAGGTTGCACTTACCAATGAAACGGTCGTAAATACCTGGATAAAATCCTTCTCTTAATGCTTACCTGTGTTTTCTCTTTTATACTTTATACTCCAAGATTGAACGGAATTCTTACAAACTTATGGAGTTACCCCTAACCGTACGTTGAAACCATCCATGAAACTGGCTTTCTTAACCAAAAACTGGATCACAATAAGCAATTTTTTGCTTCTCTAACTATATATATATATATATATATATATATATATATATATATATATATATATATATATATATATATATATATATATATATATATATATATATATATACGTATATATACAGGCGGGGAAATTAATACGACGGTGTACCTTAAATAAATTTAAAAGAAACAAAGTGCAGTATTTGCGGGTAGTGGATACCGCAATAGAAAATTTGAAAGATTTTTTTTTTTTCAGGATTTAGCAGATTAGGAAAAACCGAACAATATTTTACTCAATGGAAATTTTTGTGCAGTATCCACAGCTTGATGAATTTTATTTAAGGAACGAAATACTTTTTTTTATAGAAATCATGATAGTGGATCAACTCTAGAGGATCATCGTAAAATAGCCGGTGAAATGCAACCAGAAGTCTGTCGCATGTTTCCAAATATTGAGCGATTGCTCAGGCTACCTTTAATGTTTGCAACCAGTTCTTGTGAAGCTGAAACTTCTTTGAGCGCTCTGCAGAGACTCAAAACTTGGCTGCGATCGACCATGACTCAGCAAAGGTTGAACCATATTCTAATATGCTACGTTCATAGAGATGTTTTCAAAAAGATTAGTTGTGAAGAAATTGCTAAATTATTTATTGACAGCAATGCTGCGAGATATAATACATTTGGAAAGTTCTAAAAGACAGTAAATTTACTTTATATTTTTTTTTATTCAAACGTCTGTTTTATTTTTTGTTTATTTGATATAATAAATTTTTTTTAAGCTTATTTCTTTTTATATCTGAACTTCATTTGAATATATAAAATTTAATTAGCGTAAAATTTTACTCATGTGATAGGGTCCGGAAAAGGCATCATAAGTAATACTAACATGCTCCTTTAAGAATCAACAAATGTTGGTTTGTCCCTCTCACATTTTTAAGGCAAACGAGGTCCCTGATTTTACCAATGTCGTCAATGCTCCAGGAATAACTGCCACGTCTGTATTTATTATTGCCAGCCGTTTCTTTGCGTTGGTAGTTAAATGAGACTTGAACATATCCCACACCAAAAGGCTACGTTGTTTATTATGTCCACGTGGTCGCCTGCCCCATGTGTGATAGAGCCATAGCTTAATCCCTTCTTCATCCATCCATTCGTTGACATGTACATAAACTCCAACAACAAAAATTTAAGGTTCACATTTCATGCATTTTTTGGAGGACTTTATAAGGTCGCCTTGTACTCCGACATAATATACGGTGTATATATATATATATTCTAAATCCTAATTCTGTTCTCTCTCTCTCTCTCTCTCTGTAAATATATATACTTTTATAATGTATTATATATATATATATATATATATATATATATATATATATATATATATATATATATATATATATATATATAATACATTATAAAAAAAGAAGAAACATTAGATATAAATAAAAAGATATAATATACCTAAATTCCTTCATTATCCTCGACTACGTAGTTTCGTGGCTATTATGCAAACACATTACATCATAGAGATGCAGTATTTTTGTGAGGTTTGCCGACTTATCAAGAGGATACCTCATTTAGAGTTTCAAAACTGCATCTCTATATGATAATAGCCACGAAACTACGTAGTCAAGGATAATGAAGGAATTTAGGTATATTATATCATTTTATTTATATCTAATGTTTCTTCTTTCTTTATAATGTATTATATAGCTCTGATATTGAATCAATCTAATCCATCCAGATTATTTTGTCCCTATTATTCATAGAGCAACAACGGTTAAGGTTGGCACCACACAAATTCAGGGATATATGTTGGTATATGCATGTAAATGTATGTATTCGCATGTGTCTGTGTATTTATTTGTATTGTTTATAACTCCCTATGGTAGAGTAACCACTGAAGTATAGTGACTGCTGTTAAGCTTACACTAATTACACTTCTCGCCCTCCTAGCCAACTCTTCTACGGCCTTGGCATAAATACCCCCTCCGCCTTTTGTGGTATTTTTCTCTTGGCTTAGCTCTGTTTCTTGACCGCTGTAACACGTGATAAGTTCCCCCTCCGCCTTTCGGGATTCTATCTCGCGTCCTACGGACGTGTTTTGAAACTCTAAATGAAGTATCCTCTTGATAAGTCAGCAAACCTCACAAAAATACTGCATCTCTATGATGTAATGTTTTTGCATAACAGCCACGAAACTACGTAGTCGAGGATAATGAAGGAATTTAGGTATATTATATCTTTTTATTTATATCTAATGTTTCTTCTTTCTTTATAATGTATTATATAGCTCTGATACTGAATCAATCTAAACCATCCACATTATGTTGTCCCTATTATTCATAGAGCAACAACGGTTAAGGTTGGCACCACACAAATTCAGGGATATATGTGGGTATATGCATGTATATGTATGTATTCGCATGTGTCTGTGTATTTATTTGTATTGTATATATATATATATATATATATATAACAGAGTATTCTAGTTTGCTAGAAGCATTGTTGAACAGGAAACACGAATTTAAATAATTTTGAAAATCATACAGTGCACTAGAATATTAAAATTGACAAGATAACAATAGAATCTTACCGGAGCAAATTCAATAATCACAAATATTAAAAACCCATTATCAAGGGAGGTGATTCCGTGAATTACTGGTGGTAGTAATAAATATAGGCAGTCAATATACAGGCATAGTGTATATAATACGAAAAAACGATGAGGTTTCCTTTACATGTTTTTGTTGATTATTGACATGTCAGGTACGTTTTACAGATGATTGGCTCATGGTCACATTTGGAAGCTGTGGACCCGATTCCAGCATCGATGTGCTCGCTAGCCTCGAGGACGCAAGTGTCTGAAGTGGAGATCGATGTTGGACTAGTGTTCATAGCTTTTATATGTGACCTTGAGACAATCTTCTGTGAAACCTACGTAACAGGTCGATAATCATTAAGAATATGTAAACGAATCTTCATCGTGTTTTCCTATTACATATAAATATATATATATATATATATATATATATATATATATATATTATTATTACAATATATATATACATATATATATATATATATACATGTGTGTGTGTGTATATACATATATATATATATATATACATGTGTGTGTGTGTATATACATATATATATATATGTGTGTCTGTGTGTGTGTGTGTCTCTCTCTCTTTCTCTCTCTCTCTCTATATATATATATATATGGGTGTGTGTCTGTGTGTGTGTCTGTGTGTGTGTATTCTGGATTCAATCGGGTGTAACCACAGTAAGTAAGGTACTCAATACATAGTACAGTATAGTATGGTCCCGTAACTGCTGATACGGTCGTAGGAGCGACTCATTGACATACGGGAATTTTAAACCTGGTAGAGCCCATAGCTCTCCAGATCTGTAGAGTATATAAAATGTTTAATATAGAAATGGCTTCTACAGGACTAGAACTATTTCATCCGAACGAAATCTTCAGGAAAGCAATATATATATATACACACTCATACATACATATATGCATACGTACATATATATAAATCTCTCTATACATACATCAGCTTTACACTTAGATTGTTTTGCTGACTGCAATATATTCTGTGCTTGTCATGTTTGATGCATGTACATCTCAATTCTGCTGGAGATAATGATTTTTCCTTTCTTAGTCGTATAATAAACAGTTAAATAACAATATATACAAACGCACACAGATATTCATGTGGTGTCTCACCCCCTCTCTCTCTCTCTCTCTCTCTCTCTCTCTCTCTCTCTCTCTCTATATATATATATATATATATATATATATATATATGTATGTATATATGTATATTGGTACATGTATATATATATATCTGTGTATGAGTATCTGTGCATATGTGTATATATGTATGTATGTATATACATATATATATATATATATATATATATATATATATATATATATATATATATATATATATATATATATATATATATATATATGTATATATATATATATGTATATACCTACATTATATATATATATATATATATATACATTTATATATATATATATATACATTTATATATATATACATACATTATATATATGTATATACGTATATTCATAAATACATACATACACACACATGTGTATACTGTAATATGTCTTTAAAGGATCTTTCGTTTCTAAAATTCGGGTGTTGTTGAGACATATCACAAATGAAATGATGGACGAGCTGTCAGCTAATGTTACGAACAACAACAGCAAGAACAGCAGTAGTAGCAACAAAAACTATAAAAAAAGCAATAACAGCAATAAACCTATGCAGACCACCACCACCACCACCACTAATAAAAACAATAACAACAACCTCTATAACCATAACATCGTAGGCAAATAAATGTGACAATCACTGCAAGTGAGAAAACATTAAGATTTAGTTGGCTAGGTATTTTTTTACTAAAGCATTTTAGCCATTTGCAAGAATGGTATTTGATTAAATTGAATTGAACTTACTATCTTTTATAACTACCCCAGATAATCAGTACATAGTAGATAGATTCCTAGGTAAGCATGTTGGTATTAGCCTACGATTTTTAGGGTGTCTTTTTATGTTAAGGTCTAGAAGATTTATCCTCGTCTGTTATTTGTAAGTATAACATTTAACGTGAATTTTGTTTTGTTTTTTAGTGAAGAAGGAAAGGGAAGTATCTATGGCGTATTTCAGGACCTCAGTGTCAGTTTAGAAGAAAGGAAGGATGGAAGTAGTTATCCACAAAACAGAAACCTGGTGTGAAGTTTACATTGGAGTTGACTTTACTAGAGGCACCCGAGACCCAGGTGGGGATGTTAAACTCTGCGTTAGTTTAGATCTTTATACTCGAATTACATAGATAAATCATGTCTTTAGCACTGATTACCAAAATACGTAATGTTTTGGGCGTATTATCTGCTTTGTGTGGAGACTACATTTTAGACATTGCTGGGTGTATTAAAAGCCTATCTTTTGCATCTGGTTTGGCCCTATTATAAGCTTGGCTGGGGGACTATATTTCACATCTCGCCTGGGCTTATTCCCAACTTTTAGAGCCTACTCTTTACGTCTGGCAGGGAATAATAACCAACTTTGGGGAAATACATTTTACTTCTGGCCTAGGATAATTATCAGCTCAGGGAATTTATATTTTACATCTGATCTGTGCATATTACTAGCTATGTGCCGGGCACTACATTATATATCCAGTCTTACGCAATCTCAAGAAGATTTCCTATAACTTTCGAATCGATTAGTCAGAAAAAGCACATTTCATGGTATTTGTTGTGGTATCCTCAAACAGAAGATCCGGTCTGAATGCTCGCAACAGGGGATCTCGATAAAGGTACACATGAACTAGGTGAGGATATGTCTACAACTCAAACAGCTCATAGCAACATTTGAACTCAGAACGCAAAGAGTCGAAAATTAACACAAAGTTTCACATCTGACACGCTAACAATATACCGTTCTTGAATGGTGATTTATCGTTTAAAAAAAAAATGAAAAGCAAAGCTGACTTTAGTGGTATAAGTAGTCAGATTGAAAAGAGTCAGAACAAATTCTGCCAGACATTTTGTCCTAGATTCTTGTAATCTAATAGATGCATACGATAAGAGTTGCGTTGACATGCTTCAAGGACAGATGGTATAATCGCCGACACTCCTTTAATAGAACCGATAAACGTAAAAGCATGGCCCCTTCGGAACTGATCTGGAAGATTAAGTAGGACAGGACCCCATACTCTTTGGTTTGGTCCAATGTTCGAGAGGTACTCCCAGACGGAGGTGGCTCAGGCATTTACAGCCACTGTCTGAGTGAGCCCCTTAAAATACTTAGAGAGGGAACGCAGATGCTTAACAGAAAGGCTGAATTTTCCTTAAGCTCTATGGTAAATAACCCTTCCTCTCATGGTTCTAGGTGGATCACCCACTTCTCCTGTTTCTATTTCTTTTTGTCTTTATTTATTTCTAACTACCTCCTGAGGCCACCCTAAACACCTAGTAGGACTCATACCTTGCCTCCATGCATGCATTCCCTCGTGCATTCCGACCAACTATCCTGGATAGGCAACGTGTGATTTCACGAGGCGGTGCTGTTTGATTTACTATTAAGGGCTGGTTAGCTTATCCACCCAACCTCCTTAGGAATCAAGTCTACACCTCAGGATCGTGTCTAAATCTATTTTATACGTTTTTAGCATATTCTATATCTCTGTACGAACATCAATTTTGTGATACATATTAGGTGTTGGCATAGTCTAATCTTGGTACTTTTAGCAAATCTCAACATTTTGTTCCTTTTGTTGTTGTTTTTTCTTTCTTATTTTTCTACATCTGTATCATTTATTTTAACTTTTCGCTTGTTATCTATTCCTTATTTATTTAATAGTCATCTATCTTCAACGAGAATGTTATGTTAATTTTATTGTCATTTTCATATGTCAACACTAATTCTCACTTAATCTATATTGTACTACATACTGGCTAGACTAGTTATATCATATTATATTATCACTACTGTCACTACTACTACGGTCACTGATGTCGAGTACCACTAACAATTCCTATTTAACTGAGGTATCTTCGATACAGCCTGGACTGATATTGTTGTTGCTGTAGACAAATCCATCTGCCACAGCATCTGAATTCTAAGGTTAACCCATATCTAAAGGATGCAGTCTCACAGGTGTGGAAGAATGCCATTCTCACCTTCCTCTTCAAGAAGACTTACACAGATGTTTATGACAACTACACTGGGATCTCTTAACTAGTAATTGTTGGTAAAATTTGTGCCAGAATTCTACATAATATTCTACTGATACACGTTGCACCTAAACTTTTGCTGGAACCTCAGTGTGGTCTCCAACCATATCGGGGCACTGTAGATATAATCTTCACTGCGTAGCAGATGGAGAAGTATAGTGAGAAACATCTTGATCTGTACAATTGCTTTAATGATCTCACGAAGATCATTGACCCCGTGAAGAAGCAAGCTCTTTGGAGTATTCCCTTAAAGCTGGGATAGTATGATAAAATTCACAGAGCTTATACATTCATCGTAAGATGGCATGAGGGTTGGTTTTGTGTCAATGGTAAGCTACTAAAACATTTCTCAGTTGAGACAGGAGTGAAACAAAGTGGCCTGCTCACTCCCAATCTGTTTGCCATATACTTTGCAGTTGTTATGTTAAAATCAGTCACCAATACCGATGTAGGCATAGATATACGTTATCGAACAACAGGAAGTCTCTTTAACACCTGACAATTCCTTGCTGCATCGAATGTATATATATATATATATAAATAATAGGTTGACGAGACTAGCATGGGTTTCACTGCTAGTACCAGTTGCATCTATAGTATATATATATATATTAAATTGATACGTGATCTTTATGCAGACGACAGTGATCTTGTTAGCCACGCTCACAGTCAGGTATTAGTGTGAACAAGGAAGTTGAAGTATATGATGCATGTGTACTTACAGCCTTGCTGTATGAAAGTGGGGTATACTGTGGACATATCCAGTGACTAGAAACGTTTTCGCCAAAAATACTTGCGCTCCAACCTAAAAATCTTATGGAAGGATAATAAACCAGATACTGCTGTGCTGTGGCGGGTCTGTTTGCGAAGCATAGAAACCATGATCGTGAAACGGTGTGCTCGGTGTTCAGGTTACATAGTACGCCTAGAGGACAGCAGACTCCCAAAACAAGTAATGCATGGAGGGCTGTTGCAAGGCAAAAGCCCACAGTGCAAGTCACACAAGCGATTTAAAGATTACATGAGGGATAATTCGAAGAAGATCAACAGAAATACAAAATTGGGAACATATTGAAACGGACAGAAGTTAGTGGTGAAATCTGATTGCTATTGGTATTAAAGAATTTCAACAGAAGCGGAGGGGCTTTTGTGAAATGAAGCAAGTAGCTAAATCTATGAGGGCTGTTAATCCGCTCCCAGAACGTCAAAAGGACCCTTACCTATGAGGGATCCAGATTTCATATTCATAGAAATAAACCCTTTGAATACCCCATACATCTTCATTTTGTATGTGATATCTGTACCAAAATGTGTCACACTACAGGTGGATTAACACGTTATCACAAAATATGCCAAGCCAATCAAACTGAAGCTGGCGAAAAACATACGTGCGTAAGTCATTTCCTGGTTTGATGAGCCACCTAAGGTGACATCAGTGACAGCAACATCAATATCACGTTCCTATAAATGTCTGTTTTTCCATTTTTTCTAAGACGTGGTCGTATTGGCACCTGTTGGCTTTCACTCCTTTACTTTAAATTTATTTTGCTCGGGCTTCCCTTGTATTGACTTCTCTGAGTTTAGTTTATTTTAGCAACTTTTCATTGAACAATCAATGGTACATTTGGTCATTTTTGCTCATTACTTCATGTAGCTCTACACTTCCTTTTCGGCTGAGTTAGAAATGACGGACTAGTTGGTGAGCTACTTTTAGCGTTCCTGTGTACCTGTCACTCTCTCCCCCTTTCACTCTCCCATTACACCCTCTCTCTTACATACTCTCACTATTTTTACTTTTTGAATGTTTGCTCACCTGCCCTGTTCGTTGCGTCATCTTTACCTACTACTCACACACACACGTGTATGTGTGCGCGTGTGTGTGTATATCTCTCTCCCACTCTCACCATCTCTATATACAAAATAAATAGATGCCACGTCCAGGATGCGCATACTAGTTGTTCAATCAACTAAACTGCATAGTTAATGAGATTATCATAAACGCGGATAAGTTTATTGCATGCAATTGTACTTACTCTTTATGTAATGAACATACTGAATGAACGTGTTAACCATGCCTGTTGCTACCACAGGAATCAACTCCCTAGCAGGTTTCTGCACAAATACTGCTTCCTCAGTTTCAGTGAAAACAATCCAGAAATTATGAACGCCACATTAACTACATATATATATATATATATATATATATATATACGCCCCCCCCCCATATATATATAATACAAGGACGATTCGTTATGCCTTAATTACGTTTATTGCTTGGTGACGTACGTTTCGCTATTGATCAGCTCATGGTTCGATCTGTTTTGATCTGGTCCGACTCTTGATATATACATATATATACTTCGTTTTTTGTAGTTGTTTTCAAGGATTTTCTATCTGAAAACGTGTATTGAAACAGATATTGTTATACTTTGGGAGGGCCCTGCTGCCCCCCCCCCCCCAAAAAAACACGTACCTGTTAGATTTTACTTTAATTTATTTTAAACTTCCAGTTGGTTAATTTTATGAGAAAACGGTGTAGGACAGAACACAGGAGAGACACAAAATAACAAATTAGTCACTGAGGAGGTGACAGAATGTGTGACGAATGTGTGACAATAAACAAATATACATTCATCCGGTTATTAAACTAACAAACTTGAAATGTATAATAAATTGAAGTGAAAACTAATAGGTGCGTATGTTTTTATTGGCAGCACGAACCTGCCAAAGTATATATATATATATATATATATATATATATATATATATATATATATATACAAAACAGTGGATATAGAGAAAAGGGGAAGTTAGAAATAGCACGGAAATATATTTTAGGGTCTGTTTTTCTTTTTTATCCTTTCTTTGATTCGTCAAAGTAACATTATTGAAAACATGATAGGGACAATTATTTAAAAAAAGAGTTTTATAATGTATATAAAGTATATAAAGTATATAAAGTATTACCGGTTTCGATGTATTATTAAAATTCATCTTATCAAATGTTGAGTATTACAATTAAAAATAATTAATAGGAATTAAAAGTTAAGAATTAAATATTTAAAATTAAGTGTTGGAGTAAGTTTTTTCCCCATCTTCCTTGCTCAGAAGGGGACTGGAGAACGAATTCTTGTGTATAGAGAGAGAAGTGTGTAGTCATAATAGTAGCAGTGGTTGTGTTTCTTCACAGAATAAAATTGTTTTTTGGCGGCAAAGGAAATATTCTGTAAATATGTGTGTGTATATCTGATTGTGTTAATTGACTGGTCAAGAGTTCCCATTTGAATTCGTGACCAGTCAATGAATAAACTACCAACAATGCTGCTACTATTATGGCTACACTCCTCTCTCTATACACAAGAACTCATTCTTCAGTCCACCTCTGAGCAAGGAATATGGGAAAAAAACAGACCCAAAAATATATTTTCCATGCTATTTCCAACTTCACCAGTTGCCCCCTCTCTCTCTCTCTGTATATATAAATATATATATATACATACACACAGACGCACACACATACACACACATAGACACACACACACACACACACACACACACACACACACACACACACACACACACACACACACATATATATATATATATATATATATATATATATACATATACATACTTAAATACAGTCACTAAATACACTTCAGATATAAGTTTGTTTGTTTTTAACATGCCGATGCTTTTGAGAATGTACACGTGCAACATTTAATTAGATAAAACCTTTAATCTTTTATTCTGTTATATCTCTGTCTTATCCCTTTATTTTATTTTATTGTATTATTGTTGCTCTTCTAGTTAAATTTTCATCTCAACTATATCATTTTTGAAATCAGAAATTACATTTAAATTTTGTTAATTGCTGCAATTAATTCACAACTTTCAAATTAAATTATCTTTCTACATTGATTTTGTTTATTACATTTAACATTTAAAAAAATATTTAATTATCATTAACATTCTTGGGAAAAAGATACTTATTTGGCTTTTGCACATATCTATATGTGTTTGCGTATATGTGTATGAATACACATGTGCAAAAATAAATGTGTACCTACACAGACACACACACACACACATATATATATATATATGTATGTATATGTAGTATGCATATATGTTTATATATATATATATATATATATATGTGTGTGCGTGTGTGTGTGTGTGTGTATGTATATATAGTATATATATATATATAATGTGTGTGTGTGTGTAAGTATGTATATATAGTATATAGTATATATATATATATATATATATATATATATATATATATATATATATATATATATATATATATATATATATATATGTGTGTGTGTGTGTGTGTGTATGTATGTATATATAGTATATATATATATATATATATATATATGCGTGTGAACGCTTATACATATCTTATATATTACGAAAGTGAAAACAAATAACCACCTGTGCGATGTCGACTGTTTTTCACTATCGACTTCCTTCATCTTGTTTCTGTGACTCTGCTACCTACTTTGTCTTTTGTGGTACGTGGTAGACATACATCTATACAAACATACATACATTCATACATACCTACGTATATAAATATTTATCTCTTTCTATATTTATATATAAACAATGTTGCCTCTGATCGAGACGAAGTGAGAGTGTATTTGAATATATATAAAAATGAGAAATTCATCGCTAGAACAGCCGTTCAAACAGCCAAACACCACCAAAGACAACGATGGGTAAAAATACCCCAGAGGACAGAGAGAAGAGAGCTATGGTCAACAACGTAACAATCCACAAGGTGAGCAACGGGCAGATGAAATAGAGAAAAGATTGAAATAGGAGGAGCACAAGGAAAAGTACGCTGGCACACAGAAGTGATTGGAAGAAAGAAATGAATAAAGTACAAGACAAGTTTACACAAACCTTCCTCAGATTTCAAACCAGCAAAATGGTTTTGCACGATTTTAATTTTTCTAAATGTTATATGTATTCATATACAATCTCGCTTCATCTCGATCAGAAACAACATTGTTTTAATTTTATGATAGCAATGATTAGCTTTCTATTTAGGACAGACACGACAGCTTGAAGTCCACCATCCCATTATTTTATCTTTTTAATTTTCTTTTTCCATTCTTCTATTTGTGATGTTTTTTTTTTGTTTTTTGTTTTTTAACACATACATCATGCCAGCAGAAATATTTATTTTTCTGTTGCACGATCCAGCATTTTAATATGGTACTCTCAATTAAATCTGATGCAGACATGTTAAACACACGCCCATCAGCTTTGCTGTGCCTATCTGTGCGGAATCTTTAGCAATATACTTGGAAATTGAGACGATTTCATTTCGTTAAAACTTAAGATATAAAAACTTATTTCATAACAACAGCAATGAAAAGTATGTCTTCAATAATAATGATGACGATAATAGAAAACTTGTATTTTTTATTACAAGTTACAATTGATTTTTTTTTTCATGTCAATGAAAAGTATGTCTTCAATAATAATGATGACGATAATAGAAAAATTGTATTTTTTATTACAAGTTACAAATGATTTTTTTTCATGTATATATATGTATACATGAAAAAAAATCAATTGTAACTTGTAATAAAAAATATAATTTTACTATTATCGTCATCATTATTATTGAAGACATACTTTTCATTGCTGTTGTTATATATACAAGTAGAAAAAACACCCTTCGGGTGGTTTTCTGCTAGCATGTGTAGTGTGTATATTATACACAAATATATATGCATGTAAATAAAATTATAATTGATAATATACACAGAAATTGAACGAAGACTGTGTTACACTGTCTTCTGTAACCAATAACCTAATACATGATACATTTAAAAAAGGACGATATTATATATAAACTGCATTAGGGGAAAATTAGCGACGGAAATATATGCGATTATAAGTGTTATAATATAACGGCCGCTAACCGTAAGTGTTGACATTTGACAATTTTAAAGGGAATCTTTAAATAAGCTATAAAATATGTTTAATCAACAGCCACGAAATTTAGTAGATAAATTATGTAATATTCATTCATTATTTTATCGTAAGGATTAACTTTGCGGGGTCGATAAAATAAAGTACCAGTAATACACTGGGTAATTGCTGGCCTTGTGCCTAACGTAGAAACAATTATTTATTGAAAGTAATCCAACTTATTTTACAAACGGGGTAAAAAAAATATATTCTGGATGCAGTCCCGCACTCCTTTCTTTATTATAGTTAAGATATATGTATATATATATATATATATATATATATATATATATATAGGAACAAGTATGACCCCGACGGCAGAGCTCAAGCTGTTTCGACGGCTAATCCTGGACTAGAATTAGCCGTCGAAATGGTTTGAGCTCTGCCGTCGGGGTCATACTTGTTCCTATTACCCACTCTACTACCCTAAGTATTGAGTACTTTGGTGCGTTATGGTCCATCTGGTTCCTTACCACATTTCCTTCGTTATATATATATATATATATATATATATATTTACAGTTTATATATATATATTTACAATTTATATATATATATTTAAAGTTAACCCCCGGCATTCACGGTCGAGGTTGTTCACGGAATTTTCCTTAGAACCTAACTAATAATTGTTCGTGGAAACCACCGTATATTCGGGGAATCAAAAATATCTTCCGCGATATTTTATGGCTTTTTTCGTGGCAATATATATTTTTTTCCCGCTTTTTAACGCTAAATTATTAATAACAATATACCGTGTTTGCCGGCCTATATTTTACGTTATGTTTGGACGTTTATAGGCATTTTATTGACTACATCCAATATTCGCGTTTTCTTGCTTTGCGAGGGCGCTTTAGGAACGTAACACCCGTGAATATCGTATATATATATATATATAATTGGTGTGGGATGCTTAAAGCGTCCGTAAGCAGTATGCCGTTTGAGCACTCGATGCTCTGACAGAGCAGAGTATAATATCACATAAGAAACAGAGAATCGGTGGTGCGACGAATAAGATTTATTAGACATATTACAATCGTAGAAACGAGACATATCCGAGGATCTTGCGATTTCAGAGTCAGGTTTGATCACTGCATCGATCGTGCCTCGAGCTGGTCGCCAGAAAAACGTTTGTAATAAGTCTAATAAATCTTATTCGTTGCACCACTTATTCTCCGTTTCTTATGTGATATATATATATAATATATATATATAATATATATATAAAATATATATATATACGAGGTGTGTCAGAAACATTCCAGGACTGATGTCACAAAAGATTTATTTCAAACCCAAACTTCACACTAAGAGTTTTCTCCTTCAAAGTAATTCCCCTGGAGTATGTAACTGTAATCTTAGCTCTCTGCAGCGATCAAACTTTTTTCTTCATAATTTTATATACATGTCCTCTGTTTCAGGTCGTCAAGCAATGAGCACAGAGCAACGAACAAACTTTAAGTTTCTGTTACGGTTGGGGAAAACTCCGCTGCAGCAAGTGTATGGAGATGAGACGATGTCACGCTCACGTGTTTTTGAGTGGTGCAAGAGGTTTAAAGAAGGACGCGAGGGCGTGCAAAATTACCCCAGGAGCGGAAGGCCTTCAACAACCAGGACTGATGTCAACGTTGAGCGCGTCAGGGATCGTCGGCTGACTGTTCGACTGATCGCAAATGAGCTGGGCATGAATCGGGACAGCTTTTGGAAGATTCTCACTGAAGATTTGGACATGCGGAAAGTCTGCGCGAAGATGGTGCCAAAACTGCTGAACGATGACCAGAAGGGTCCACACATGCAAGTGTGCCAGGACATCCTCGAGCGTTTTGAAACCAAACCAGACTGCTAGGGACAGTCATTACCGGTGATGAGTCGTGGATCTTCAAGTACAAAAAAGGCCGTGACGACGGAACTGTGGAGGATCCCGGAAGAATCCTTCCAGGAGTGCATGCAAGCGTGGCAGAAAAGGATGGAAAAGTGCATTAGACTCCAGGGGGATTACTTTGAAGGAGAAAACCCCCTTATATGTGAAGTTTGGGTTTGAAATAAATCTTTTGTGACATCAGTCCTGGAACGTTTCTGACACATCTCGTATATATATATATATATATATATATATATCCGTATGTGGTTGACGGCTGTGAGAAAATATTGCTCAGTATCGAAGTAGAGTGTTAACATTCATTTTATTAAGGCTAAATAGTGAGTCTTGAAACTCTAGAATTTCGCCTATTTATCACAAGGTCATCTGCCAAGAACTAAAGTTTCGAAAGCAGACACAGTATAAATAAAGGAGGATTCGCTGTGAGGGGGAAGGATTTAATGGACAGTACACCAGATAACCCACTACCCCACTGATTACCTACCAGATATTGATGTGTGCCGGATTGTTTAAATGTCGGAAGACACTAGTCGAGACTCGAAATCTCGGTAACCACTGCCACCCCTAAGCCACATTAATTGTGGGTAACCCAGCATTAAAAACAATGTTTCATATATTCCGCCACTCTTATGTTTATGTCATATGCCATACATTATACTCTATAATTCCATTACCTCTACCATATTTTAGTTTACTTTATATTATATTATTCTTATGATTTTCCAATTTTTTAATTTTAAATTTCTTTTCTTCTAATTGGTCATTCTGTCGGCAGTATCAGTAGAGGGTTGTACGCCCTGCTTTGCAGCATAGAGTTACGGCCCTTTACGGTCTGAGTTCAAATCCAGCCGAGGTTAGCTTTGCCTTTCATCCTTACGGGGTCGATAAAATAAAGTACCAGTAATACACTGGGATAATTGCTGGTCTTGCGCCAAAAGTTGAAACAATTATCTTTCCAACTTTTCAAATTTTTATTTTTTCCATTTTTTATTTATTCTCTATTTTTCAGGTTTTTCATTGTTCTTTACTTCCTTTATTCCCCATACCTTATATCTTATATAAGCCTAACAGCCACACCACAGCGACACCACAACTATCATCATCATATATAAATCTATAATATTTCCATAACCTTCATTGTAGTTAATTCCTTTATACCTCAATAAGTTATATTCATATATCTTATATATTTCACCGATTTACTTAACCCCAATACGACCCTGCGATCACTCACTCATTCACCCATCACAGCTTCTATAATTTTATGCTCCCATAATCTTCATCGTAATTGAATCTTTAATTTTTAAACTACATCACTTTATAGTCTTTATTCATTCGCACTACACCAACGATACCGCCGTCACCGTCACTACCCCTCCCCCACCACAGTACCCATACCCCCACTCGCCCATCGTATATTTTATATTCATATATATATATATATATGCAGAGGTTATATTTAATTTGTTGGGATTCAACAAGCTTAAAAATATTTATAACTGATATAAAGCACTCAACAAACTAGTGGAGTAAATATACAATATATTAACAAATGGAAACTATATTTATAAAACCATATTTATTTTATTATACATATTTCAAGGGCCACCAAGGGAAATTATGGTGCGCTTTCATCAGATAAAATACAATACAGATTAGTTTTATAAATAAATATTGACATACCCTGAAAAAAGACAACCTTAACGGTTGGAGCTTCCTAGACAGTCAGGAAGCTCCAACCGCTAAGGTTGTCTTTTTTCAGGGTATGTCAATATTTATTTATAAAACTAATCTGTATTGTATTTTATCTGATGAAAGCGCACCATAAGTTGCCTTGGTGGCCCTTGAAATATGTATAATAAAATAAATATAGTTTTATAAATATAGTTTCTATTTGTTAATATATTGTATATATATATATATATATATATATATATATATATATAAGTAGTAACACAACAGTTAGTTCACCATACCGAGAACAATTGTTTCACCCTATGCAGATCTTCAGCTCGGACTGGTAATGGTTATACGGAATCATTACCAGTCCGAGCTGAAGATCCGCATGCATAAGGTGAAACAATTGTTCTCGGTATGGTGAACTAACTGTTGTGTTACCACTTCTACCAAACTCGTCCCATGGACTGAGTGCTCTAACACTACGGATATTATCTTCCATTGTTCTACCTTTATATATATATAAAGAGTCAGGACCCCGACGGCTGATCTCCGACGTTTCGACAGCTGGTTCGGGTCTACCTGTCGAAACGGCCGGAGCTCAGCCGTCGAGTCCTGACTCTTTTCCTATTATACACTCTACTACCCTAAGTATTGGGTACTGTGGCGCCTAATGATCCACCTGGTATATTACCACACCTTTTTTGTTATTTATATATATATATATATATATATATATATATATATATGTGTGTGTGTGTGTGTGTGTAGATAAATCATAATATATATATAAATCACAATATATATATATAAATATACAACAAAATATAAGTGCCCACAATGCATTTAAATGTAAAAAAACCATGAATATACCACCAACGCATCAAACTAACCATAATACTGAAATAAACCGCAACAAACCACCATCTCCTTCACATATAACAAGTCGAGTAAATTCCACACAAAATTTGATTAACACTCCTAATATTCACGAATGGTTGTAACTGTAGAAACAAAGGGAATAGCCCATTAAAAGGAAATTGCCTTATTAATAACATAGTATATAAATGTAAAATTAGCACTAAGGACTCACTTATTCATATATAGGAACTACTTCTAACCAATTTAAAGTAAGATTTAATATCCACAAACATATTTTAAAAAATGCCGCATTAGCTAATACAACATCCTTAGCTGAAATAATTAATAATTATAGAAAAAAGAATATCGATTATAACCCTACCTGGAGTGTGATCAAAAGGGCCACCCCTTATCAAAATAACAGATATGAGTGTAGATTATGTTCCCAAGAACTTTTTGAAATAATGAAATCTAAGGATATCCTATTAAATAAGCGACTAGAATTAATTATATCGTGCAATCATAGAATTAGAAGAACTTTCAAATATTATAAACCTAATTAATATATAATTACTCTTATACTTTACAAATTATTATAATTAGTTCTTTTAATTTAGTTAACCTATAATTAGTATTTTACTACTGAGAACTTCATAATTTTATTTCCCTTTTACAGCTCTCTTTTCCTAAAATTAATACCTATAAGGTAAGTATGCATGTATACGTACATACATATATGTATACAGACGTACAGTAGCATGCACATATATATATATATATACATATATATATACATATGCATACAGGTACACATACATATATGCACGTATCAGTTTAGCGGCGCCTATTATAACGTCGCTTTGTTCGTTTGTAAACAAACTGAACAGCCTGAATTTATGCCATACGGTGTTAAGGCAACCACGTCACCTTTTTGTTCAACACTGACATAGGAACGATGTACTAGTTTCAAGCTTGTTAGCTATCATCAGCACCGTTTACCCATCTGCCAGATAGTTGAACGTTCGAAAGTATATACTTTCCTTATGAAAATTAACGGCTAAGCAGCCTAATTTGCATATTGAGTGAGTTAAATCGGTCAGGCATACCGAAAACGATAAATTGAATGCATATATGTATGTGTACCTGTATGCATATGTATATATATATGTATATATATATGTATATATATATATATATATGTGCATGCTACTGTACGTCTGTATACATATATGTATGTACGTATACATGCATACTTACATTTAAGTAAGTGCCATACTAAGAGTGAGAAATGAAATTTCGTTTTCATTTTGTTTCAATTTATCGTTTTCGGTATGCCTGACCGATTTAACTCACTCAATATGCAAATTAGGCTGCTCAGCCGTTAATTTTCATAAGGAAAGTACATACTTTCGAACGTTCAACTATCTGGCAGATGGGTAAACGGTGCTGATGATAGCTAACAAGCTTGAAACTAGTACATCGTTCCTGTGTCAGTGTTGAACAAAAAGGTGACGTGGTTGCCTTAACACCGTATGGCATAAATTCAGGCTGTTCAGTTTGTTTACAAACGAACAA
>OZ024743.1:289413086-289433086 GCA_964016885.1 Eledone cirrhosa | reverse complement strand
GTTAAATTACCGAAATACATTCTTTTTATTTTGTTATGTTCAATAGATACGGAGTGAAGTTTAATTAATAAATTAGTCAAACTGACAAATCTCTTTTCATACAAATGATTTATGAGTTTGAACAGGACGTGACCTCTCTTTTCGGCCATGTTATTCCTGCGCAGTCGTTAACGTACACATGTTCAACCTGAATATCAGCAGCATCAATCTCACTAGTATTCAAGTGCCTGACAGTGAATATTATGTGTGCCAACCCATAGTTAGTTAGGCCAGCCCCTGCTAGAGTCAAAGTAACAAATTTCATTTTCCAGAATTTTCTCTCCATTTGATAAATCCCCAGTTATATACTTGATTCTCCAATTGAAATTAGATAGCATATTTGATGAAGATAGACTTGTAGAAATCTTACTAAACACATACAAATAATTTTCTATCCTTAAAAATAACCGATACGAGAAAACTATTTCCAAATCAAATATGAAGATTTTTTAAATTTATTTTAAACATTGCACTAGGTAGGTAGTCAGGCCGAGTTCCGGTCCTGACCAACGCAACAGAATACATTTTCAACGATTACCTGTCAAACATTGCCATCCATTGGCAGTATCTTGCTTCTCGATATGATATCCAACAGGTTTACTCTTACCGTGAGGTGGAACCTACAGGACCAGATTACTATTTCCTCCTCTTGTGCCCCATGGCTTGACAGATGACAGATGAAGAAGATTATCTCCCTTAACTACCTCTTCATGAGATCATAAATGAAAATTATAGCTTAGTTGACACGAGAAAAAGAGAGAAAAGAAAACGAATTCGATGTCAAATAGACTGAGTCACTGGAGCGTTGGGTAAAACGGCCGTGTGGTATCTATCCTTCCAGTTCAAATACTCACGAGGTCAATTTCGCCTCTCATCTTTTCAGGTTCGATAAAATAAAGTGAAGTGAAGTGTGGTTGATAAGCGGAAGTTTTAGAGTAGTTGGCGAGTTGTTTGTGGTATTTCATCTAAACTAATTGGGTGGTATCCATTATTCTGGTTATCGCCATCACATCGTCCTTGGGTGCTATCAAGCGAGTTCACTTTCTTACAAGAATTCGGTCTAAGTCACCAGGAAGATGCTCGGAAAAGGTAATGGGCACTGCATTTGCGCATCTGATTAACCAGTAAATTCTCGCACTAAATGTCTAAAGAATCTAGTAGTTTCGAGATAGTAAGTTTAGAATAAATATGTTAGATACTGTAAGTATTAACGGTCATTTAACTTGTCACTCTACTGCTGCGGCTAATGTTGCTGCTAGTGCTTTGTTTAGTCAAACTAGAGCAAGAAAACCTATGATCAAAGGAGTTCCAACTAAAAGCATCAGATCATTTCGAATAACATGGACTACATAGTCACGTCTCTTCCGTATACTAATTATAGCATGATAGGATTTGAAGGATAGGCAATCTTTGAGCATCCATCCCACGCCTCCCAGGACAGGCCGCAGGCCATCACCATTTTCACGGCATGAAATGGAGATTTCAATATATATTTCGAACAGTCCCATCTATTTAAGACCTGAATGCATCCCTTGTTAACCCGCCACATCAATTGATTGTGAGAGTTTTCTTGGAAGCTACAGGGGTCACACATTGCTCCATCTTCCCTAGTAGTTTATTGATTTGGGGATTACTTATTCGTCCGGCAGCTACCCACTTATATCGCAATTAACCATCATATCTGGGGGTCACATCGTGATCCGTTCCCTGGTAGAACAAATCTGCCGAGATCCCAAACAGGGTTCAGAAAGGAGAAAACATTTATCAATTGGAAAATGGGACATCACTAACCTTGCAGGTTAAGAGCAGGATCTGATGGAGGAGGCGGATTCTACCGGCTAGATATAGTCAGGGTTTCGTCAACAAAGATCTGTGGTTCTCGTACTGAAGATTTGGATGGAGTATGGAAATTCCTCTATTACAAGTGTAGCGCTAGAAATGCTTGCACAGGCGGGAGTGGGGATACTCACAAGGCCTGTCTATCAGAATGTGTTATGGACTGGATACGGAGTGAGGATTTGCTTCTTGAATCTTGGGTTGAAAAATAAGTCTCTATGGATGGTGCAAGTTTATGCACCAAACAAAAGGGGCTGAGCCTTCAACTGATCACCATCTAGTTATCTGCAACTCATGACTACCTAAAACTAAAGAAGCCCACAAAGCTGGCAGGTCCAGGTTGGCCTACAAAATAAAGTGGGAAGAGTTTGGGCATAAGGAACTCAAGACCAGGTATGCATATACAACTGCAGCCAAATTCTTAGAACTGCCTAAGCAAACTGATGACGTTGAGACAGAGTGGTAACTATTCAGCTCAGTAGTTTCTGCTTCAGCTGTTATATACTGCGGGCAAAAGAGGCTTGGGGTGGCGTCCGATGGCAGGTGGACTCTATGGTTATATCAAGGGGTCAAAGATGCCATCCGAGCAAAGAAGTAGACCTACAAATATTGACTTGTAGACAAATCTTCCTTCTTGCACTTGCGGTACAAGCAGGGAAGAAGAAGAAGAAGAAGAAGAAGAAGAAGAAGAAGAAGAAGAAGAAGAAGAAGAAGAAGAAGAAGAAGAAGAAGAATTGAAGGAGATATTTGTTCTTTTATTGGCCATTCAGTCAGAATATAAACCAGATTTAGCTGATGAATTTACTGTTGTCGCTTATTATGTTATCGTTGTTTTTATTGTTGTTTTATGCTGTTGCTGTTGTAGTTAGTGCCATTGATCTTGTTACTTTCTTTTTTAGTTACAGTGGGAAGTCAGCACTGGACGTGCAAACCTATGAACCTAGCCACAATCATACAAGAATTTG
Organism: Eledone cirrhosa; assembly: GCA_964016885.1. Classification (NCBI taxonomy): domain Eukaryota; kingdom Metazoa; phylum Mollusca; class Cephalopoda; order Octopoda; family Eledonidae; genus Eledone; species Eledone cirrhosa. The sequence goes on along the minus strand of OZ024743.1, from coordinate 289,430,246 downwards.
AACATTTTCGAGGCTTCTGCATTATACCAAATCTTATTCTATATATTATTTATGATATCGGTTAATTTGAAGGTAATTTAGCTGCTAATTCTAACCCTTGAAGTTAAATATTTATATGTAAATATGTGTTAATGTTTATATGCTTTTAGTGTTGTACACTATAATTGCATGATCCATTTATTTTTTTCATTCTGTCTGGAATACCAATGGAACTAGAATATGTATAGGCTAATCGTAGAATTGTAGGTAAGTGTATATAAAAAAAAGAAACACAAACATCGCACCTGTCATTCGGGATGGAGCTCCTCGCTGAACGTTTCATCGGCGCCATTAAGTGATATCTATGGTCACAAAAAATAAATTCGGTACCCTTTATATATGGGGAGGGGGGGGGAGGAGGGGCTTCGGTGACAGCCCAGTCACTAGCTCCATACATCCGCCACTGCGTCATAAACTATATATATATAATAAACATAAAAAATGTATTTCAAAAATCAAACAACAGAACAGCTTGTAATTTACTGTACACCTTAAAATGTTGTTTATATAATATACAGAATCATGCAGACAATTACATTCATAAATCATGAAGTAAACAAGCACACGCACAAATCGCCCCCACACACTCATTTATATATATATATTTCATGTATTCGTATATGGCTGACTGAATACGCACGTGTGATATTTTCGCATTTTTCTCTGTTGATTCTTCCTCTCACTCACGATGTTTTTATTTCCTCTTTTATTTCTCTATTCTCATTCTATCTTCTGGTGAAAGATTAGTTTCCAAAACGTGAAGGCTCGTCGCCAATTACTTCCAGCGTTAAACAATATATTTCTTCATTGTACTTTGTCACATGGTTTGTTATTTCTCTTTACTTTTTACATACATACATGTATATATATATATATATATATATATATATATATATATATATATATATATATATATATATATATATATATATATATATATATATATATATATATATATATATATATATATATATATGTTAGTAAAAAGGAAAAGAAAATGGTGACAAATTTTTCCCAGTGAAAAATTTGTCAGCATTTTCTTTTCCCTTTTACTAATATATCACAACTCTATTTAAAAAAAAAAAATATATATATATACATATATATATATATATACACACATATATATATATATATATATATATATATATATATATATATATAAAACGAAGTAAGTGTGGCAAAGAACCAGATGGACCATAACGCACCAGATTACTCAATACTTAGGGTAGTAGAGTGGGTAATAGGAAAATGTTTAAACCCGATAGCAGCTGCTTTAGAATCTAGAGACTTTTTTAATCATTTTTTTACTATTTAATTTTTTTCTGATTTTTTTCTTTTAATCTCAAATCATTAACCTTTTAATTTTATAACGTCCCACTCTCAGATTGCTTTTTCGCCTGCTTTCTACCTAGCCTAATTTCATACACACTCCTTAGAATTTGCTGTATAGAATTCACTTTCAACGCTTGACCGGCTCCACCCACTCCGTCATTGTTATACAGGCAAGTTCAGCCACCCCCACCTTCCACCCACCACCATGAAAGATTTAATTGTGATTACAAGAAATTTTGACCAATCTTTTTGACAACTACAATCTTCCCATATGAGGAATTACCCCTTGAAAAGTTCGGCTATTTATTACCATGCTAAAAATTCTAATTTAGTCGAGAAATAGCCGTCGAAATGGCTTGAGCTCTGCCGTCGGGGTTAAACATTTTCCTATATATATGTATATATATATATATATATGCATGCACATATACATATATATATGTGCGCGCGTGTGTGTGTGTGTGTGTGTGTGTGTGTGTGTGTGTGTGTGTGTGTGTGTGTGTGTGTAATTAATAAATAAATAACGAGGGTTTAATAAATTATTCAATTGATTTACACGCGTTTCTTTCAAATTTGAATAATACAAAAAAGATAGATTTTTAACCAACCGCAAGTCCGAATGTCTCCAAACACGAAACAATTCGAAATCATATTCGAGCTTTGAATATTTCTCTGCCATATATAGTTGTATTATCAACTCATCTAATCTCTTTCTTTCTGTGTGTATATATATATATATATATATATATATATATATATATATATATATATATATATATATATATATAGATATATATTATGCTAATTGGGAGAGGAAATGGTGTATATATATTACCAAATGATTCTATGGACATACTTTATAGTATATTGCTCTGATTATTTAATTTATTAATTCATCATTGAGCCACGTCGTGAATGGTTGCCAAAACATATATATCTGTGACTTTGTTTAGTTTGTGTATATGTAAATCTTTATATTTAATAATCTCCCATTAGGTTGAGATGCAATTTGGGCAATATTGGGCTGCGCTTTCTAGCAACCAGCCCACTCGCCGTAAGCAACCAATCACATTCTTTCTGACTTGACCACTGCCACGTCACGATTTTTAGCCATTTTGAATTTGTTTCTGGCGGGGATCATTTTAGAAAATTACTTGTTCTATAAGTTTGTTTCCTGACGAGTTCGAAGCTCGAGATTTTATCCTTAATAGGATATCTCAAAATGCGAACGAAACCCGAGGGTAAAGACATAATCCTGATGAGGGTGTACGCATTTCTTCTAACTTTAATTTTATACCTAATTGTGTATGGGTGACGGTATATTTAGTCGATTTCCACGTGCGGTTGAAATGTTGGGTACATATTCTATGGCGGTCGGCCGCGAAGAGATTGCTGTCGTTTATTTATCTTATATTTCTTCATAGGTGCCTTTTAATCTTATAGCCTGGTCTAATTGATTTTTTATGTGGTTGATTATGCTAATTGGGAGAGGAAATGGTGTATATATATTATCAAATGATTCTATGGACATACATTATAGTATATATATATATATATATATATATATATATATATATATATATATATATATATATATATATATATATATATTCTTTTTGTAAGAAAATGATGATTCATTTCAAATCAGTGATATAATTTATGGAGAAAAACTCTGCATATCAATATTACTCAATGGAAAATGAAATTCATGAAAAATTGGAAAACATTATTTTTTGTAATATATCAAATCAAAATTACATTATCGAATCTTATTTTGTTTCTTGTAAATAATTTTTGTCAAAATATCAGATCAAAACTTGATCATTTCATTTTTGTGTAAAGCATTATTTTCAAATTAGAAATCAAATTTAATTATTTATTTTTTAACATAATAAATACTTGAAAATATATCTCATACTTTGTCCTAATGAAGAACTTCAGAGTAAACATCATTTCTCGTCTTTCTTTGATTGGCTAAATGTAGATATTTTTTGAAGTTCCAGTCCTTGAAACATGCCATGACTGAAATATGTCAGATCTATACCTAGTTTTGAAAGTTTGACCTTGACTCTTATTGATGCTCATGGCAAAGCATGGCCTCACTGGGAACTGCAGCCTCTTAAATTTAGAAGGCAACTCGTTATCACTTGGTATAAGTGGAATCCTCGGAATGAGAAGAGCTTGACCTTTGTAAGCCCCTTATATAATGGTTGCTTCAATCAAGTTCTCATGCAATCTTGTTACAACACATCTTGTTCCATTTATTGGCCAAAAGTTTCGTTATAGGAGTGTCTTAATATTATTAAAATTTCCTGAAATTTTGTGAATAGGCACCATATCTTGTCGTTTACCTATGGTTTAAATTTCATATAAATCGAAGTGAAAACATTTTCAGCGGGGGTTTGTCCCCCCGGGAATCCCTTTGATTAAAATGAAATGTACTTATCCAAGTACCCTGGGCACTGTAGTTTCAGAATATATATGGTTATGGGGGGTCTATCTCCAAAACCATAGGAGGAGTTCGTGAACAAACAAACAAACAAACAGACAGGAACTACATCTTTATATATATATGTTTATTAAAATAACAGATTAATATTTAAGCAAAGAATCGCTGCTTTCACCCTTAACGGGATCTTCTTATATATTTGATATATATTTATCCTTATGGAGCCCTCTTTGGATTTTAGTCTTCAAATTTATTATCTTTACTATATATATATATATATATATATATATATATATATATATATATATATAAATATATATATATATATGTATATATATATATATATATATATATATATATATATATATATATATATATATATATATATATATATATATATATATATATATATATATATATATATATATATATATATATATATATATATATATATGCATGTCTTTGTGCTGGAAGAGGCTGTTCATAATAGAGAGCCCTTTACTAGAACTGGAGTTTTATAAAGTCTCTCCTTTCGTATTTAATCGGTGATCCTTCCAATCACTTCTGGTCAGTGTCAGCATGTAAATTTAAGTCTCCTATTAGTAGATGTGACTTAGTCTTTACTACATCTAACGCTGCAGTGAGAACATCAAGGAAGGACCAGTTTTTGAATTGTCTGTTTGGTACATGAACTTGCACCACTCAGATAATTTTTTTGAACAGGATCCAGTTCATAACACTTTCTGAGGGGGCTTGTGAGTATCTTCACTCCCACCTATGAAATAATTTCTGAAGTCACGCCTGAATAGTGAATTTTCCATCCTCCATCCACATATACAGTACCAGAACCATGGAACTTTGTCGAATTAACCCCGACTATATTTAGTCGATAGCAACTGATCTCTTCCATTAGATCGTGTTAGCTGTATTAGTTGTAACGTTCCAGTTACCAATCTTCAATGTTTGCTACCTTCCGTATCATTTGTGCGTTAATTCCACGCCTCCCACTTCAGGTCGAATGTCCATCGATAGTCATTGTAGCCTTGGAGGAAGACTGGGGAAACTGAGATACTAGTCCGCTAAAGGAAGCCTGAGCAGTGCACTCTACCCGTGATTGGAGTTCCACCGGAGTAGGTGGAGAAGTTCAAGTATCTCATTGTCGTGTTCACGAGTGGTGAAATGCAAGAATTGCAGGAGCTGTTGCAGTAATGTGCCAGCTTCATCATTCGGTCATCAGAAAAAGAGCGTGTGGTCATAATATCTCAGAAAATAATGGCTGGACAGATTTTACGGGCAAAACCAAGCAGTAGGAGACCCAGAGAAAGATGTTTGGACTCGCTTTTGAATGAATCCAATCAGATCAATTGGAGATGGTTGCTTCTGAGAGGACCCGTTGAAAGGCATGCTTAAGGACTTTGCCTCCACAACTCTCACAGGAATAAGAGGGCGAAGAAGTAAAAAAAGTAAAAGAAAAAAAAGAAAAAAAAAATATATATATATATATATATATATATATATATATATATATATTTGTGTGTGTGTATGTGTATGTGTGTGTGTGTGTGTGTGTGTGTGTGTATGTGTGTGTCTGTGTGTGTGTGTGTGGTTGTGTATAGCTGAATATGCCTCAGTAAAACAAGTCCTAGATATCATCATAGAAGCCATGTACAAACTCCTGCAGATTAAGGTTTCTTTGCAATTTCTTCCCGTCGGAAGTGTGGTAAACAATGGGCCTGGAATTTCACCAAACGAAGACGGATCCAAAGTGAAAGTAATGTTCATTATTGTGATATTTGGACACCCTGTGGGATGAAATACAAGACCCGACCTTCAAAGCACAGGCATTGCTTGTTCAGGATCTGTTACAGGTTCGTGTGGCTGGCTGTAGCCTAAGAGTGCAACATTTGCTGTAATCTGATAAGCGATTGCAATACTCTTTAGCAGAGTTTGCAGCCACCATGTATGTATGTATAGATTTGCAGTCAAGTAAATATTTCGGTGTACAGAAAAAGCCTCAAACAAAACAGATTCGGTCTATTCTACTGGAAAGCTATATATGTCTTACATATCTGCAGTGAAGGTGCACATTAAATATAACAGTATGAAGTTTATTTATGCACATTATAGAAACGTATATAAATATATATATATATATATATATATATTCACACACACACAAATACCTATCTTTCTATCTATCTGTATGTCTATATGTCTATCCCCCCCCCCTCTCTCTCTCTCTCTCTCTCTCTCTCTCTCTCTCTCTCTCTATCTATCTATCTATCTATCTCTCTATATCTCTATCTCTTTCTCCCTCTTTCTCATATATATATAATGTAGAAAAGTACCACACGAGTTGATATATATAAAAACAAATCGTAGAAAGGAAAAAGATTATTTCAGTAGAAAATGTTGAAAAGATTTTTTTCAGTGAGATATCAAAACATTTGCAAGGAATCCCAATTTATCGCCAAATACGAACCCCTTCTAAATGCTTCCACTTCCGACTAAACTAACATTTAAAAATAACACCCTAGACAAATTAACCCTTTAGCAATCTAACCTTCTCCAAGATTCCAGCAACCTCTGACAACTATATAATGCAGATCAAGCAACCACATAGAAACATCCAAATCAGCTAACCCTGGAGGTCTTCCACGAAGATACTCGGATAAATGGAAGCATTCAGGTGTCAAACTAAATGCTTTACATTCCCCTTAACCTGGAAGTTTCTGCTGAAGAGAGAATGGGCATTTCAGTAACTCTGAACCCCCTTTTGTGGCAACATTTTCTCCATTCCCCTAAACCTGAAATTTCTGGTAGGGATGGAATTAGTATCTCAATAACTCTTAATCTTCTTTGTGGCAAAAAAACAAGGTCAATGTTGATGACTTCTTCTAAGAAAAAATACCTGTCAACTCTAAGGTACCCGGCCTCTCAAACCAATCCCAGCTGGAATTTGCATCCACTCCTCAAAGGGCTTCTCACAGCATTCTGCTAACACATCTCCTTCCTCTTCTCCTCTCTCCTCCTTCCTCTACCTTCTCCTACTACCTGTCACAACCAGGATATAAGCAGAGAAGGATGGACAGAGAAATGAACTCTCGTCTCTGAATGAACATGTATGTGAAAATCAATTTTTCTTCCCTTTTTATTTTCATTTTCTTCATTATTATTATTATCACTACTTGTACAAACATGCAACTTAACAATATTCTACATATCCGCAATTGACAATGCATAAAATGCTGAAACCGGTATTGTAAATAAATTAATGTTTTGATATCTCACTGAAAAAAATCTCTTGAACATTTTCTACTGAAAGAATCTTTTTCCTTTCTACTATTTGTTTATATATATATATATATAACACAAAAACACACAAAAATAAGATGGCGTAGGACAGAACAAAGGAGAGGCACAAAAAACAAAGAAAAGAACCCCCGTCACTGAAGAGGTCACAGAATGTGTGACGAAAGAACCATCTGGTTGTGGAACCAACCAACCGGAAATTTATAAATTCCTAAATTTATAAATTTATTATAATAAATTGAAGTGAAAGCAACTGGTGCGTGTGTTTCTTATTGACAACATGACCCTCCCAAAGTATAACAATACTATCTTTACTCTTTGTTCTTGAATGTTTGGTCGGTAGAGTCCATAACACGAATCAAACCCCTTTTATAGCTCTGACGAATCCTACGGTTATGTAAGGAAGAAACATTGTAAGCCAATAAAAATCTTTTGATGTTGTAGACGCTCTTGTGTTCTTTATCATATATATATATAATTAATTTCGGCATTTAGTTTCATAGTTGCTATAACTCCTGAGTTCAAAATCACCGTGATCAATTTAACATAATACGATTTCGGAATCTCGATTAACAAAAGTGTAGCAGACTGAAGTATATATATATATATGTATATATATATATATATGTATGTATGTATATATATATATATATATATATATATATATATATATATATATATACATACATATATATATATATATATATATATATATATATATATATATATATATATATATATATATATATATATATATATATATACTTCAGTCTGCTACACTTTTGTTAATCGAGATTCCGAAATCGTATTATGTTAAATTGATCACGGTGATTTTGAACTCAGGAGTTATAGCAACTATGAAACTAAATGCCGAAATTAATTCGACAACCCCCAACTACCGCCCTCTAAACCTACATTATTAACAACAAAGAAATTTCTAGATACGTATTTTGACTTTGTCTTTTAGAAATAATAATAAGAAATTCTTCAGCCTTGTCACTGTGTCAACAGCTGTTTAAGCAAAGAATATAGGTCTTCGGTTTATTTTTATTTTGGAACTCCAAGAGAATTATTTTGCCAAGTTCTCCGAATACCTTTCTCTATACATCTTTCACTCTTTACCATAATTCTCTCCATACCTATCTCTATGTTTAGGTCTCAAAGTAATTGCTTTTTTTCACCAATTAACTTCTAAATATTTATCACGGCTTTTATTTCTTCATGCATTATATATCTATACATCTATGTAAATCTTCATGTATGTATCTGTAGATGTATTTACACAAACAAGTAATATGTAGTTACTCGGATATGAATGTAGGTATGCCTCTCTCTCTCTCTCTCTCTCTCTCTCTCTCTAGTGCGTGCATGTGTGGTAAAGGAATGTAGTTGTGGGTTAAGTTTCGCACGGCGCGGCATATTCAGCAAGCGTCTTTTACAATAACCTCATGTTGACCAATACCGTGCGAGTACAAATTGGTTGATGGAAACAGCAGAGGCTCAACGTAAATATATACCACGACCCCAACATATATATGTATATACATATATATATATATATAAATAAATAAAATTAGTCCTTCATCAGTGATCTTCCAACTTTCATTGGTATTTCATATACCAATGAAAGTGGGAAGATCACTGATGAAGGACTAATTTTATTCATATGTAACCCATTTACAACCACGCAGCGCTCCATTTTTCTTATATATATATATATAAATAAATATCACATAAGAAACGGAGAATCAGTGGTGCGACGAATAAGATTTATTAGACATATTACAATCGTTTTTCTGGCGAATAGTTCGAGGCACGATCGATGCAATGATCAAACCTGACTCTGAAATCCCAAGATCCTCAGATATGGAGCAGAGTTTCAAAATACGCCCATACATGCATTTATATATAAGTGCAAGTATGTGCGTATGTGTATATAAACGAATATATATATAAATACAGATATACACATATATATATAATAGTTTTTACCTTATATAAATACCTCCATCATAGTTCGAGCTATGTGTATGCAAGTGTGTGTATGTGCATTATTATGTATATGTATGATGAGGGCAGCGGATTGGCAGAATCCAGAGAGCGTAAGATATTAATAGAGTACCCAGTACTCAACTGGTACTTTATGTCATCGAACCCGGTAGGATAAAAGGCAAAGTTGGCCTAGTCGTAACTAAATACTGAAAAGCATTTTGTCCTAGTTCGATATAATCGATTTCTGCCCTCCCACATAATTTCATGCCAATACTATGAGTTTATATATACATATATATATATATATATATATATGTGTGTGTGTGTGTGTGTGTGTGTGTGTGTGTATCCCGGGTTCTATCGGGGGTAACCACAGTAAGTAAGGTACTCAATACATAGCAGAGTGTAAATATTTAATATAGATATGGCTTCTACAGGACTAGAACTATTTCATTCGAAGGAAATCATCACGAAAGCCCTTCGAATGAAACAGTTGTAGTCCTGTAGAAGCCATTTCTATATTATATATATATATATATATATATCAATAAATATATTTATCACACACACACTCACGCGCGCGTGCGTACACACACATATTTACATACATGGATATGTATGGTGGATTGTTTAGTTCTTAGTAGTGTGTGCCGTTTAGGGCAAAGTAAGAAGAGTAAGCTATAGGGAGCGGAGATGGAGAAGCTAGGATATAATAAACGAGATAAAACCTATGTAAAAATGGTATACGTTTTGTGTTTTATTGTTCGTTTAGATGAAAGTAGAAGTGTAGAGAAATGCAGAAAGCTGTGAGATCTAAAATTAGGGTTAGAGCTAGAGTTAGGATTAGAATTACTGTTAATATTATTTTAGTAGCCAAGTCACGTTTGCCAAGTTACAGGTTTGTCACGTGGCTACTGTCTACGAGCTGTCTATTGTTGCTGGGTTAGTATAGTTCATTTGCGAGTAAGTGCTTTCGGATTTTATAACCCTTCTTCAAACTATGTTAATCTAATTCCTTGTTTGGCAAATCCATTACCGTCTAATTACGTGTATATGTGTTTCCATGTGTCCAGGTCACTCCGGTGGTTTAGGATAGGCAGCCGCTTCGTAATAAAAAGGGCCTCCGTTATTCTTAGGTTAACCGTGTCTCTTATCTTTGCAAGTATTTTCCTGGCTATTCTTCTTCCACATATTTCTTTGCGCTTGGAGGATTTGCTTTTAAAATGGTCGAGTTATGAAGTGGGGAACCGATGTTTTTTGGCTCGGTACGCGCATGTGGCTGTGTATTCCCTGACAGGGCATCTCCAAAGGCAGTAAGCGTCTTCTTCGACGCCCTGCGTGAGATGCTGCCTCAATGTCCTTCTACCCCTTGTTACTCGCACAAGGAGGCCATATCTTCTGATACAGTTTATAAGACAATTTTCTGTCTGTACTCCTTGGTATGGCAGATCAATGTAGACCCAGGTTTTATCTTTATTTTATTGGTTCTTTCTTTCCTTTTCGTTCTTCTTCTTCTTGTTGATGCTGTTTCTTTCTTAGTTGTTGTTCCACGATCGGTTGGGGTTGCTATTAGAACTAAGGGTGCTGGTTGCTGTTGTTGTGTAATGTCTGTGACTGTGTTTGTGTTCTCCTCTTATACTTTTGATAACAAGTATAAGAATAGAACACAAACGCGGTGTTCATGGCCTCGTTTTGACAGCAGTTGCCGAAAGCTGCTTAGCAAGGATTTTGCTTAGGTGGCCACGTCGCAAACGTCGGTGCGGCGTATACGTTCGTTCTTGGCCACATGGTATTTTAGGCTTTGTAGAAACTTCGTCGGTGGTCCTTATCATTTCGAATATTAAGGTTTGTAGAATATACTGAACATCGCGTAGTGTAAGTGATTAGGCAGGTGATTCGCATAATGAGTGAAAAAAAATATAATACTGATGGTAATAATGGTGAGAAGAAGAAGAAGAAGAAGAAGAAGAAGAAGAAGAAGAAGAAGAAGATCTAAAATGTAGGGCTGATGACTTGTCAGTAAATGGCATTAAAAAACAAAAGAAAACAAAAATTCGAAATATGTTTCAATGCAGATATAAAACATATGATCCTCTGTGGTTGATGATAGACAATGGATGAGAATGTGGTTAATTTAATAAAAACAAGAGTCAAAATGGTGGGGTGAGGATGTTGGGATAATTGGTGACAAGTTACTGAAAATTGGCAGTGAGGATTTGTTAGAACACACACATACATATATATATATATATATATATATATATTATATATATATGTGTGTATGTATATATATATGTATATATATATACACACACATATATATGCATACTTACATATATGCATACATACCTATCCACATTCACACATACATATCTTGGTTTGTGTCTGTGTATACAAAACTATGTTTATGAGTTAGGAACAGTACAATCGCCTGAATTTGTGAGTGTGTGAGTGTGTATGTTGTTATGTTTTAGAATGACGATATTTGTGGACATTATGCTACTCGGCTGTTTGAAAGTTCTGCTCTACATGTGTTTATAGATACATGTATTCGCACGCATATATATATTTTGCACGTGAGTATTTATCTATACGTTGTAGAATGGAGCGATTTAAAATATCTTGAAAGATGATTTTAAGAAGCAATAAGTTGTAAAATATTCCAAAGTCAAACATTTTTACAAATATTTCAGAATTATATTCAAACAAATTGGTGTTGTAGAAATCGAAATAATTTTCAGGGAAACTTTCAATATGAAATAGTGAATAATAATAATTTCTACTTTTGGCACAAGGCCAGCAATTTTCCCAGTGCATTACTGATACTTTATTTTATCGACCCCCGTAAGGCTGGAAGGCAAAGTTAACCTCGGCGGGATTTGAATTCAGACAGTAAAGAGCCGTAACTCTATGCTGCATAAATTGGCGTCCGACCCTCTACCGATACTGCCAATCCAACTGAATAATAATTGTTTCTACTTTGGGTACAAGGCCAGCAATTACACCAGCACATTACTGGTACTTTATTTTATCGACCCCATAAGGATGAAAGGCAAGGTTAACCTCGGCGGGATTTGAACTCAGACCATAAAGGGGCGTAACTCTATGCTGTAAAGCATGGCATCCGACCCTCTACTCATACATGACATCTGAAAGCTGTTGTCCAGCTGACTACAGCTGAATTGTATACTGTTAAAAAACACGAAAAATAAGTTGTGACATCGATTAGCATTATCACCTAACCATTGGCTCTGCAAAATACTTCAGCAATACTGGTATGGTCATGCCCTCAATCTCTCTCTCTCTCTCTCTCTCTCTCTATATATATATATATATATATATATATATAGAGAGAGAGAGAGAGAGAGAAAATAAGGGCCTACGCACTGGCCGCCCTGGGACGCGGAGCAGAGACTAGAGAAGGCTTTTCCCCAGATGATGGAGAGGGAGACACTTTGGAGGAGTCATTCCAGGTCGCGAGGTGCACATCAGCAGATAGCCAACTCCATACCGATGGTGGTGAGTAGGGAGTGGTCCTAGGGCCAAGGACACTAGAAGTCTCCACTGCTATGGGATAGACCGCAAACCTGTCGGAGAGCGTTTACTCTCCTCGGCTCGGAAGGATGAAAGACAAAGTTGACCTCGGTGGGAATTGAACACAGAACGGAAAGAACGGGAACAAATACTGTTAAGCATTTGTCCGATTCAATAACGATTCTGTCAATACCTCTTTCTTTATTGAAACAAAAAAAAAATTGCAATTCAGCATGAATTTACATGAATTCCAAGGTTTATGTATATATATATATATATATATATATATATATATATATATATATATATATATATATATATAAATGAAAATATAGAAATTATTGTGAGCATAATATATAAGTGACTAGAACGTCAAAATGGAAAATAATTAACGTAAGATATGGGAAAAAAATTCAAACTCAATTAAAAAAAAATCAAGACAGAGATTTTATCCACAGATTTTGTGAAATCCAGGGAAAAACCACTAGAGTCTTAATTCAGAATAAAATTAAGCTTAAATACTCATCCTTCAATTTGGAAAAACTACAAATGCTCTATATAGTCTTAAAAAGACTATTTCACGAAACCTTTCAGTGGGGATGGTCATGGTTGGAGTCGTTCGTCAGTAGAGCTCAAAAACGATAACCCAACCCACTGCCAGAATATGCCAAAAAGGGAATTTAAAAGCAGGCTAGTTCACCTCGTGTGGAATTATAAAAATAAACACACATGGAGATATATATAAATATATATATATGTGGTTTTTTACTTGTTTTAAGATGTTTATATCTGTATTTTCAACCGTTGGTCAATCAATGATAAAAATCGATTGCCAAATAAATTAACTATGGAGATATAAAAGATACAGAAGCGAAAACCAACCCAAACCAAACAGTGAGTGTGTTCTGTTATTATTTCTGGCAATATTATAACAATATGACCCTCCCCAAATATAACACTATATATATATATATATATATATATATACATTAATATATATATATATATGGGGTACATATGATTCATTTCTCTGATTCATTAAAGATTCTGCCAATACACACCCCATTCTTTATTATTGAAAAAAAAAAAAAGAATTGTAATTCAACATAAATTTACTTGAATTCCATCGTTTATGTATGCATATATATATATATATATATATAAACGACTAGGTGATTAGGATTTTAATGTGTGTCTCTGCTTTGTTCTGTCCTACACCACTACACCATCTTGTTTTTGTATCTCTAAACAATCATCCGGTTATGGAACCAACCAACTGGAAATTTATAATAAATTTAATTGAAAACCAATAGGTGCGGGTGTTTTTGTTGTTGTATTTTTGGCAGCATGACCCTCCCAAAGTATAACAATATGTATATGCCACCCCTTCTCTTATATGCACACACATATACACACCCCCTTACTTTCTGTGGTTAACACTAACCCACAATTTCGTTCTCATCTACTCTACACATGCACACACACATCATATGTACCCTACTTACACGAACCACCAACTACATGTCTTTACTCCTCACCTTAACCCTCACCACCACACGCCATATATCTCCTCCATCCATCGTTACTCCACTTCCTCCTCCTCTCCTCTTTATTTTCTTTCTAATTTTATTTTTACAAACTTTTTCATTTTTTTTTGCACTTTTCCCTCTCTCTCTCTGACTCTCTCTCTCTCTCTCTCTCTCTCTCTCTCTCTCTCTCTCTCTCTCTCTCTCTCTCTCTCTCTCTTTCTCTGTGCATGTACGTGTGTGTGTAGGTGTGTGTATGCCTGAATGTGTATTTCATCATGTGTATAAATGCAATGGTCCCAAGTAGTACTCTATTTTGTATATTCGGTACACCAATGCAAGAGCACTAAGGAACACTGCAAAAAGACGAACAAAACAATATATATTGTGAGAAAGATAACTGAAATGAAAGTGAAATTCCATCAGATATTCTATACGCGATAGACGAACGTTTATCAGAAAGAACAGACGAAACCAACAGCATGGTAAAAAGTTATGTATTATATAAACATAGCCATACATTCCCCGGAGACATTGCTGCACAGCACGGGAGACATGTATCTCTCGGTGCAACAGGCATATAAATCAAACAGCTGAAAACATAAAAAGAAGAAACACAATAGGAATAAAGACAATAGCAGTAAATGTGTTGGAAACTTCGACTGTTCCATAGATGAGAGTTTCAGTTGTACGAACAACTATACAGCCTGCTCAGGATAATACAAATGTAAGTGGCTGTGCATTTCAAGATACGTGTGCCCTTAACTTAGTTCCCAGAGAGAGTCAGCGTGACAGTGTGAGAATTAAATTTATAACTCATTTTTACCAGCTAAATGGATTAGATTACACCAAATAAACTGACTTAGTGAATGATACAACGTGCCTCTGGGAATCGAACCAACAACTAGTGGAAAACAAATGTTTGATGGACAACATCGTATACAAATGCGATGATATATAAATTAACAGCAAAAATCATTACATTGGCATGACTTCTAGAAGTTTAAAAACTCGCTGGTATGCATTCATCGATTCTTTTAGAAGGCCGGACAAAGCGAAACAAACCGTGCTGGCCACTATGTATGGGACCTCGAGAAGAAGTCCCCTTCACTGGTATCCCCCTCAAATGGAAAATACTGCAAAATAAGCACTCATACACTGGCGGGCATAAGTGCTGTTATTTATATAACTCAGAGAGCCATGTGATATTATCATCATCCAAGGGGCAAATCCAGAACAAACTCCCCGAATGCTGCCCGAACTGTGTGCACAAATCCAATGCAACATATAGAGCCTACAAACCAGTTCTGTTTCCAGAACGAAGAATAAATATATTATATAACTCCACCTACTATCCACATTTGTCTTTCTCACATCTTTCCCCTATCCACTCCATAATGTATACGGTTGTGAATGTGATTTTTCCTTATGTATCATCACTACCAGTAATATAAGTGTGTATGTGTATACACCACTAAAATTATTTTACTTCATTACCATCATCGTCCTTTATGCTATTTACTATTAACACCAGCGGTGCCTGGCTCAATGCCTTACCCTCTTTTTCGACTGGCACGCAGCTGGATAATGATAGCCTGCGAATTGGGTTTCCCCGATGCTCAGCCTCCGGATCTTCGGGTCACAAATGAGGCTGCGGATCAACGGTAGACTCTTTCGGCCTCCGCCCGCTGTCCTGTTGCAACAAAAAACAAAACAAAACAAGAAAAGAAGAAATTCCCATAGGAGAAATTTCCGAGGCTGGGAAAATCTAAGGGTAGCCCCTCCCCCTCATTCCGTTTTAGGAAAAAAGAAAGGTCAATTGCGAGCACATCGGAGCTCATATCAGCTGAAAACACACGAAAAAACCTTAATGATTACCAATTTTATTTAGTGTTATTAGCGGTCAGTGTGAAAACATACTTCCTTTTTCTAAGTATTATACACACACACACACACACACACACACACACACACACACACACACACACACACACACATACATACTACATATATATATATATATATATATATATATATATATATATATATATATATATATATATATGTGTGTGTGAAGATATATATATATATATGTGTGTGTGTGTGTCTGTTTTTATATATATATATATTTACATATGCATGCAGGTACATTAACTACGTGCGTAGATACATACATAAATACACATACATACATTAATACATACGTACATACATACATACATACATACATACATACATTCGTACATACATACATACATACATACATACATTCGTACATACATACATACATACATACATACATACATTCGTACATACATACATACATACATACATACATACATACATTCGTACACACATACATACATACATACATACATTCGTACACACATACATACATACATACATACATACATACATACATTCGTACATACATACATACATACATACATACATACATACATACATACATACATACATACATACATACATACATTCGTACATACATAAACACCCGTACAATCCACACAATGGCTGTAACAGTCTAGACTGACATCGTACGTACGCACAGACAGGCATAGTTCAACTAACTTAACTCTTGACACCTGACGATGACGTCGCTGGTGAATATGTTGTTAAGGGCACCGTGTCGACAATGATGATGACGAAGGTGAAAATGATGATGTCGACGATCAAATAAATAAATAAGTGAATAAATAAATAAAGAGCAATTATATCTGTCCTGACATGACTTTTATTCACCTGGCAGGTGAAAGGGTTTGTAAACGCTATCCATCTTAAACTGTAAATGTGTAGCAGTAAGAAATACAATAAGATGTATTACAAATATATATACATATATACACATATGCATGTGTGTGTGTGTGTGTCTCTGTGTGTGTATATGTATACGATTATACGTATATATATATATATATATATATATATATATATATATATATATATATATACATA
>OZ024743.1:289373086-289408086 GCA_964016885.1 Eledone cirrhosa | reverse complement strand
TGTGTGTGTGTGTGTGTGTGTGTGTGTGTGTGTGTGTGTGTGTGTGTGTGTGTGTGTGTGTGTGTGTCAGTCGATGCTACATATGCAGTATGATAAAATGAAATTTCATCTTGAAATGTTTTTTATTGTATATCGACCATTACATGTGTTTCACAGATAAATGGCTCTTTGTTCTATTTCTATTTTTATAGTGTTTGAGCGTGTTCCATAGAATGAATCATTTTAAGGAACCATTATGTTATATATATTATATTATAATTACAGACATGGAAGTGCATTTATTTACATTTATCAATATACTTGAATGGTTTTATGTATTTAATTTCTATTACGGAGAGTGGCAAGCGTAATCAGAATAATTTCCGGGTGACACTAGTATATATATATATATACACACACATTTATATATATATACATACGCATATACGTATGTATATATATATACACATTTGTATAAATATATACATACGCATATATGTACGTGTGGTTTACACATCGTTTAAAAGAGCAACAACAAATAAAATATCGACTAGAATGGCATGACATAGCATTTATAATAACAACGTCAAGTAAAGCAATAATAAAAGACAAAGTACTATTAACAAGAGAAAGAAAGTAGACAGAGATAGGGGAATGGGAAGAGAAACTTGTTTGATGGACAGTCATTGTGCTGTGAGTTAAATACTCTGGACATCAGAACATCCATATAGAATAAATATATATATAAATAAATAAGTAATGCGTCTTTGGTAAACCTTCCATCATCACAAATTTCTTAGACGTAAACCCACCTCCACCAGCTCCACAAACACTAACAAAAATAATTATAACAACAACAAAAACAACGACAATAATAATAATAACAACAACTACAAGTCTTTATGCAAACCCAACACGTTCGAACATCTCTACGTACGACATTATAACCTCAATCACCGTAAGATGACATCAAGTGACACGAACGAACATCTTGCTATATATACTAACCTTTTCTTTACACTACTATACACACAAAGACAGCGCAGTGACAGAATCTCTAAAGCGTTGGTTTGAAAATGCCTCGATATTTGTTGCACCTCAATTCCCTCTAGTTCAAATCCAGCCGAGGTTAACTTTGCTTTTCATCATTATGTGGTTGATAAATAAATTCAAGTTAATTCAATTACTGAGGCTGGTTCACAGACTCTCTCTCTCTCTCTCTCTCTCTCTCTATATATATATATATATATATATCACTCTATTTCTTCCTCTGAAAGTAATTGGCTATGTTCCGATTCGGAAAAAGAGATGTGCCCTTGACGTGTGTATGTGTATGTATGAGTGTAGGTATGTGTTGGATCTTCGTCAGTTCCCTACGGAACAACCTGCTTGTGAAATTAACGCGCACATGGGTGAGCATTCTCAACGAGATTCAACACGAAATAGTGACATATGTACACTCTCACTTCTTCTTCCACTTATTCCTGGGAGGTTCGTAAGGACTGAGTACGTAGGCATGCATTCCAAAGGGTCCCCTAAGGAGCAACCGTCTCCAATTGATGCGGCTTGAACTACAACTGAAACCATCCGAGATCATGTATGCTATCCAACCAACTTGCTCGGGATCTAGACCTGGGTCTTTTGTTGTAGGTTTTACCAGTAAAATCTATCAAGGAATTCTAACCTGAGATATTCTAACCATATACCCGTATCGGAGATGTGATCTTTCAATTAGGAGAGGTAACGGTTCTACAGAAAGCGACTTTCTGATCTCCGAGTTACACACTCTATCGAGTAATGTTGCTCTAAAACCCTTTGGAGGATCACATTACGGCCGCTTTTATTCGAGATTGTACATTTTTAGTCATTACACAAGATTCATGAACATAGGTAAGAGCAGGACAAATCCAAATTGAAAATAGTGAGTTTGGCTTTTACACCTACCTCACTCCTGATGAATGAATGTTGTAGCTAGCATATTACTGCACCAAATCCTGCAATTCTTGTACGTAATTCAGCCCCTGCCTTCCATCACTTGGAAACATGGCCCGAGAACATCTCCAAATGCTTCAGTGAAACTTCACTCACAAGTAGTGGGCACCACGCAAGCTTCCTAAATCGGACGAGCATCTCAGACATCGCAGCCCTGATTTTAATTCCTGCAGTGCAACACTCAACAGCAAACCTATCAATCGCTTGTAGGCGATCATCTGACGAGTAAACTAATATCATCTCGTCCGCAAATTCCCACTGACTGATCCTATACCCGCTAGTCTTGATACCACTTCCAACCCTGCTGTGCATGTCAATCCTGTCAATGAGGATTATATACAGGAGAGGTACGCACCCTTAGTGGAGTTGAACGTCACATTACACCTCATTAATACCTTGCAATCTGTAAATCAATACAGAAAATTAAAAAACTTTCCAAATCCACAAAGAGTCTTTATCGAAATCTGCATGAATTTGAAGAATTCATTTATATATGTCCGAGCAAAAACAATTTGAAGCTTGCTTGTTCATCCGTCAATAACCTTAGCACTGCAATATACATGCAATTCAATATTTAAGAAAATAACGTCTTGCTGCTCAGTGTTTTGGCCCCTCTAATCACTAGACTTCCTGAGACCCTTCTTCTTTCGTATATGGTATAAATATTTCATCCCTCTCATATTTGTTAAATATACCATATGCAGCTTTGACAATGCGCATGCAATGAATGCATATCTGCTTTCAGTTTGTCTCATGTAATTCTAAATACACCAAGAGAATTTCCGTTTATTTTTATTTTTATATGAATTATGCTGATTTCAGATCCTCGCTTCGTTCTTGAATTTTCACTTGCTTCCCATAAAATAACTTCCTTGTTTATATGAGATATTATTCATTTTCCATTGATTGTAGACTCAAGTAGACTATTTGATCTATTTACTCAATCTGTAACCTCATTTTCTCTTTATCAGTGTGTGTATATATATATATATATAAAGAAAACACTGAACACCACACAAAACATTCAAATTTGGAAACCTCCTCCCCCCCTCTCTCTCTCTCTCTCTCTCTCTCTCTCTCTCTCTCTATATATATATATATATATATATATATATATATAACATCATACACACACGCAAACGCATGCGCAGAGACGGAGACAAGAAGATATAAATAAATAAATAAATAAAATAAAAATGGTGTACAATACAATAAGAAGGAACATAATAATAGTACCACTGATGATGTTGCAGATGTGCAACGAAAGAACTTTGATAGACTATATATATATATATATATATCTGTATTTTCAACCGTTGGTCAATCAATGATAAACATTGATTGCCAGATGACTTAACTATGGAGATATAAAAGATACAGAAGCGAAAACCAACCAAACAGTGAGTGTGTTCTGGCAATATTATTACATCAATATGACCCTCCCCAAGTATAACAATTTATATATATATATATATATATATATATATATATATATATATATATATATATATACAAGAAATGAGTTATTTAATTTGTTGGTTATACAACAAATTTATTTATAACAGATTCGAAGCACTCTACACATTTCTTCAGGAGTACAATATCAATAATATTAATAAATGGAAACTATCTTTATAAAATCATATATATTTTATTATATATATTTCAAGGATACCAAAATGTTGGCACGCTCTCATCAGATAAAATACAAAAGTTGTTATATATATATATATATATATATATATATATATATATATATATATATATATATACAATCCTCTAACGTATCCTGCATTGGGCGATTCATCTGCTTCCTCACATTTTACATCCACGAATCTTATTGGACTCTACTTGAAAACCTATTCACTTTTCTGTTGAGATTCCAAGGTTTAGTTATGTATTTTCAATTTAGGGTGTAACTTCATTCTCCAACACTAAACATTTCACATTTTATATATATATAACATCACATGTTCTATCTGTAATCCAGTTCCTTCTTTTTATAATTCTTCCACCCAGAGCACATTTGGCTATATTCTAGTAGATTTTCCTACATAGAATTCAACAACAGGAGATAAATATATATATATATATAAATTTTGAGTATATGTCTAAATTGTCAGCAGCAGCAAGACATACGCTGACGAAAACACCAACAACACTACCAAAATAAGGATAGAGGCCAGATGTACTTAACAATAGCAAACACAAACACTACAGGGAGCCTCACCCCAGAAAGAATTTCTATAGACTTTGGAATGAGGAATGCTCTCAAATCTGACCAATGCGAAGTTTGACATTTTTTTGTTATTTTGTTCCTTTACCATCTTATTCCTTCTACCACGTTATCAATTTTTGTTTAGCTAACTCCAACAATAACAACACTACCAACACAAGAAGAGAGGTCTCAATAACAAGAACAACAACTACAGATTGGCTTTCCTCAGAACGAATTTCTATAGACTTTTGAATGAGGAATGTTCTAACAACTGACCAATGGGAGGAGAAGAGGCCCTTTGGCACTGAAATTCGTTTGTTTGAATTCATAACAAACGAGGAACTGGGCATATCAGAGTATTGACAAAGTTATACACCTCAACAACATATGTACTTGTCTATACCACACTAATTCGGACTGCCTGAAGAGGTCACAGCCAAAGATGGCTGTCACCGAAATATATATAGCAGTAATAAACGAAGCTACATTTTAAACATTTGACTTATTTATTTTATTTTATTTTATATATATATATATATATATATATATCATGAGAGCACAGACAATTTCTAAACATGTTTGTATTTTAATTAATGATTATTAATAAAATCAAAACATCAGTTGTATTACAATCCATTTTGAAAATGAAGTGAATTTATTGCTATTATCTCAATTCATTGTTATATTTACATTTTAAATATCAGCCAACCGAATTTATCTAGTAATTTCCTACATTATCTAATTTGATTTACGGCGGTGGATTGGCAGTATCGGTAGAGGGTCGGACGCCATGCTTTCCAGCATAGTTACGTCCCTTTATGATCTGAGTTCAAATCCCGCTGAGGTTGACTTTGCCTTTCATCCTCACGGGGTCGATAAAATAAAGTACCAGTAATGCACTGGGTAATTGCTGGCCTTGTGCCTAAAGTAGAAACAATTATCTAATTTGATTTATTTCAAATTCGTATGTCAGATATGTGATGCTTTGTCGCATTTATATATGCGCATTTATGTGTGTATATACGTGTGTATATATGTATGCATGTTTATTAGATATACGTGCGTATATATATATATATATATATATATATATATATATATATATGTATGTATATACACCAGTACAAAATCTTTCCCTCTCCAAAGTTTTTATGCTCAATTTAATAGACTTATTTTTCCTTAGTCTAAGAACGTTGAAGTTTCTAACACTCGATTTCTCTCTCTCTCTCTCTCTCTCTCTCTCTCCCTCTCCCCCTCTCTCTCTCTCCCTCTCTCTCTCGCTCTCTCTCTCTCTATATATATATATATATATATATATATATCTATTTATCTCTCTCTATATATATGTGTGTGTGTGTTTGTGTATATATATGTATTTATATATATATTCATATACATTGCAAAAGATACATATTTATATCTATATTATATTCCTTGAGTTCTAACCCATTTTTTACCATTGTTTAAGTATGTTATATGGGGTCGTTGTTGTTGACTATTGTGTGAGAGGTTTTGTCTCATTGAAATATCAATTTCTTGTCAGTTTACCATAAAACTGCCTCCTTTTACATCAAAGACATCTTGGTATATTACTAATGATAAAGGCAGGGCTGTCGAGGATCTTACTCTATTTTACCCCTCTCACTGTGCCTCACCAGCACATAATAACGTCTTCCCTCTTTCTGCCATATATGTGTATGCATGTGTGCGCGTATGCATGTGTGTGTATTTGTGTGCATGTCTATTTATATGCGTATTTATGTATGCATATATATATATATATATATATATATATATATATATATATAAATATATATATATATATATATATATATATATATATATATATATATGTATACATATATATATATATATATATATATATATATATATATATATATATATATATATATATATATATATATATATATATATATATATATATATATATATATATATATATATATACGAGGTGTGTCAGAAAAGTTCCAGGACTGATGTCACAAAAGATTTATTTCAAACCCAAACTTTACACTAACAATTTTCTCCATCAAAATAATCCCCCTGGAGTCTAATGCCCTTTTCCGGGTTCCTCCGCAGTTCCGTCGTCACGGCCTTTTTGATGTCGTCCACGTCTTCAAAACTGGTCCCCTTGATGACCTCCTTGAGCTTGGAGAATAGAAAAAAAATCACACGGAGCCAGGTCGGGGTAGTAGGGAGGTTGTTCCAGCACGGCGATGTTCTTCTCGGCCAGGAACTGTCGGATGCTCAGGGCATTGTGAGCAGGTGCGTTGTCATGGTGAAGCAGCCACGAGTTGTCCTGCCACAACTCTCGCCTCACTCACGCACTGAACGAAGCAAACGCTGCAGTACCTCTTTGTAGACATGTTGGTTGATCGCCTGGCCCTGTGGCAAGAACTCGCAGTGGACGATCCCACTCACATCAAAGAATGTGATCAACATGACCTTGACTTTGAACTTCGACTGTCGTGCTTTCTTCGGTCTTGGCGACGACGGACTCTTCTACTGAAGGGTCTGGCGTTTGGTTTCTGGGTCGTACTCGAAGATCCTTGACTCATCACTGGTGATGACTGTCCCTAGCAAGTCTGGTTCGGTTTCAAGACGCTCGGGGATATCCTGGCACACTTGCATGGACCCTTCTAGTCACCCGATTAATGCCCAGCTCATTTGCTATCAATCGAACAGTCAGCCGACGATCGCTACGCACCATCTTCCTGACGCGCTCAACGTTGACCTCAGTCCTAGTTGTTGAGGGCCTTCCGCTCCTGGGGTCATCTTACACGTCCTCGCGTCCTTCTTTAAACCTCTTGCACCACTCAAAAACCCGTGAGCGTGACATCGTCTCATCTCCATACACTTGCTGCAGCAATCCCAGTGCTTCTGACGGAGTTTTCCCCAACCGTACCAGAAACTTCAAATTTGTTCGTTGCTCTGTGCTCATTGCTTGACGACCTGAAACAGAGGACATGTATATAAAATTATGAAGAAAAAAGTTTGATCGCTGCAGAGAGCTAAGATTAAAGTTACACACTCCAGGAGGATTACTTTGAAGGAGAAAACTCTTAGTGTGAAGTTTGGATTTGAAATAAATCTTTTGTGACATCAGTCCTGAAACCTTTCTGACACACCTCGTATATATATATATATATTGTTTATATATGAAAATAGGGAGAAAAGGACGATTATTAGGAAGAAAAATCTTCTTATTTTTTCTCTTTTTTCTGGGTTAGAAAATATTTAAAACAAAATATTTTACTTTGTGTGAAGTGTTAAGGTATTAGTTAATTTATTTATTAATTAACAATGGCATTTATTTATTTATTTATATATTTAATAATTTGCTATTACCGGTTTCAGCATTTTATGCATTATCAAAGGGGGAATTTATATCAACGAATATTTTGTCTCACGTTCTGTAACTTCCTCAGTGATATTTGTTCATCTTCTTTGATTCTCTTCTTTTTTTTATCTTAATCTCCAGATATAACAATATCTGTTTGAACGCTCGATTTCTCTTCGAGTATCTTGTAAAAGAAATACATAAATGTATATATATATATATGATTGTATGCGCGTGTGTGCGTGTATGCATATATGTTTATATGCATACACACACACATACGCGCACACAAACACACACACGCACACACATTGTGTGTGTATATATATATATATATATATATATATATATATATATATATATATATATATATATATATATATATATGTATATACATACATATATATATATATATGCATACATACATATATACATATACGTTTATGTGTTTGTTATGCAAGATTCTTGATGTGAAATCGTTTGTTGAAACAGATATTGTTTTATATATATATATATATATATATATATATATATATATATATATATATATATATATATGTGTGTGTGTGTGTGTGTGTGTGTGTGTGTGTGTGTGTATTCGTATAAAGGCTTACATATGCACACATATATGTGTGCATGTATAAACACGTACACACACACGCGCGCGCCTGTGTGTACGTGTGTGGCCTCATGTATTATTACACACGAAACTAAATCTAGTGTCGTCTCAATGTCTAACTTCTTTCTGTCTTGAATAGCGCTAATTCCTTCCTTCCCGCCTAGTTCCCAAACCAACAAAACGTAATCAATTCCAACCTCAACCATCAACTATTTCTCTGAGACTCTGCATACTAAGCAACACTGCCTTACTTCACTTCCCTATCTTGCAATGTTACATGTAGTTCAAACGTTACAACTTTTAATCAAATAAATGCAAACTATTTATTAATTACATCCGGGTCAACAAAAAGAAATTCATCAGCAACGTAGACACAAAAACAAACACGCACGCGCGCACACACACACACACACACAGGCACACACAACAGACACACATATACACACATACGTACTTATATACAAGCATACATACATACATGCTTACATAGATACACAAATAGATTCATACGTTTACACACTTACATATATGTATGCACCCACATGCACACACGCACACACAGATGCGCTCACTCATACACACACCTACAACCATATAATGCTTATATATAATATATATATATATGTGTGTGTATATATACACGCCCCTCCCCCCATTATATATATATATATTAATAAAAGGAATTCCAACTTTGTCTGATTTACTCGTTTTATTTACAATCCTTTAAAATTATAATGATATTATAATGAAATAGTATGGTAGAATATTAAATGTTAACTGTTAATTGAACAAGTACTTTCATGCTTTCGCAATCTTCAGGTTCATATTCTGTGGTGACAATCAATTTTTACAATTTTTAACTGTAATGAGATGGGGAAATGTTGTTACTTATATACAGTGAAAAACGGCTACAGAATGCTAAGTTTTGCAAACTGTATTTCGACCAATCGGTGTGAAGTTTCACTGGATTACTAAAGCTCATTGGTTTAGGCGTCAGGGTTGGTTGAGCATGTCTAACGATTTCTATTTTACCCTATCCAAAGCAGCAATTGTTTTGCTATTTTTAGAAATGATGAAAATAGCATTTTCTAGGGTTTTTATAAAAAGTCTTCAGTAATAATCACCATCAGCATCACTTTTATTATTATTATTGTTGTTGTTGCTGTTAGTGGTGGTAGTTGACATGGTCGTAGGCGTAGTCATAGTAGGAGTAATACCCCTAAGCATTATTATTGTTCATTTAGCTTGGGTTGGAATTTATCAATAAAATTATTTTCTTTAATTTTTCTCTTGATTTCACTTGGGCTGTGTAATTTATGTATATATATATAATCGTTCGTTTATTTTATCTTGAACTGTTTAACCTTGTGTGTGAAGCCCTGAAATATCATGTCTGAATTTGCTGGGTAAAACATTATTTTATTTCGTTTTGTTTTGGTTCATTTACCATCATTAACCCTTCGTATTTTCTACGCATTTAACCGGCTTTTTAGAAACTTAAGAAAATTAACAAAGAGGGGAAAAGACAACAAACAGAAACCAATACAAACGAAGGACACATACTCTATGGTCATCGGTCGTTGAGAAGGACATTGGCAGTTTCGACCCCGGGGTTACAGCGTCGGACATATAAAAACAATGTAAAGCATTGAACCTGAAGCGCTTAGCCAATATGTATGTCATAGAAAATGTAAGAAAGTCAGAAAAATAACGGCAAATACAATTTGTTGCCATAAATTGTAGCTTAAGAATTCGGTTAAAATACAACCATAAACGGCAAAATGAGGCCAGCGACCCCACGGAGAATCGAACTCCATCTTTTCAGATACCGGCTAACTGTTCTACTGACTGAGATAAACGACGACCTCTAATGACAATCACGTCAAAATCCCCCCCCCCCCCCACACACACGCACACACACACACACACACACACACACACAATATATATATATATACAGACACACATAGACATGTCGTCTCGTAGTGACACACATATACACCATCTACATACATCCCGCCTCGTCTCAAATTTTGCTGACCCACCCATTCATATTCACATAGGCATACATATGGAAGGCGGAATATCTCTAAACAGCTGAAATGATTGACCAATTAAAACACTTCGTTGACTCTCCGCTGGGGATGAAATTTAAGCTCTTTAGAAAACCGCCATCTTGTCAATTCGACGTATGTCTTAACACCTTCAGCGAAGATCTCATCTGGAAGGCACTGGAATTAACTGTGTCAATATATGTACCCCTCTAACCTACTATTCTTGCTCATTACCCAATATATGTTCGTTTCTTACAGGCCCTATTCTATGTACGCCTCTGCTTCTCGTCTTCACTTCCACTACTTACATTGTTTTTTTTTATCACTCTTTTCTCTTTTGTTGTGTGCATTACGCGGACATAGCTCCTGTATATGCATACGCATATATATATATATATATATATATATATATATATATATATATATATATATATATATATATATATATATATATAAAGTTAAACTTAAACTGAGTTCTAACTTCGCAACTCCTGTTTCAAATTACTGCAAACATTAGGCCAATTTATTTATTCATGAATTTCAAACTGGTTTTCTTTGCATATGAGCGAGTTTATAATTTTATTTGACGGTTTCTAAATGACGTTTTATTAAGGTTTTTATTTTTTCATTTTGGAAACCTAGATACAATCGCCAAATCGCCCAATGAAGGCAGAATAATGAATAAATTACTTGATGAAACGATGAGAACTACAATATAACTGTTTTCAGATGCCTTCTAAATATTGCTATATTACGGTTTTCATCGGTTCAACGTTTCATAGCGTAATTCATTACCATGTGAAAACAAAAATAACGAGGTCGTTCTAATGTATATGAATCCAAATCAAAATATCAAACCGTTAACCCTATCACAGAACATTGAAGAATTATTCACACTGTTGCACGTTTTTAAGAAATCGTGCGAGTATTGCCAAAAGTTGTATATTTGTTTCAAAGACATTGCAAAGGGATATGACTGCATTCCATGTGACCTACTATGGAGGATTCTGTAGTGGTATGGGATCAATGAACAACTTCTAGTTCCCATCATGTCTCTATGAAACCCATGGTATTTGTGTTCGCTAATAAGTCGAAACTATTCAAAGTGTGTGTCGGACAGGATATTATTTATCTCGTCAGACGGTGATGGCCCACATGCACTCGACTCGATCGGTTTGCTGCAGGAATTAAAAAGCAGAGCTGCGAAGAATCGTCCTCTCACGTGCAGTCTAGATGAGTGGAGTTACACTGAAGCAGATGAAGAATTTCAAATATTTCGGAGCAGTGTTCATGAGTGATGGAACGCAGGAAGCTGAATTAAGTACAATAATTGCATGAGCTTGTGCAGTGATGCATTAGATTCAGCATTCGGACATCATAAAAATGGAAGTAGGGATAAAAGCCAAACTTGCTATCTTCAAGCCTTACCTATGGTCATGAATCTTGGTAATGACCGAAAGAATACGATTGCGAATACAAGCAGCCGGAATGGGGTTCCCCCTAAAGATATCGGGATTAACATTACTCTATAGATTGCATAGCTCAGAGATGAGAGAGTTACTCAAGGTAGAGTCATTACTTCCCCCAAACTGAGAGATTACAGCTGCGATAATACGGACATGTGGTTAGAAAATCCAAGGAAAGAACCGCTGAACTGGTTTTACGGGCAAAACCAACTGGTAGGAAATACGAGTTTAGACCACGAGCAGAAGAAGAAGAAGAAGAAGAAAAAGAAGAAGAAGAAGAAGAAGACGTAACAATATGGTAAGGAAAATCTGCACACATAACTTTAATAAGAAGTTGTCAAGAAACTATATTAAACTGTTTTTGGTAAACGACACATAATCTCACAGAACACCACCATATTTTCCTTGGGATATATTTTATTTCTACATATGTTGCATTCTCCCCAGCTCTTTCGCCTACAAAACATTGTGTATAAATCTCTCTCTCTGTATATATATATATATATATATATATATATATATATATATATATATATATATATATATATAAATATATACTGTACATATATATATATGATATGGTAAATATCATCTTGGTTAAGAGAGTGGGACTGGCTTTGTGCAGTGCCTTTGCTCACTATAAAAGCTTCACGGCACAGGCATTGCTTTATATCTAGAGATCTCTCTGCACTTGTCGTCACATGGTACCATGGGCCGAGCACTATGTGTCAATAATTGTCACAAGTGTTGTGTTTGTACCAGAGTTTTCAAGTCGCTGGCTGGACTAAAAAGTCACACTCGTTCAGCGCATCGGTAGGGGTTCTCCAACATGGATATAAAGTAATGGACATACTCGAAAACGAGTTAGCAGCCACCATGTATATATATATAAATATATATATATATATATATATATATATATATATATATATATATATATATATATATATATATATATATATATATATATGTATATAAACAGTTTGAAACCAGGCACTCCAACCTCAACCACTGACAAAGAAGCAGTCGAGTCACTTCTCGACTTTATGAATGAGTTTTTCTTGTCCCAAATTGTCCTTGTACTTGGGACAATCTGGATCTAGTGTTTAGTAACCACACTAACACTAACACTATACATAATATTACAGTAGAAAAAACCTTTCTCTCAGACCATGACATGGTGCTTTGTAGCCTGAGATTCCACCAGCCGAAAGCTAATCCTAGGGACCTCTTTCCAGCCCACACATTTGATAACATGGATCTCTATAATGCCAACTGGGATGCAATTATGAACGAACTATCACATGTTGACTGGTCTTTTACACATGCACACATTTCCACCAAAATCATAACATCTTGGCAGAACTTTGTAGACACTATCACAAATATATGTTCAAAACACACCCCACCAAAATCTGTGAACAAAACTAAGTGCAGTATCCCCTAAAACAGAAAAACATTTTTCAGAAAAATAAAAAGAACAAACAAAAAAATTAACACACTAAAATACTGTCAACAGCAACACACACATTCGACTGCTATCGCTCTGCTTGAATCAAATAAATACCACCTCCAAAAATGCATGAAGACCATCATCAATAACCAGAGAACAGCTGAAAGAGGTAGACCATTGAGAAAATCAAACTCAACCCCAAAGTGTTCTCTTTTCATTTGCTAAAAACACAAGGTCACCGTCTCCACTGTTGGCCCTCTAGTTGATGAAAATGGCACACTCCAAGATAATGCCAAAACCATGGGCGAGATATTGTAGAAACAATACTGCTCTGTTTTCAGCAATCCTGATATGATCGGTCTGGGCTGTATCAGTGATGTTAATACCCAAAACACTATATCGGACATAACGTTTGGCGCCCCTCATGACTTAGTGACAATAAACGAAATTAAACACAATTCAGTAGTAGGCCCCGACAGGTTCCCTGCTTGTGTCCTGAAGGTATGTCGACACCAACTTGAATCTCCTCTTGCTAATCTGTGGAGGAACTCACTGGATACTGGCTATATTCCTGAAAACTTTCTGTCCCAGTCCGTTGTCCCAGGCTTCAAAAAGGGAAATAAGTCTCTTGCAGAGAACTACCCTCCGATCTCACTCACTTCTCATTTCATCAAGGTATTTGAGGTGGTGAGATCACGAAAACCCCACTTTCTTGAAAGCAACGGACTGCTGAACTCCAACCAATATGGGTTCCGTAATGGAAGGGACAGCCTAACGCAGCTCCTGCATCACTTTGACGATGTTTTGAGAGCCTTAGAAGAGGGCTCCAACACTGATGTCATCTACCTTGATTTCAGCAAAGCCTTTGACAGGCTTGATCATAAGATTGTTTACTGAAAAAACTATCCAATATTGGTGTCTCTGCAAAGTTACTACAGTGGATCAAATGTTTCCTGACAGACAGAACCCAGCATGTTGTAGTCGAAGGAGTAAAATCAAGCCCTGCCAAAGTCAGCAGTGGCGTCCCTGTGTTGGGCTCACTTCTTTCATCTACATTAATGACAACATCAAGCACAGCAGCATAAGAATCTTCGCAGATGATTCGAAGCTCGAAAGTGTCATCAATGAGGTGGATGACCGGACCTGCCTTCAGTCAGACTTACTGGCTGTTATCCAATGGGTAGAAAAGAACAATATGCTGTTGAATGAGGATAAGTTTGAATTAATACTCTTTGGAAAAAAGGATGCCCTGAAACTACCATACCGTCTTCCTTCGGGTGAAACTCTCATGGCATCCAACAACATCAGAGAACTTGGAGTAATTGTGGAAAACAACATAAGCTGGGCCACTCATATAAACAGCAAAGTTGACATGGCCCGCAGAATGTGTTCCTGGATTCTCAGAACCTTCCAGTCGAGAGATACCTACACTGTTATCCTTCTCTTCTCCACTTTTGCCCGACCCCACCTTGAATACTGTTGTCCACTGTGGTCTCCCCACACGTACAAAAGTATCATGAAAGTTGAAGCACCCCAAAGATCGATTACATAAAAGATAGATTTTGACAGGCCTTTATCGCTTCCAGCATCGCCGTGAGCGCTACATTATCTGCGTGATGTGGAAAATATTCCATCAGCTTTGCGCAAATGATGTTGGCCTCACCTTTAATGTACACCCAAGCCTTGGTCCCCGTTCTATCCCCCCACGACAACAATCTCACTCGCATCTCATAACAACAATACGGCACAATTATTTCACCTCAATTGGCACCGCTTTCTTTTACATTACACTAAAACACATTAAAACAGAAACAGACCCATCATATTCAAGAAGTCTTTGGACAAATTCCTTCAAGAAATCCCTGATAAGCCTCCTACACCCGGATATGCCTCTGTAAACAATAACTCTCTACTTGAGTGGGCCATGGTGCCCAAATCCTGATTTGAAAGACTTCGCCAGGTGGTGCTATTAAGTTAGACATGGCCTGGGCCAATACTGGCCGAAACCTATCAAAGTTATCAAAGTATGTATATATATATATATATATATATATATATATATATATATATATATATATATATATATAGGAAACAAGTATGACCCCGACGGGAGAGCTCAAGCCGTTTCGACGGCTAATTCTGGACTAAATAAGAATTTTTAGCCTGGTAAATAAATAGTCGAACTTCTCAGGGGGTAATTCCTTATATCGGAAGATAATAATTGTCAAAAGAATTGGTCAAAAATTTGTTGTAAAGACAGATTTTCTATCATGGCATTTGGTGGGAGGCAGAGGTAGCTGAACTTGCCGGTAGAACAAAGAGGGAGTGGGGGAAATCCAGTCAAGCGTTGAAAGTGAAATCTATACACCAGATTCTATGGATAGTGTATAGAAGGTCGAAAGAAGTGTACTGGAGATGGGGAGGGGGGAAGTTGAAAGAATAGGTAAATCGAAAGGGAGTAAACAAAAAAAACATTATAAAAATAAGGAAATAAATATATATTAAAAAAAAAACAATTTCTGGTTACTACTCCATTTCGACAATCACCAAATCTCTTGGTATTTCTAAGCTATAGGAAAGTTTAGTAGTTGGAGAAAAATACTAAATACGAGATTGTATTGAAATAATTTTATAAAGCCGGCTTTACAGGGGGTCTAACACCACTGCTATAGTTATTAGTAATCAACCAATGCTATCTTACAATGACAGGTTGAGAACAAAAATGCAAAAATACTACTACAAAAATACTAATACGAAATAATAATTCAAAATACTAATACAAAAATACCACTGAGAAATTTAGAAACCACAGAAATGGAGCAGCAACCAGAAAGAACACAATTTACTGGGGTCTAACACATCTGCTATAAAAAGCGTAATAGGCCAATTCTATCTTAAAATTAGGGGGGGGGGGCAGTACTGAGGCTACAGAGGACCGATGGGCTGCATCGTCGGGGTAGGGGAAAAGGTGAAAAAAAGAGACAAGGAAGGAGATCTGGGGTGGAAGGACTAGGAAGAGATGGGGAGAAGGAAATATAGAGGAAAAGATAAAAAAGTGACTCTACCTTTGTAAGCAGGGGTTACCCCTTACACAATCGGCAAGTCGGGTGTTTCAGCCCTTGTCTACCCCTCCGGGTCATTATGGGGTTTGAGGGCGAGGTAAGTCCTACGCGATCTGTGTTTGCATGCAGTTACCAGTTCGTCTTTCTTATTTAGGAGTTGGTCCTTCGAAAACAGCATTTGTAATGTTTCCTCCGAGCATAACTTACACGGACGGCGTCCTCCCGTGTAAGAGTTGGCTCTGGACAGTAAGCTCCAAGTGAGATTGTAGGTTATATTAATATCTTTGAGGTCCCAGATGTGGCCCGAAAGTGTAGTGGCATGACGCCGAGCCGGGTTTCGGAAAGTATGTCGGTGTAGGTAGAGCCGAGTCTTGAAGTCACAAGCGGTTAATCCTATATAAGCTGTGTTGGAGGTGTCCATCCTCACGTTGCACTGGTAGATTACATTACGATCTCGGCATCTGTTGTTGAGGGGGCCAAGGGATCTATCAGGAGAGTTGCACCTCCTGGTCGGCTCTACACTGATGTCTAGGTTATTTCTTCCATAGGGGTTGAGCTTTTTGTTGTTAGAGGAGACGATGTTTTGTGCGAAGTTAGGTGTGGTGTTGTAGGAGAGTTTGTTGGTGTTTTTGTTGATTATGTTGTGGTAGCGGTCTTGTAGTGGGAAGTGTTTTTCGATGAGCCTAAAGAAGATTTTCCCGATAGGTGTTGTCACCTCGGCATTGTGGGGAGGATTGAACCACTTTACGTTGCGTGAGCGGCGGTGTCGCCTGCTGGTTCCGCTAATGGAAGCTGGATAATAGGATATTTCCTCCTGGAAGCCACTCCGCTTGAGGACCTGGTTGTAATAAGGCGCATGTTCGTCGAATATCTGCTCATTAGCGGACAAACGAGATATGCGGTGGGAGATGTTTTTAACCAGGTTATTGGTGATGTTTCTAGGATGGTTCGACCGGCGGTGGATGTAATGCAGGTTGTCGTTTGGTTTCCTCTATGGGTAGTACCGGCAAGTTCAGCTACCACTACCTCCCACCAAATGCCATGATAGAATCATGTCTTTACAACAAAGTTTTGACCAATCCTTTTGACAATTACTATCTTCCCATATAAGGAATTACCCCCTGAGAAGTTCGGCTATTTATTTACCAGGTTAAAATTCTTATTTAGTCCAAAATTAGCCGTCGAAACGGCTTGAGCTCTGCCGTCGAGGTCATACTTGTTCCTATTACCCACTCTACTCCCCTAAGTATTGAGTACTTTGGTGTGTTATGGTCCATCTGGTTCCTTACCACATTTCCTCCGTTATATATATATATATATATATATATAGGTGTGGCATCAAGCGATGCGCACATATGGTTAGTTCTTCATATCCAATTGAGTTCTAGCACGTGGCTTGAATTCTTTTCAGAGTTCAATGACCTGCGCATGTATTGTTTTTTTTGGCGGTAGTCTCCTTCCTCCTATTTTAGAGACAGTGTGAGATTTTCTTTAGAATTGCTGGACTAACAATCTAGCAGCTCCCTCAAGCACTGATGGTGATTATCACTAAATATTGATGTTGATTTCGTTATCAATATTAATATTATTGGGCACCCACTGAAGAATTATAAGAGCCCATTTGAATAAGTATCTGTTGATCTTATACAAGCTTCTACATAATTTGGTATAATTTCACCCAATTTGTAGAAATCTTATAATGAAACGAGTCGTCTGGGAAGTGATATATTTGATATATCTCATATGAAATGATACTGCCAATTTTCCACACAATACAATTAGTTAGCACCCCGAACGTTTAATTAGGAATATACTCAGGTATTTCCTAATGTTTGTTGAGTGAGTTGGAATTTAGCTGGAGTATCGCTATTAGCTTTCTCCGATTATGTATTTATATATATATGAGGAGATATTTATGAACCATGCGGCATATTATAATAAGGCCCTTTCTGAATCTGGTTATGAACAGTCAATTTACTACATACCTAAATGCCATAACACAGAACTTTACCACAACCATAATAAATTTAGCACTAGAACTAGAAATACTTTAGAATGTAGCCAGATACGCCGGAATTTTAGCAGTAACAACCATAATGGTGGCAGAGGCCTACTTCCCACTCCTAGTAGCAGACTCAGAATCAACCCTAGAATAGGAATGAGCAATGGGATGACAATTAAACAAACGCCCAGGTAATAATAACCCTATAAAGGCCCCTGCCAACTCTATTAGAACCCCTAGAAGGAATAGGCCTAGAAATATCACCTAATTTAGCCACTAATATCCCTAAACGCTTATTCTCTATTCTATCTAAACATCCCGCCCCCAACCATAGATACTACAAACTCTTTAATAAAAACAACATTAACATCTCTTTCTCCACAACACCTAACCTAGCTAGCCACATCGCATTCAGTAACCATCATAAACTAAGAGAGTATAACTACCACACCGCGGTACCACCACCCCTATCAAATACACCACGCCACTACACCAATACTTACTCTAGTAGCATACCTACCCCATCTAATCCTTCTAGCACACACCAGCCGCATAGTTTAAACAACCCTACCCTTACTAACCGCAGCAGTAACTGCAACTGCCGTTACCCTAATACATGCCCACTAAACGGTCAATGCCTTACACCCAATATAGTATATAGGTGCACAGTTAAAACAGCATCACATACCAGCTCCTATATTAGCTCTACCTCTACCCCTTTTAAGGTACGCTATAACGCGCATTCACTTTCCTTCCGAGACCCTAGCAATAGATGTTCAACATCTCTAGCTAGGCTCATTAAACACCTTAAATTAACCAACATTGAACACTCACTAACATGGGATATCTTGGACGAAGAAACACTTGTGATCTCCGTCTTACCGAGGCCTATTACATAACTCTCTCACGACCTCAACCGATTAACGATAGAAACGAGATAACTATTAGCTGTCAACATCGAAGGGCAAATACCTTCGCCAACAGAATATTCGACCCAACATAGTCATCTATTCTCACTTTTACTTATAGCTAACATGTTAAATATTTAACTCAGACTTGGATAATTATAAATTACCTCCCCTACACTGTCTCTCACTTAAGCTCATTAGCACTTCTTAGCTATAAATCACCTACAATTTCTAAATTCTCAAAGAGTTACTTCTCTTGAAACCCGTCTCTAATTAGTAAGGTAAATATGACCTTAGGTGGCCATTTTGTTACGCATAGGCAGATCTCGCTTAATACAGCCTCGACAGAAGAATAATGCTTGCCTGTAGCAGACAATAGATAGACACAGGACACCATCGTGAAATACCAATATATGGAACATTACATTCATGTAACCATCTTTCTTTAGATTACTTTATATTCCTTATTCCATCGTATCTTTATCAATATTTTCATTATCTCTTTTGAAGTTCTGAAGAGCCGCTCCATAATTTTTACCTAAGTTACTTATCTTCATCTGAACTAATAATTGTTTCTACTTTAGGCACAAGGCCAGCAATTACACAGTGCATTACTGGTACTTTATTTTTATCGACCCCGTAAGGATGAAAGGCAAAGTCAACCTCGGCGGGATTTGAACTCAGATCGTAAAGGGACGTAACTATGCTGGAAAGCATGGCGTCCGACCCTCTACTGATACTGCCAATCCACCTAATAATGATCTATAATCATTTGATCCAGAAACATTATATGGAGTAGCGAAACAATTGTAAACGGACATTATTATTATTATTATTATTATTATTATTGAATGCCATGGTTGACGGAGGCTCGGCTCTGTAAGGTATAGTAATTTTTAACCGTTAAAACAATTGTAAATTGTTTAAAACTTGAACCAAATTGTTGATAAAGACACCCTCCTCCTCGTGAGAGGGGTCTTTCTGTCCTTTATTTGGCCCTTCGGGGTTAAATAACCAGTTATTGGGGTTTTGTACCCAATATTCATTTTAAACAAAAAACAACATGGCTACGAAAAAGAAATTTCATACGTCACTCCCACTCATTCCGTCTTCTTCTTCCTCAATCATCACTACAGCAGAGAGAAGATTGTCTCTCTCCCTCCCTTCCTTAAATGTGTCTCTCTCCCTCCCTTCCTTAAATGTGTCTCTCTCCCTCCCTTCTCTTTCGCAAGCGACGAAAGAAAAGAAAAGTCTCGTGCAAAGCGTGCAAGGTTTCTCCACGACGACGACGACAGCGACGAAACAGGTGTGCGGGAAATACGAAAACCCAGTTCATTCGTCTGACGTCAGGAATAATAGCAGTAGCAGCCGTAATAACAACAGCAACAGTGACAATGAAAACAACAGTAGCAGCCGCAACAGCATCACCAGCAGCATAAACAACAACAGCATTAGCAGCAGCAACAACAACCACAGCAACAGCGGCGAAGGCAGTAGTCGTAGTACCTGCAGCAACAACAAAAGTACCAGCAGCTCTGACGACAACAACAACAGCAGCAGCAGAGAAAAACCAATCTCATTTGCAGGTATTGCGAAAAAATTGGAAACAATCCTCATAACGAATGAGGAATTAGAGGAAGCGAAGAAGATGGTGACAAAGAATGGACACCGAGCAATCTGCAAGGCAGCGGAAACATTTTTCGAAACCCAAGAGCACTGTACGGTCACGTACCGTACAGTAAGTACAAAATCCCGTAGGGTGGAAAGAGCCACAGAGGCCCAAATACAAAAAGCCTTGGGGTTTGTGTGGCAGCGGAAAACG
The DNA here is from genome assembly GCA_964016885.1 of Eledone cirrhosa. NCBI lineage: Eukaryota > Metazoa > Mollusca > Cephalopoda > Octopoda > Eledonidae > Eledone > Eledone cirrhosa. The sequence goes on along the minus strand of OZ024743.1, from coordinate 289,387,150 downwards.
CACATCACCCGAGGCAAAAAATATGCCACCGTAGACGTACTTTTTGCCACACCCCAGGAGGCAAAGGCCCAATCAGTAGTGACCCTAAGGAGCGAGGAAATGGTGTTGGTGCCCTCCTACTGCGGGCAAAAAATTGTGAGGGTCAAACTGACCCACGTCGGCCCCCCCCCCCCCGGAATGGCCCCTTCTTGGCTGGCCGCGTCTGTCCTCGTCGGAATCGAGGACAAAACAACTGTACTGCAAGTACAGAAAAAAGTAAGAGAAGATTGGGTAGGCACCTCCATTGAGATGCTAATCCAAACCAACCAGGAGTGCATCGAAGCTATCCCGGATGTGATAGACTTCGATAACGGCACTCAACTGCCCATAAGTGTTGAGGGCAAACGCCCGAAATGCTTTCGCTGTGGATCGAAGACTCACCTCAGGGTCTTCTGCAACGAGAAGACCCTGAGAAAGGAGAAAACCCCCCTCCTTCCGAATCCGGCTCCACGGCTACCAGCAACAGGACAAGCGGCAACCAGGAACGATAGGTCCGTTCGACCCATACCCACTCCACGGAAATCAAAAACAGCAGCAGCAGTGGAAATATTAACAACAACAACAGCAATACCAAATGCAGCTGCAACAGAGACTCCAGTGCAAACATCACCAACAACAACAAGTGAAAGAGTGGAGCTGGTACCCCTCCCCGACCTCACAGAATCAGACATGGAGTGTGAGGTGGGAGAGGGATGGCAAAAGGTCGTAAGAAGGCACAAACGCAGAAGCAGCGCATCGTCGCCTTTGAAAAGGGAGGAAAGAGATGAGAAAAGGGTAAAGTCTACCGCAAAGAGACCCACAGCAGCAACACCACCAACACCATCACCACCCACACTAGCACCACCATCACCACCGGCGACAACCCCACCGCCAACAACACCTTCAACACCACCACCACAAGCACCAACATCGCAAACACATCAACAAAACACACACCCAGCAACAACGACAAGAAAATAGCAGAACCACACCCCACCCCCAGAAAAACAAATGCACGGCAATAAATACACACAACAAGAAACTAATGACTTACATAATTGAACACACAGACATTTCACAACACGACTACATAATACCAGCACCAATCAAAACGCCAACTAACATAAGACTGCTAAAAATAGCACAGAAACAATACACAAACATTAAAACGAAATTCCCCAACGCAGTTGGTGATTTCAGGGACCTAGGAGGAACCATCAATCGAAGAGTATACTCAGACATTCTCTTAGAAGAGCCGACGACCAGCCGAAGGGACGATTCAACGGTCCCTTCACCAGACGATCAAGTGAAAAGGGATGTAAAAACCATCCCTCCTCTACCAAAAGTACGGTAAGTGGTCTTTCCCATCTTTTCCACTCTATTTTAAACATGACCTCACTCAGAATAGGCAGCATAAATGCGCGTGGCTTGGGGTCGTCATGGAAGCAGGGTCACCTGCTCAACGACCTCAGGTCACTAAACATAGATGTAGTGGCCATCAGCGAGACCAGAATCTCCGAAGCACGGGCCTTCGCACCGATCTTCGGCGGCTACGATGTGTACGCATCTCCCAGCCGTCCTGGATCCGGTGGAGGAATTGCTGTGCTTTTTCGGAGAGGTTTGTATCTCGCCATACGGGCCATCTTCCTGGACCCAGAGGGTAAGCTGGTGGTGCTGGACGTGACCAGCGGAGACGGGCAAGCTTACAGGCTAGTGGCCGTCTATGCCCCGACAGGAGCAGGGCGGCCTGATTTCTTCCGGCGTCTGGAGACCTTTCTTGGAACGTCCCGCTCTTTAGTGTTAGTGGGCGACTGGAACGGGATCTTAGATGCACGCTGGGACTGTGTGGGATTAGCGGATAGGGGTGGAGGGTGCAAGAGCCTCACCAACCTGCTCAGGCGTTTTGAACTGTCTGACAGGTACCGATTGGATTTCCCGAATGTGCCAATGTGGACTTGAACAAACCGCATAGGGTCATCCAGATCATATCTAGATAGAGTATTTTGTAGGGAAATAGATAGGTCTAGCATAGGCTGTCCACAATTCAAGATAGTCAGCTACACGGACCACAAATTCGTGATCTGTGTGCTTGACTTAGATAGGCTTCATAGACGAGGACCCGGCTACTGGAAGCTAAACGCGTCCTTACCAGCGCGCAAGGCCTACAGAGACCGGATTAGCGAACTAGTTAAGCGGGCGTTGACGGGGGCCATCGTCAACAACAAGTGGTGGTTTGCTCTGAAAAGGGCGATTAGAATAGAATCGATTAGGTTTAGTAAGGCTTTAGCAATAGAGAAAAATAGAGCAGAGGGAGAACTAGTTAGAAAATTAGACGAGGCGCTTAGCAAAGGCATTGCGACCGACGTGCTTGCGGCGAAATTGGCCCTTGACCAATTCTTTAATGCAAAGCACGAAGGCTGCGTTGTCAGAGCAAGGGTGCGTGCTCTCAGACACGAGGGGACGAAAGCCGTTCAATGGGCCCGAGTGGCGGAGGCGCGTCGTGGCAACAAAGCCACGATCCGGTCTTTGGTGGACCACGACGGGCGCATGCTACTCGATCCCGGGCAAATGTGTGAGGCTTTTCAGCGACACTTCGCTCAGCTGTTCGGGGGCAGCGGTGGGCCGGGTAGAGGGATGGACTTTAGTGTCTACCTCGACGGACTGCCGCGGCTCTCGGCCACTGAGGCGAAGTGTTGCGAAAAGCCGATAACAGCCGCTGAAGTAAGGGAGGCAATGACTGGCTGCACAAGGGGTAAATCGCCTGGTTTGGATGGTCTGCCCTATGAACTTTACGTACAGATGCCAGACTTGTTCGGAGGCCTCTTGGCGGACGTCTACTGCAACTGGCAACAGAACGGGAGAATTCCCAGTTCTGTGAGCCGAGGAGCGGTGGCACTGCTGAGAAATGATCCGAACAAGGGGGATAACATAGAAAATTTCCGGCCCATAACTCTGCTAAACACAGAGTTTAAGATTTTGGCCAAGGTGCTAGCAAAGAGGTTGGCGCTTGTCGTTGGTGGTCTGGTGGGAGAGGCGCAGACATGCGCCATTCCCGACAGATCCATCCACGACAACCTCCACCTCATGCGATACATCGTAGAGAGGGTAGCTAGGGAACCTGGCACGGGTGGGTCCTTCATCAATTTAGATCAGTCGAAAGCTTTCGATAGGGTCGACCATCGTTACCTAGCGGCAGTCCTGAGGGCGGCTGGCTTTGGGCCCGTCTTCAGAGGCTGGATCGCTGCCATGCACAGCGACATCTGCTCTGTGGTGAGAGTGAACGGTCACCTGTCGGAACCGTTCAACATCATGCGCTCGGTCCGCCAAGGATGTCCCCTCTCGTCCCTCTTGTACGTATTGACTCTCGAGCCATTACTGCACAAACTGGAGACGTTGAGGGGAGTCCCGCGCGAACTAGGATGCGGAAGATCCGTGTCAGCATATGCGGACGATGTCACCGTAGTGGTGTCGAACGCCAAACACATTGAGGCGATCGGCACTACACTAAGAGAATACGAAGCGGTGACAGGAGCAATGATCAACCAGGAAAAGTCAGTGGGCCTGCAGCTCGGCACCTGGAGAGGCAGGTCCATGCCGTCCAACAGCGTCGTCGGACGCTGGACGGACGGACCGGTTAAATTGCTAGGGGTCTGGTTCGGTCCGGACCTCCAGACGGACAAAAACTGGGACGAGGTGACGAGCAGGGTGGCTTCTCTCACCCAGAAATGGGCGGAGAGGAAGCTATCCCTGAAAGGTCGAGCGGAGGTGGCTAACGCGTACATCGCATCCGTCATCTACTACCGCCTGACCGTCGTACCTTGTCTTAAGCCCCGCCTGACTGCGCTGGAGCGTTTGCTCTTTCGCTTTTTGTGGAAGGGACGTGCTCCGATGGTCAGGCGGTCCATCTGTTGTCAACACCCGCTACGTGGAGGGCTGGGCATGCCGTGGCTGATGATGCGCAGGCACGCGCTCAGGCTACGACATCTCCACCTCTTCCTCGACGGTGATCAGGTGTGGTCGCCGTTTGCAAGACACGTTTTTCCCCAGCTCGTCTCCTTGACGGAGCTGCAGTCCTGGGTCAAGCGAAGACCGAGAGGGAGCGCTTGGAGACTGGAATGACTTCAGGCGCTCACAGCCCTCGACCAATCGGGCAATGTGATCTGTGGAAACTCCACCTTGGCGTTCTATAGGGGATTGGTGGAGGGGAAGAGCGACGACGTACTTGGAGAAACTCTAGGCGTCGACGAAAATCAACTAGCCAATCTCTTCGGAAGGACTTTCGGGCCGGGGCCTATGGACAACTTCCAGAAATCCCTGGCCTGGCAGTGCTACCGAGGAGCTTTGCCAGTTCGGGATAAACTCTACAGGCATGGAGGTGCCGTCAGCCGGGCATGTCCGAGATGCGCGCAGGGCGACGAAACCGTCCTGCACGCACTCGTCCAGTGTCCGAGCATTGCTGACTTGTGGGTTTATGTCGAACACCTGCTGTCACGTGTAGGACGGATCCAGCTATCAGCTGAGTCCATCGTGAGGATTGCCCCGCCCCCTTCCTTTAGCCTGGAAGGGCAGGCAGTTTTTATCTGTCTGGTGGCCATGGCGAAAGAGATAGTATGGTGGACACGTTTGAAAGGGCTGAAGACGAGCACTTACCTCTTCGGTGATGCCCTGATTAACTTTTTCAAATTTCATTTGAAAAGGAAAATCAGGGTAGAGAGGGAAGTGCTCTCTTCCCAGCATTTTGTTGAAAGATGGGTGAGAGAAGCAAGTATGGCCCGAATGAATGGGCCTTCTCTGAGTATGTGTCTGTAAATTAAAGGTGGAAAACTGGGAGAGGGCACTTGCCCTGGTGGTCAGGGCCACTGTGGTCTTTTAATGGGCTTTCTCCACAAATGTCCCTTGGAAGTCTCCCCCCTATTGGGGAATTTTTCTTTGTTATTTTATTTCAACCTCTGTTTTTTTACACGCAGAAATGCCCTTTTGTACCCTCCTGTATTGTCCTGTACTGTCCTTAATGTCTACTTTATGTGAACCCTTGTGGTTAATAAAGAAAACATTATTATTATTATTATTATTATTATTATTATTATTACTATTATTATTATTATTATTATTATTATTATTATTATTCTTTGAGTCTCAGTCATTGATGTTAGTTAACTGGAAAGTTTGTTGAAATGAATATCAAGCCACTACCTGCAGCCTCAGATATTCAGGACGTATCGGAGGGTTCTTGCTGTTCCCAGCAAGCATGCCTTTTGAAGCGTTCCAAAAAGCGTGAAGGGCCAATTTTCTTTAACCATCCCTGGAAACTTTTTGAGATAGTACCTAGTGCACCTATGACAATCGGGACCACTTTGACTTCATGGCAGTTCCAAATCCTTTTTACCTCCCACTTTAAGTCCTGGTATCGGTTAATTTTCTCCCTCTCCTTCTCTTGCACTCTCGTGTCGAATGGGCAGGCCACATCCACAATCAGGCACGATCTTTTTTCTTTGTCCACAACCACCAGGTCAGGTCTATTGTGTTCCAATTTCTTGTCCGTCTGTATCCTAAAATCCCACAACTCCTTCACCTGAACGTTTTCTATCACCGACTCTGGCTTATGCTCATACCACTTCTCAGAATGTGGTAAATTTTTACTTTGCATAGGTGCCAGTGGATCACCCTGCCCATCACATCCTGTCTCCAGCCCTTATAGTGAGTCTGGGCTAGGTGTTTACACTCGGATACAATGTGAGCCACAGATCCTGCGCAGTGGGCTAGCCTCCTCCTTGTAAATATGGTGTTTCAACCACTTCGTTTTAAGGGCCTGCTCTTGCGCAGCCATTAACATTCCTTCTGTAGCCTTTTTAAGGTCTCCTCTTTTCAACCAGTTCCATGTCTGTGGATCTCTGAATTCAGTTTACTCAAAGAAGGTACTATGAAGGGATTTTTCCTGAAGGCTGCTCTTTCTCCTTGATGTTATTTCCTCCTTGGACATCCCCTGGTCTATTGTCCTCTCCTTCAATACAGTTCTGAGCATTGGCTCCTTACTATCAGTCATGTATTTGTGTAGGTTGTTTTTCTCCATCTGATCACAGTCCTCTATGCTGATAAGACCTCTTCCACCATCAGATCTCCTTAAGTAGAGTCTATCGACATCACTCCTTCTGTGAAACATGTTGTAGATAGTCAATAGCTTCCTAGTCTTCCTATCCATTTCTTTTTGTTCAGCAACATTCCATCTCTGAATTCCCGCACTGTACCTAATCATTAACATAGCTCGGGAATTTACTGCACTTATGGCATTCCTACTGTTCAGATGTGACTTTAATACGCTCCTTACTCTCCGAATGTATTCAGATCTTATCAATTCCTTCATTTTGTTTGTTCTTGATGTCATCAGCCTCCAGAACACCTAAATATTTGTATCCCTCTTAAGCATCAATTTCCTTTATCATCTCACCTGTTGGTACCTGGATTCCGTTGCTTCTGCTCAATTTACCCCTCTTCATCACAAGGACTCCACACTTACTAATACCAAATTCCATACATATATCATTGCTGAAAATACGGACAGTGTCAACAAGCACATCCAACTCCCTCTTACTCCTGCCGAAGAGCTTAAGATCGTCCATGAAGAGGAGGTGATTGATGGTAAGCTCTCCCTTTCCCAACTTGTAACCTGCTCTCACTTTTCGCAGTATAATGGTCATGTGGTCAGGGCAAGGACAAACAGCAGAGGGGACAAACTATCTCCCTGGAAGATACCTCTCTTGATCGTCACGCCTCCCAAATTATCTAGGCCCGATGTTAACTCTGTTTTCCAGGACTTCATACTTTCGCCCAACAACTGTCTGATGTTATCTGCCACCCCGAAGATCTCTAGGCTTTTGGTTATCCAAGAATGAGGCACCATGTCGAATGCCTTTTTGTAGTCTATCCATCCCATGGCAAGACCAGTGTGTCTCCTCCTGCAATTCCTCATTACCATCTTATCAATAAGTAACTGGTCCTTTGTACCACGGGACTTCTTTCTGTATCCTTTCTATTCGTCTGGTAACAAGTTGTTTATGTGGAGGTGATGGTAGATTTCCTCAGACACAATGCTTGTTAACAGTTTCCACATTACGGACAGACATGTGATAGGTCTATAGTTGGTAACATCATTACCCTTGGTTCGGTCTTTCATTACCAGAACTGTGGTACCTTTTGTCAACCACTCTGGTACCTCACCTGACATCAAGCAGTCATTGAACATGGTTGTCAGTTTCGGGTGGAGGGATGTTATATTTTTAATCCAATACCACTGCACACCATCTGGGCCTGGTGATTTCCAGTTGGTTAGTTTTCTGGCCTGCCTCTTAAGAGTTTCAACTGTGATACTCAAATCAGTTTGTTGGTGTGCCTGTTCACTAATCTCCTTTTGTACTGTCTCAATCCACACTGCCTGGTCATTATGTTCAACACCCTGCTCCCATACACCTCTCCAGAATGTTTTAGTTTGTTCCACCTCAGGGATCAAGTCGTTGCCTCTTTCTTTCCCTTCAAGCTGTCCAAACAACATCTTCTGGTTGTTGTCAAACATGCAGTTCTGTCTATACTGACTGACTGTGCTCTCGTATCGCCTAATCTTTGCGCTCTTTGCTACAATGCATTGCTTCAGTTCCTCTATGATAATATTTAGCTTTTTCCTCCTAGTTTGAAAATAACAACAGCCACAACAACAATAATAATAGGAACAGCATCAACAAAAACAACAATAATAACAACAGCCACAATAACAGTAACAACAGCAACAGTATCAACGAAAACAACAACAACACCAAATACTGTACCAACGAAAACAACAACAATGACACCGATACCTGTAACAGCGATCTCAGCACCACCAGTAAGACCAGTAGCGGCAGCAATAGTGGTGCTGCTGAAAAAGGGACCACTTCTTTCGCAGGTGTCGCCCAAAATATCGAGACAGTGTTAGTCACAGAGGAGGAGATGGCAGTCGCAAGGGCCATGGTGACAAGAAGCGCAAATAGAGTCTCCCTGAAACCTCCACCCGATTTTTTCAAGGACGGTGACTTACCGGACCGTAAGCAAAATCTCACATCGGGTGGAGAGAGCCACGGAGGCTCAAATCAAAAAGGCTTTGGGGTGCGTCTGGGCACGCAAAACCCACATCACCCAAGGCAGAAAGTACGCCACAGTAGACGTACTTTCGCCACCCCCCAGGAAGCAAAGTCTCACTCTTTGGAAACCCTAAAGAGTGAGGAGATAGTCTTGGTGCCCTCCTACTGCGGGCAGAAAATTGTGAGGGTCAAAGTGACCCAGGTCCCACCCGACGTGCCCATACCTTGGCTGGCCGCGTCTGTCCTTGCTGGAATCGAGAACACGACGACCATGCTGCAAGTAGAAAAAATAGGGAGAGAGAACTGGTCAGGTATAGGCATGCAAATGCTTATACAAACTGACCAGGAATGTATCGACGCTATCTCCGATATCATAGACACCGAGAAAGGACTCCAACTCCCTATAAGTGTAGAAGGAAGACGGCCAAAATGTTATCTCTGTGGGTCGAAGGGTCACCTCAGGGCCTTTTGCCCGCAGAAGTCAGCGAAGAAGGCCACTCTTCTTCCAATACCTGGTCCGCTGCTACCAAGAGCAGGGCAGGCAACAAATGAAGAAGCCCCTTCCACGGTGAGTAGGAGGGCAACGTCCGTAGCACCCGTACCAAGGCCACGGACAACTAAAGCAGCATCATCTGTGGCGGCAACACCAATAGCTACATTTGAAGTAGCTACACCAGCAACAAAATTGCCGAAGAGGGCTCCACTACCACCACCAACAGCCGTAGAGCACATACCCCTCCCAGACGCCACAGAATCCGACATGGTGTTTGAGGCGGGTGAAGTGGCAAACGGTCTGCCACAAAAAAGAAAAAGGAAAAAAAACCCCTTAGATTCACCCTCCAAAAGCGAAAGCATACAAAGAGGGGTAAAGGCAGCAACACCACCACCATCACCACCACAAGCACCACTGACAACAACAACCACACCACCACCAGCATCACCAAAAACACAAACAACGCAAACACAACAAGACACACACACCAAACAGCAACAAGAAGAAAACAGCAACAAAATCACCCCTCCCCCCAAAAAGTACACAGCCATAAACATGGCAAAAAAAGAACTCATACAATATATAAAGCAGCACACAGACATCACAGAAAAAAACTACTACACCCCACCAACACCAAGAACTCTCCCGACAACATAAGCATCATTTAAATCTCAATAGAACAATACAAACCTTTAAAAAAAAATTCCCCAACGCAGTTGGAGACTTCAGAGGATCGGTTACCAAGAGGATATACAGTGACATCCACTTGGAATCACCCATGACCAGCGAAAGGGCCGGTTCTACGTCCTATTTCGGAGAGGCTTGTATCTCGCGATACGGGCCATCTTCCTAGACCCAGAAGGTAAGTCGGTGGTGCTGGACGTGACCGGCAGCGAAGGCATTGCTTTCAGGCTAGTAGCCGTCTACGCCCCAACAGGGGCAGGACGGCCAGATATCTTCAGATGTCTAGCGACCTTTCTTGGAACGTCCCGCTCTTTAGTGTTAGTGGGCGACTGGAACGGTATCTTGGATGCACGCTGGAATCGTGTGGGGCTAGAGGATAGGGGAGGAGGGTGCAAGAGACTCACCAACCTGCTCAGATGTTTTGAACTGTCTGACAGGTATCGACTGGATCACCCGAATGTGCCAATGAGGACATGGACAAACCGCATCGGGTCATCCAGATCGTATCTCGATAGGGTATTCTGCAGAGAACTAGATAAGGCTAGTATAAGTTGTCCACAATTTAAAATACTCGACTACACAGACCACAAATTTGTGATCTGTGAGATCGACATAGACAGACTTCATAGACAAGGGCCTGGTTACAGGAAGCTGAACGCGTCTTTCCCGGTGCGCAAAGCCTACAGAGACCGGATTAGCGTATTAGTTAAGCGGGCGTTGACGGAAGTGGTCGTCAACAACAGGTGGTGCTTCGCCCTCAAAAGGGCAATTAAAGTAGAGTCGATTAGGTTTAGCAAAAGAGTAGTGATAGAGGAAAATAGAGTAGGGGATAGCTAGTCAGAAAGCTAGAAGAGGCGTTTAAGACAGGCATCGCAACCGACGTGCTTGCGGCGAGATTGTCACTCGTACAATTCTTCAACGTAAAACACGAAGGCTGCGTTGTCAGAGCTAGAGCGCGTGCTCTGAGACACGAGGGGACAAAAGCCGTCCAATAGGCCCGGGTGGCAGAGGCACGACGTGGCAACAAACCCAGAATTCGGTCTTTGTCTGACCAAAACGGGTGCGTGATGCTCGAACCCGAGCGGATGTGTGAAGCTTTTCAGCAGCACTTTGCTGAACTGTATGAGAGCGGCGGCCTGGATCGGGGCATGGACTTCAGTGCATACCTCGACGGACTGCTTCGGCTCTTGACGACCGCAGCACAGTGTTGCGAAAAGCCAATAACAGCCGGTGAAATACGGGAAGCGATGGCTAACTGCACGAGGGGTAAAACACCAGGTTTAGATGGTCTGCCCTACGAGCTTTATGCATTTATGCCAGTCCTGTTCGGTGACCTCTTGGCAGACATCTACTGCAACTGGCAGCAGAACGGGAGCATTCCCAGTTTTGTGAGCCGGTGAGCAGTGGCGCTGCTGAGAAAAGACGCGAACAAGGGGGATGTTATCGATAATTTCAGGCCCATAACCCTGCTAAACGCAGAGTTCAAGATTTTGGCCAAGGTGTTAGCAACGGGTTGGCGTTTGTCGTCAAGGGTCTGGCGGGAGAGGCGCAGGCATGCGCCATTCCGGACAGATCCATACACAACAACCTCCACCTCATGCGATACATCATAGATGGGTGGTTAAGGAACTTGGCACGGGTGGGGCTCTGATCAACTTGGATCAATCGAAAGCATTCGATAGGGTCGACCATCGGTATCTGGCGGCGGTCCTCGAGGCAGCCGGTTTCGGGCCCGTTTTCAGGGGTTTGATCGCAGCAATGTACAGCGACATCTGCTCAGTTGTGAGGGTGAAAGGTTACCTGTCGCAGCCGTTCAGCATCATGCATTCAGTCCGCCAGGGTTGTCCCCTCTCGTCCTTCTTGTACGTATTGGCTATCGAGCCGATACTGCACAAACTGGGGGCGATGAGGGGCGTCCCACGCGAACTAGGATGGAGGAAATCCGAGTCGGCTTACGCTGACGACGTCACCGTAGTGGTGTCGAGCACCAGACACGTCCAGATGCTCGGCACCGCTCTCAAGGAATACGAAGCGGTGACAGGAGCAACAACAATATCAACACCACTAACATGAAAACAAATAGCGACAACACCAACAGCAACAATACCAACTGCACCAAGAACAACGGTGGCAACAAAGACAACAATGATAACAGCGATAGTGATAACAACAACACCAACAAGAACAACGACAACGACCACAACACCCCCAACGAAAACAAGAAGAACACTTTCGCTGCGGCAGCAGCAAAAAAGAGGCCATGCTTCAACATGGACCTCTCAAACAAAGATGAAAAGTTGGCCCAGGCATGGAAGCTCATCAAGCAAGAGAAAACTTGGGCCAACTTAACTGTCCCGGTAGAAGCTATTGAGACAGTGGGGCGCAAAACGGTGCATTATAGATGCATCTCAACACAAAACAAAAGGGCAGCGTTAATCCCACAAGAAGATGTCGAAGTCGCGCTGAGGTCCATCAGAGAAGACACCCAGTACATAGAGAGGGGCAGACAGTACGGCACCATTTCGGTGTTGTTCAAGTCAGAAGCCCTCGCCATGAAACACCCTATGACTCCTTGCAAAACCAGCAAGGTCATAATATACCCCTCCCACATGGGAAAAAGAACGGCCCGCTCCGCATTCCCAGAATCCCACCAGGACTTGACATGTGGTGGCTTCTGGGATGCGTGATTGTGGAGGGGACGGATACAGTCCCTATAGAAGTGACTAGAACGGCCAGAGAGGACTGGTCCGGGGTTGACCTGGAGATCCTTCTCCAGATCAGGCCCGATAATGTGAAGACAATCCCAGACCACATCCGCCTTCAGAATGGGACTGTCATTCACATTATGACCGAAGGCAAAAGGCCGCAGTGTTTTGAATGTGGGGAAAAACCCATTTGCGAGCCTTCTGCCCTCAACAGCTGAAAGAGGCAAGGGGTCGAAAGGCTCCACTGCTGCCGACGCCGGGGCGAGGACCACAACCAACACCTGCACCGGCAAAACCACCAACAACAACACCAATAGAAAGACCACCACCAACATTGACTACCCAGGGGGGGAAATGAGGAAAGCTGTCAAATTCCCCCTCCCCCCCAAAATACACACACCAATAAAACCTTAAACATACATACAGACACACTTACAGACCCAGACCCCTCATCTACCAGTAGTGAAAATGAGGGAAATCCAAAATACCCCAAAATACAAAAAAGGAAACACAAAAAAAAAACAAAAAAACTCAAAAAGCACAAAAGCACCCACAATAAAAAACGCAGACACCACCCACGCAAACATCTCTCCAATAAAACCAACATCAACACCACCATCACCATCACCAGAATCCCCCAAACGCAAACAACCGAAACAGACGCAAGAACAAATATACACACAAACATCTGAAACCACAGACACCGCACTCACAACAAACACAGATACAACCGAAACAACACCACCAAAACCATCAACACCGCAGCCACGCAAACAAATAAAATCACACCAACAAAACATACAAAACTTCGTGCTCGTCAGGAGGGCCAACAAGGAACTGATGGCCCTCGTAGCACGAAGTGAAAATATACAAAAAGAGGGGGAAATATTTAAATCGAGCACATTTCGCGTGCCGGAAGATTTGGTTCTGGTGCGAATGTCGCTCGACATATTCAAAGAAATACGAGACAGCTTTCCTCGGGACGTGGGAACCCCGAACGTAAAACCGACTTCAAGACATTTAAAGGGGTTCCCAAAAGAAACCCCACTAACTATGGAGGTCGAACAACCCGACCTTCACAAGAGCTCGGAAGGTAAGTAAACCTTCCCCTCTCTCTGTTTAACCTGCCAACATGGCCGTATTAAGAGTAGGATGTTTAAATGTTCGAGGCCTGGGATCGTCCTGGAAGCAGCGTCACCTGCTCAACGACCTCAGGTCTATAGAAATGGATGTAATTGCAGTCAGCGAGACCAGGATTTCCGACACGTGCGCACTAGCCCCCATTTTCGACGACTATCAGATCTTTGCATCTGTTAGCCGGCCGGGAATGGGAGGCGGGGTGGCAGTGCTGTTTAGGAAAGGCCTGGATCTCGAGGTAAGGTCGATCTTCCGGGACCCAGACGGGAAGTTGGTGGTCCTGGACGTGAACAATAATGAAGGTGGTGCCTTTAGACTGGTGGCCGTCTATGCTCCTAGTGGGGCAGGACGGCCGAACTCTTTAGACGCCTGGAAGCCTTTCTGGGTACGTCTCGCCCTTTACTGTTAGCGGGGGACTGGAACGGCATCTTAGACGCACGCTGGGACTGTATGGCAGTATCCGATAGGAGCGGGGGGGGGGGGGTGCAAAAGCCTCAAGAACCTGATCAGCCAGTTCCAACTGTCTGACAGGTACCGACTAGATTTCCCTAATGCGCCAGTGTGGACCTGGGCTAACCGCATAGAGTCATCTAGATCGTATATAGACAGGATAGTCATTAGGAAAATAGACAGAAATAGTGTAAGCTGTCCACGTTTTGAAACGGTCGCCTATTCAGATCACAAGTTTGTGATCTGTATGGTCGACCTAGATAAGACGCGTAGGTTAGGACCTGGTTACTGGAAGCTAAACATGTCATTTCCGGCACGTAAGGCTTACAGGTACCAGGTCAACAATTTAGTTAAGAAAAAGTTGACAGGTGCAGTCGTCAACAATAGATGGTGAGGGGCTCTCAAAGGAGAGATTAGAGTAATGTCGATAGAGTTTAGCAAAGAAGTAGCATTAGAGAAAAATAGAAAG
>OZ024743.1:289345586-289368086 GCA_964016885.1 Eledone cirrhosa | reverse complement strand
TGTCTCTGGTGTAACAGATATTCTAGAAGCATTTAAGACATTCTCATGGTTCTAATTTATTATGTCGTCTTGTCTGTGATTCTTTCTCATCCATTCTTCTATGTTTTTTTTTATTATGTTATGCTTTCATGCTTTCATTCTTCTTCTTTTCCTATGTTGACAAAACAACATCACTTACCACGTTTAACCGAAATGATGTATACACATTGTATGTATGTTGTATTAATGCTTATGTATGTATGTATGTATGTATGTATGTATGTATGTATGTATGTATGTATGTATGTATGTATGTATGTATGTATGTACGTATATATGTCTGTCTGTATGTACATATGTATATGCGTGTATGTATGTATGTATTACGCATATATGAATACATGTATACATGTATGTATTTATGAATGAATGTGTGGGTGTACAAACAGATGTGCGTGATTGTGTATAGCGCTGGGTGGTCTCTTTCGGATTTCTCTTCAATTTGATAATTACAGGTATACACAGCTCTCCTCCCACACACCCCTCCCCCATATATATATATATATATATATATATATATATATATATATATATATATATATATATATATATATATATATATATATATATAAGTTTGTGTATCGGTGTATGCATAATTATGTGGGTGTCGGTGAGGGTAATATTTTTTTGTAAACGAGTGAATAGTTATGTGAATGCAAAACGCTTGCCATGAGTCACAGACCGGCAAAGATACATAACAACAAAAGGAAACTAAACAATTATAATCCCCCCACTACTAACACAACTAACCCGAAAATTCTTAATACCAGAGAGAACAGATATATATATATATGTCAATTAAAAATATAATAAAAGCCTTAAAATGAACAAAATAGTTAAATATATCAAGATACTAAATATATACAATAGGCCTGTCAAACTGAGGATCCCCCAAGGGCCGCATGGGTCACATATGTGTTGTCTGAGGGCCGCTCATGACAACTAATTGTGCACATTACAACTAGTCATTTAATAAAATTTATTGCAGAAAAATTTCTTACTTAAATTTAGAAACATACAATGTACAGACAAATGTTTTAGCAGCATTCATGAATACAAAGTAATGAAGTGGTTTGACAAAAAACTAAAATTTTAAATGGCAACATATACTTGCAGCTTGCAACAGCAACAAATACATTGTACAAAAACTAAACATTTATTTACTACTATTTAACCATTTTTAGTATTTTGTCCTGAGGCTTGACACCTCTTTTTGTTGATCATTTTTGGTATGTCTGGTTGAAATGTCTGTACAGTTCCGACTTTGATCAGAGATGACAAGTGTTGATTAGTCAGCCTTGTTCTCTGAGAAGTTTTTGTTAATTTTATGAAGGAAAATAACTGTTCACACACATAGGTTGAACCAAACATTGCCATAATCTATGTGGCAAACTTTCTGAAGTTTTAAACTTTTCAGGAAGATATGAACAAAAAACAGGTATCCCCACTTCAAGATACTGTGCTCTGAGAGTAGAATCTCATTGCATTTCAATAGTTCCATCTGCAGGCTTTCTTCTGTCTTAGCAACACCAAAGGTGAATGGTGCTGAGAATAATGCAAACTGATGTTCGAAAGATGTGAAAGCACAAAATCTTTCCTGAAATTCCTTTGACTACAATTCCAGGTGACTGTCATACTTATCAAATCTAAGTTTAGAATCAATATTGGTAGTGTTTTTCAGCTCTTTGCACGTAGGAAAATGAACTAAATTTTCATTTGACGACTGTGACTTCCATAAGCTTAGTTTTATAATGAAACACTTCATGATACAACTGAGTGATGAGTTTGTTTTTACCTTGTAATTTCAAATTAAGATCAATTAATTGTGCCGTAATATCCACAGCAAAAACCAGATCTTTTATTTCATGTGTTTTGACCTTTCATCTCCCAAAACATAATTATTTTTTGTCTCAACAAATAGAATTTTTTCAGCACTTTGTAACATGACAACCAGCAGACTTCTGTATAGAATGTAACATCGGTGAACTGATTATCCATATCTTCCAACAACTGACTGAACTGACGGCGGTTGAAAGCACGGCCTCTGATATAGTTCACTGTCTTTATGACCAAGCTAAGCACATGATGCAATTTAAAAACTTTGAACACAAATTTTGCTGATGAATAATACAGTGAAAATGTGCAAATGATGAATCTGGATGCGAGTTTTCTATTGTCGTTCGTAACAACATTATGTCTGCCAATCATATTCGCAGCACCGGCAGTAGATAAGCATGCAAGTTTACTAAAATCAAAACCATAGCCATGCAGAACCTGCTCGACCTTCTGAAAGATGTCCTGGCATATTATAGTATCATGCATGGGGACCAGTTAAATCAGTTCTTCATGAATATTAAATTCGCTGTCACAGGCCCTGAAGAAGAATGCAAGCTGTGATATTCCAGTGATGTCAACGGTCTCATGAATAGCAATAGAAAAATTTCAAACCTTGATGATACAGTCTTCAACTATTGTTTCAGATCACCTGACATTTCTTCAATCCGTTCAGCAACAGTGTTCCTGGTTAATGAAATGTCTTTGAATAACTGTGCTTTCTTTGGGCATACAATTTCAGATGTTTTTACAAGCCATTGCTTTACAAAATCTCCTTCACTGTAAGATTTCCCACGCATGGCGATCATTCGGCGGAGTTCATAGTTTGCAGTAACGGAAGCTACATTCTCTTCCTGACTTTACATAAAACAGGTCTGTTGCTGTGTCAAGTTAGCCGTCAATTCCTTGAGTCTTGAAACACGCATTGGGCCTTTATATTTATCGTAAGATCGATGGTTCGTTTCATAATCTCTTTTCAAATTGTTCTTTTTTGGCGTGGCAATGCAGTTGTTGCAAATTAACCAGTGTATCTTTCCGTTCACCGTTGTGCAAAAATACTGTAATTCCCATTTTTTTGAAACACTTGCCCTTCTTCGTTCAATTTCCTTTTTCTCTTAACTGGAGGAACACTAGCCATTTTAAAAGAAAAAAACATTTGAAATGTTTAACAGTTTACAACTTTTAATGAGCTGCGCGTTACTCGTCGGAAGTTAAAAGTAGTTGACAAAAATCGCACAACAAAAAAACAATCGTATCGAAAATTCTTTTTTTATTTTACGAAGATACAACATGCTCGCGCTGTAAAAACCTTTGTGCGAGACGCAGTTGTGCTTGCAAAGAGCAAAAACGTTTTCCATGCCTGGTCCAGACAGATGAGAAACAAAACAAGGGTGTCGTTTATGGAAAACCCAAATAATTTAGAAGTTGATCTTAAGTAAGGGCAATAAGATTAAAAAAGACATGAACGACAGCACACGATTTTGTATTGAAAATTTTGAAATTTTTTTTATAAATATGAATTTTCAGTAGAATTTCGTAGCTGTCGCAGTGGCCTCCGGTAGGTGCTAGAGACGGTGGAGTTCCTAGTCTTTGGTTCAATCCTGGTCAACAAGTACATATAATCTTTTTCAGTTTTTATTTTACATCCCATAGAATAAAACTGAAAAGGTTTACCAAGAACCCCTACTTCTGACCAGGATCGAGCTTTAGAGCAGCATCACCACCCTCTATAATTCCTCCAACTAGGCTGCCGAGACAGCTACAAAAGTATAATGAAAATTAATAATTATAAACATACTTTCAAAATCAAAGTTTTAAATATGTGACGTCATTCATGGCTTTCCTAGAGCTATTAGTCATATTTAGGGTGGACTTGTCAATCTTCTGTCTCTTTGTTAACAACCTATCATTCCTACGTGCGTTTAACTGTTGAATTAATTTAATTTAATAATTTTAACAAAGATATATATATATATATATATATATATATATATATATATATATATATACAAAATTAAATTAAGGGAGTCATGTCAGAGACAAGCGCCATATCCACCGTAGAATGAGATCAAATATTCCAATTAATCATTTTTAAAAGGTATCTATATTTGAAGTTCTAGTTAAACTTTAATTAGTTACCTACCAAGCTGTGTGTGCTTACACACTTTACAATTTATCCCCTGTGATTCTTTCATGTATTTATTTTATATATATATATATATATATATATGTCAATCAATTTCTAGTTGATATAAAATGCTCGGATCTATTCATTGGAATCTTTGAGCTTATTCTACAGTGGATATGGCGCATATCTCGGACATGACTACCTTAATTTAATTTTGGATATATACACGGCCCCTTGATTGTAGAGCTAACTCAGTTGAAAGGACTCGGCTGCTATTTCTAGATGTCGATAATCCTATTCACGCCACTGGGATGACGCGGGCACGATGTGTGTAGTTTTAGAAATGCAACACGTGCGACGGGTCATTCGCAGATTTGCATTTGATATGTAAACAGAGATAGTTAAATCTTCTCCCTTGCTGAAGATCCAGATTTGACTATTGTGATTAATGGTGAAATATATTTCTTTAATGAAATATATACAAGGAAGATTAATCATTTTTAAAAGGTATCTATATTTGAAGTTCTAGTTAAACTTTAATTAGTTACCTATCTAGCTGTGTGTGCTACACACTTTATAAATTATCGCCTGTGATTGTTTCATGTGTTTATTTTAGATATATATATATGTCAATCAATTTCTAGTTGATATATATATATATATATATATATATATATATATATATATATATATATATAAATATATATATAGGTACGTTATTCCGGGTTATATATATATATAGTAGAATCAATATCATGGGGAGAAAAAGAGAGAGAGAGAGGAAAAGAGAGTGATAAAGAGAGAGAGAGAGCGAGAGAGAGAGAGAGAGAGAGAGAGAGAGAGAGAGAGAGAGAGAGAGATGGGAGAAATGAGGTGAGAGAGAAATGTAACATGGGTTACAGCTTAAAATATATTCTAGATAGATGAGAAATAAAATGCGGATGTAGGTTATGGAACACCCCAAATGATTTAGAAGTCGACCTTGAGTAGGAGCAATAGCATTCAGAAAGACAGAAGGTCACCACATGATTTTTGTATTGAAAATTTTGAAAGTAGGTTTATAAGTATGAATTCTTAGTAGATTTTCGTTGCTGACTCTGTCGCATAGTCGTAGGTTCAAGAGACGGTGGCGACCCTGGTCTTGGGTTCAATCCTCGTCAAGAGGTAAATGTAGGCATTTTTCACTTTTTATTTTACATCCCAGAGAAAAAAACTGAAAAGGCTTACCGGGAACCCTACTCCCAACCAGAATTGAGCATCAGACCAGGATCACCACTCTCTATGGTTCCTCCAACTAGGCCGCCGAGACAGCTACAAAAGTATAGTGAAAATTGATAATTATAAACCTACTTTCAAAATATGAATAAGGTAAGCCGACCACATTGTACATTTAAATATTAGAGAGAGAAAGAGAAATAGAGGGAGAGAGAGAGAGAGAGACAGAGGGGGGAATGAGGTGCAATAGAAATGAAACATGGATTAGAGGTTAAAATATAGTCTAGATAGAAGAGTAGAAAATGCTGATGTAGGTTATGGAACACCCAAATGATTTAGAAGTCGACCTTACGTAGGAGCAATAACATTTAGAAAGACAGGTTACCACATGAATTTGTATTGAACATTTTGAAAGTAGGTTTATAAGTAGGAATTTTCAACAGAATTTTGTAGCTGACTATGTGGCCTAGAGGTAGGTACTACAGACGGTGGAGATGCTGGTGTTAGGTTCAATCCTGTTCAAGAGGTACATGTAACCTTTTTCACTTTGTATTTTACCTCCCACAGAAAAAAAAACTGAAAAGTTTTACCGACCAGGATTGAACTTCACAACAGTATCACCACAGTCTATGATTCCTCCAACTAGGCCACCGAGACAGCTACAAACGTACAGAAAAAAATTGATAATTATAAACCTACTTTCAAAATCAAAGTTAAAGAGATGTGGTGTTGGTCATGGCTTTCCTAGCGCTATTAATCATATTGTCAATCTTTTGTCTCTTTAGTAAAAACCTTATTATTCCTATGTGTGTTTAACTGTTGAATTAATTAAATTTCATAATTTACAAAAAATAATAATATCTCTCTCTCTCTCTCTCTCTCTCTCTCTCTCTCTCTTTCTTTCTCTCTCTCTCTCTCTCTCTCTCTCTCTCTCTCTCTCTCTATATATATATATATATATATATATATATATATATATATATATATATGCACACACACACACACACATACAATGCCATTCATTGTAAGTTTGAATCTAACTGACATGCAAAAACATATATATATGAATACGTTATGTCCAAATCATAGTAGATACAAATAACACAGAGAGAAAAAGAGAGAGAGGGGGGAAAGGTGGCGGGGAGAAATGAGGTGCGATAGAAAAGAAACATGGATTACAGCTTAAAATATAGTCTAGATAGATGAGAAACAAAACGAGGATGTAGTTAATGGAACACCAAAATAATTTAGAAGCCGACCTTACGTAAGAGCAATAACATTCAGAAAGACATGAACGACACCACATGAATTTGTATTGAAAATTTTGAAAGTAAGTATTAATATTCAACAGAATTTTGTAGCTGTCTCTGTGGCCTAGTGGTAGGTACAAGAGACGGTGGAGATATATAAAAAAAAGCATTTATATCACATTCGTACAGATAGGTACGCACGTGCATAGACAAACATTCATATTCACACTACATTCGCATACATATATATCCACTTTTAGAAAATGATACTCACGCAAGCACATTCATAGGCATATAGATTAACAAACACACTCGCATCTCATTCGTACAAATGTCTTATTTTTTAGATGTGGAGGAAGGGGGCGAAAGTCATATATAACAAAAGAGTTAGATACTCCACAAGTAAGAAACTGTTACAATCCACTCCCGTAGAAAAAGCTGAGCTGAGAGAGAGAGAGAGAGAGAGAGAGAGAGAGAGAGAGAGAGAGAGAGAGAGAGAGAGGATTGCTTAGTGAGGTGTCTGTAGGTTTGGATACAATACGAGTGATGCGAAGATGGCAATGAGCGAGTCGGGGATGCCTGAGAGGAGGTGGCATAACATACGAGGAGCAGAAACCATTTTAATTGCGGTAAAATAGCCAAAGCGACCTGATTTCGTTTCTGTAGTCCAAAAAGCGGAAGTGTAACTATAAGAGATTTTATACCAATTAATCGAGTCTTGTTTTTTTCTGCTTACTCGCTATAACGTCAGATTGTGGTGCAGTAGCACCGTCTTAGATGGGGGATAAATTCTGCAGTCTGAGATTTGTAGATTGTCAGTAATTTCATGTTTTAAGGGGGATGATCAGTCATTGCTAAAGACGAACATTCGCCATGAGTAATCCTAAGTGATTGTGAGGGCTCTAGTTACGTTCTGATATTGCTAAAGGAAGGGCAGATTCGATGGTATTTTATTGAAATGAGCACTGTTTACTCTTTTTTAAATTTTTACCTGTTCCAGCCATCCGACTGAGGCCATGGTGGGGCGTATTTTTTGTGTATTTGTCTATATAAAATTATAGGCATTATCGTTCCATTAGCACACCCACCCACACACAGAACACAGATAGAGAGAGAAAGAGAGGGAAAGAAAGAAAGGGAGAGAGAGAGGGGGAGAGTGAGAGAGAGTGAGAGAGAGAGAGAGAGAGAGAGAGAGAGAGAGAGAGAGAACATATGCAAATCAACGAAGGGGTTTTTACCTGATCGCTAAACCTGCTAGAATTAGCAACCCAGCATGCATCAATTCACAGACGTTCTCTCTAGAAATGTCACATTAAAGAAAGTGGTCCTGAATTCCCAGCACACATAAAAATGACGAGACGGTCCCAGCTCCAATGATCACAGGCCTGTACATTTCCTCCCTCTTCCCTTTAAACACCAACATCAAGGCTAAACACCAACATCAAGGTATACATATGTATATAAACAAATATGAATATTTACGTTACATTTGCATTCAAACACAAGCCTATCTACACAAGTGCATTCACATCCCTACATATATGTATATAAAGACATTCATTTGCACCACATTTTCCCATATATACCCATATAGATACATAACTGTATATGTACAAATATATACATTCACACAATATTTAAACCACACCCATATATATTCAATTTAAACGTCCTTATATAGCTAGGGGAAGTATCAGTTGGTAATAAAAAAAACTAGGGAGACAAGTAATAATAATTGTTTCTACTTTTGGCACAAGGCCAGCAATTAACCAGTACATTACTGGTACTTTATTTTATCGACCCCCGTAAGGATGAAAGGCAAAGTTAACCTCGGCGGGATTTGAGCTCAGACCATAAAGGGCCGTAACTCTTTGCTGCGAAGCATAGCATAGCGTCCGACCCTCTACCGATACTACCAATCCACGGAATAATAATAAACTTTAAAAAGGGGTAAAAATATTAAATTTAAAATATTGAAGGCCAATAGGAGACAGATCATTTATGTATATTGACGCCACATTGCCATACATGCATACCCTTATAGTGATACATACATTTTTACGCACACGCGCGCACACACACACACACACACACACACATATACATATATATAGATACGTACATAATGATATATTTTGCCCCACATAAAAACACATATAGATATACATAAATGCCACTTTACTCCTTACAAAGACATACAGATACATACATATTAACGCCACTCCCATCACAAACATTCACACTCATATACAAATATAGTACCATACCTATTAACACCACTTTCACCCCATACGTACACATATATATTGACATAGCATTCGCTTCTATCTCCATACACAGCTTTAAAACATTAATCGCACCCATACCTGCACATATAGATATATACACATTTATGCTCTTACATACACAGAAATACACACATATATTTATGCTCATACATATTTAGATACATAACCATTGACGGCAGTTTTACGACGTAGATATACATCTTCACGCATACACACGCCTTTCGGATACATATTTCTACTTATATAGATACATACAAATATGTACATATATACATACGTACATACTGATATAGATACATACAAATTGACGGTACTTTAGCCCAGCACATATACATACGTTGTTTGAAACGATGTTTAGCAAACATAGGAATGTATGTCACTTTAATTTTTATTTTAACATGACATGGCTAAGGTAATATGTTATGGTGGGTCTTCATTCATGCTAAGAAGACCGAATTCCGATGTTTCTAACAATAACGAGGAACTGACAATTCCAACGTATGATAGATACGCACACACGCATACACGCGCGCGCGCGCTCACGCACACACACACACATACATACACACACACATTTTCCAATTTACTCAAATATCCAGAGAGAGGGATAGTTATATATATATATTGAGAGAGAGAGAGAGAGAGAGAGAGAGAGAGAGAGAGAGAGAGAGAGAGAGAGAGAGAGAGAGAGAGAGAGGTGAGGTAGAAATAATTCCAGCAATCCCTTAGAAATTTTCAAAATACATAAATGGAGTGAATGAGAAAGAGGAGGAGAGTAAGAAAGAAATAGTGTAATAGAGAGAGAAAAAGAAAGAGAGTATGAAAGAAAAAGTGTATGAGAGAGGGGGGGGGGGGATGGAAAGAAGCAATTACTCAGAAAATATCTTCCCTTATGAAATTTAGTTAAATCTTGTTGATCTCACATAGTATGTATGTTGTTATATTTCTTTTGAATATGGCTATCTTTATGAAACTCTTTCACATATATTCGTTTCTTTCCTTTCTTCCTCTCATATACTCACATACATATACAGACACTCACCCATATTTGTATACGTTTCTTTATAAAATTTTAATTTTTTTTTTTATCATTTTCAATTTACATATCTACACCAGTTACAAGTCTTCTTAATCACGCTTTCCTCCCTTCTTCTTTCCAAATCTGTGTGCCTGTGTTAAGGTTGTTATGCTTACTCTCTAAAGGTCGTGGTTTCCATTTTAATAGTTGCGCTTTTATTTTGTACAATTTCACTTAGCTTAAAATTAATACCAGTAGTAATTGCACCACCACCAGCAGCAGCAGCAGCACCAGCACCAGCAGCAGCAGCAGCAGCAGCAGTAGCAGCAACTGCAGCAATTGCAGAAAGAGCAGCAGCCAAAGGATAGTTCTGTGGTGGACTGACGTCTCCACCAGCGGGTATGACACGTGTACTCTCAGTCGCATTACGTCTCATGGAAGAGGGATACAATCCGGCCTTTATCTAACCCCATGTCTACCAAACCACGCAGCACGAGATGTAATTAGGTGCGTAGCAAAGGAACAATTTCTATTTTATGCTGTGAAAAAATACTATAAATTGAAATTCGTAATAAAGATAATATATAGTTTTGGAATAATGCTTTCTCTATTTTATCCGCTGGGACCATGAAGCAACATGTACCGGCAGTACTGCGCTTCGGTCTGCGGTCAACCACAATGTCAAAGCCTTGATGATAGTGGTCTGTGAATCTATACACAAGATAATACATAACCACATATATACAACCAAACATACACTGTCAAAGTGGGAAACAAACAAGAATATGAGTTGGTGTGTGCTATACAATCGATTTACGTAGATTAAATATGCTACCAGAGTTTTAGTAAATTTGGAGTCTTAAATTTTATAATGATAAGAATTAAATTCGCATCAATCTCTCCACGTAATCTACGTCTTGTAGACACATTCAATGCATAACTAACTGTATCCCATTTTTATCTATCGTAGCCATAATGGATTTTCAAAGCATGAAAGAAATTAAAAGGATGATTGTGGCTCCTCTTATACCTAATCGGCTCTCCGCGCCGAGTTCCCCTTATATCGTTTTCTTTTTATTTGTGTATTGTATACCGCGTTAAATGGGAAACCAATAAGACCTTTTCGTTTCTTTCTTATCCAATGGTGCAATGAAATCTTGACTAGATATTCGAAGATTTTCCCTTTATCTACATATCTCTAACGATTCATCTTTCATAATAACCCGAATAAGGGAAACGAAGATATTACTCTGCATTTAGTATTGAGTAGTCTCGTTCTTTTTCTTGTTCTTATCTATACATGTGTTTACAAGTACACACACACACACACATACATATATATATATATATATATATATAGTGAAAACTTGGACGGGAACAAAAACAGAGAGGCAGTACAAATAAAAGTTTATTAGGTTCACGCTCTTGAGAGTGGGTGGGGAATATATATATATATGTGTGTGTGTGTGTTCTTCTCTTCAAATAATTGTTTCGCATATAAGCCCCGATATACATATATATATATATATATATATATATATATATATAAAATATATATATATATATATATATAATATATATATATATATATATATATATATATATATATATACAGATATGTAATTATCTATATACCAAATGAATATACTAACTAGATATCCAACTTGGAATGTTTTAAAACTTTTAAGAGACCCAAAACAACCGTCACTGGATGTAAAAACGAAATGAATCGACGGTTTTGATGGCAAACCACCCAAGACTTAAAGTTGATAGTACCAAACTTACACAAAACATTCCACTGGATTTTCCCGAACGAAACATAACAACAGCATTACGCATAAACATCCCTTACATATATATATATATATATATATATATATATATATATATATATATATATATATATATATATATATATATATATATATATATACACATACACACACACATATATATGAGTGTATATATATATATATATATATATATATATATATATATATATATATATATACGCATATACACACCCGTGTGAAAACATACACTGAGACCTTCCTGCACACATATGCACACATACACAAATATACACACTCACATATGTACTCCAACACACAGACACACACGCATGCGAGCACATACACACAAGTGTGCGATTCCATAAACATAAACCCGTGAGTGACCACCCATACACACACATAAATGAGCATGACATACACACAAATGTCTAACAATGTATTTAATCATATCCTAGTTTGAGCAGGTGTGAACGTGTATGTATGTATATATATGTGTACATATGCATGTGTACGTGTGTGCATATGATGTATGTATGTATATGTGTTTATATGCATGTGTATGTGTGTGCATGTGAATGTGTGTATGTGTTTATTTATAATGTGTGTATGTATTTGTATGTGATTATATGTGTATAAATATATATAACGTTTATGTGTACGTGTGTATGTGCTTGTGGTTATGTGTAAGTTTATATATGTATGTGTATGTGTTTATGTGTGTATATAGTGGATGTGTATGTGTACTCTATTCCTTAATGTGTGTATGTGTCAGTATCTTGGTATGTATTTGTGTTTACGTTCATATGATTATCAGTCAGTGTGTATATGTAAGTTTGTATATCAATATGTATGTGCTGGTATATGGTGTTCTTCCTTTAACTATTTCATCAATTTTTATGCTTCTATTGGCATCCTTTCGATTGGTTTATAATTTCTCAAATACCATTTGTATTGTTTGGCAGGGTTGTACGTAGGTGTATTCAGCTTCTAAATGTATATATGTGTAGTACCATCGACCCACGTTTATTTCTCTCTCTCTCTCTCTCTCTCTCTCTCTCTCTCTCTCTCTCTCTCTCTCTCTCTCTCTCTCTCTCTCTCTCTCCCCTCCTCTCTCTCTCTCGGACGTTATATCGTTGCGTTAACCTAATATATTCCTTCCATAATTTGTACCGATTGTGTTGTTATTTCTGTTTACATTTTACACACACACACACACACACACACACACACACACACACACACACACACACACACACACACACACACACACACACACACACACACACACACACACACATATATATATATATAATGTAAACGGAAACAACAGTGTATATAACACAGTACAAAGAAGAAATATATCGGCTTAACGCTTGATATAGCAAGAAAAATGTCTTTACGTTTGGACTCTAGTGCTTTATCGGAAAATAGTGAGAAATATCTGATGAAATAAAATATGAGTGATAGGAAAAAGGGACGGAAAATTTTGAAAAAAAAGCACCTGTTTATTTAGTCAACCATATTGGATACACACACAACACATACACGCACATACAAGCACGCACGCGCATGCACATACACACACACACGCACATACATACAATCTCTCTCTCACACACACACATATATATATTTACATTTATTATTGGTACAGATTAAGTTTATGTAATGGATTCCTCCTTTCATCCTAAATGATATCATCTGAAAATGAGAAAAATCTATCTGTAGACGCTTAAGTAAATATTTTTAAAAAATTAAAAACGAATATTGCCTTTAGAAAACAGGAAGAAATAACTGTAGTGCGGGAGGTTGTTCTCTTGAGAAGAGCAAAATGTATGCAAGGAGAATTATGTCACTATGTGGAGCAGGTGGAACAAATTCTTGCTAGGAACAATTATATTCTTGCTATGAAAAAAACCAGGCGATTAATATTCGTTTTTGAATAGCCGAATGATTTCTAGCTACCATATATGGAAAATGATTTTAACATATTCAGTATCATTATGTGTAATCCTTTTACAACTATTAATATCATTTTCCATATATGGTAGCTGGAAATTGTTCAGCCATTTTAAAAACAATATCAGTCGCCTGATTTTTTCATAGCAAGAATTTGTTCTCCCCGCTCCACATAACGATGTAATTCTCCTTGCATAGATTTCGCTCATCTGAAGAGAATGTTAAGAAAGTTTCCAGTTCGGTGTCTTCTGTTGCTTTTAATGAACATCTATATACCTATATACCTATGTATATATACATATATATATACACATACATACACATACACACATATATATATATGTAAGTATGCATGTATACGTACATACATATATGTATACAGACGTACAGTAGCATGCATATATATATATATATATATATATATATATACATATACATATATATGCATACAGGTACACATACATATATGCACGTATCAGTTTACGGACGCTTATTATAACGCCGCTTTGTTCGTTTGTAAACAAACTGAACAGCCTGAATTTATGCCATACGGTGTTAAGGCAACCACGTCACCTTTTTGTTCAACACTGACACAGGAACGATGTACTAGTTTCAAGCTTGTTAGCTATCATCAGCACCGTTTACCCATCTGCCAGATAGTTGAACGTTCGAAAGTATATACTTTCCTTATGAAAATTAACGGCTGAGCAGCCTAATTTGCATATTGAGTGAGTTAAATCGGTCAGGCATACCGAAAACGATAAATTGAAATAAAATGAAAACGAAATTTCATTTCTCACTCTTAGTATGGCACTTACTTAAATGTAAGTATGCATGTATACGTACATACATATATGTATACAGACGTACAGTAGCATGCATATATATATATATATATATATATATATATATATATATATATATATATACATATACATATACATATATATGAATACAGGTACACATACATATATGCACGTATCAGTTTACGGACGCTTATTATAACGGCGCTTTGTTCGTTTGTAAACAAGGTGAAAAGGTGACGTGGTTGCCTTAACACCGTATGGCATAAATTCAGGCTGTTCAGTTTGTTTACAAACGAACAAAGCGGCGTTATAATAAGCGTCCGTAAACTGATACGTGCATATATGTATGTGTACCTGTATGCATATATATGTATATGTATATATATATATATATATATATATATATATATGCATGCTACTGTACGTCTGTATACATATATGTATGTACGTATACATGCATACTTACATTTAAGTAAGTGCCATACTAAGAGTGAGAAATGAAATTTCGTTTTCATTTTATTTCAATTTATATATATATAAATATATACATATATGTATATATATATATATATATATATATATATATATATATATATATATATATATATATATATACATATATATATATATATATATATATATATATATATATATATATATATATATATATATATACATATATATGTATGGGTTTTGCCTACCGCAATTTTCAATTTGTCAAGCTATTTAAACGTATGCTATGACTCTAAGGAGTAATATATGCTTTGCTACTCATTCCTTATTGTAGGTCGACTTTTCTTGGCCTCAGCAAAAACTTCGATTTTACTAAGCTTCCACATGTATTATTTTCTCCTAGACTTAATAATTAACAAATTAATTTAATTAGACAATTCTGTTGATTGATTAATTATTTGTGTTCGTTTAATAACGTCTGGTTGAGAGCTTTTATTTGGAATGTTGAGCGGAATTATTAGTTCCTTTGTTAACACTTTGAATTTACCCGCCAAAAATCGGGGGTTGCTTGCCTTGTTGGAAATAACACGTGACAACGAAATGTTTGAAGGCTGTCTATTGTGGCGGTCGCATTTAGTTTGTTCACACCAGTTTGAGGCAATAGAACGGAATGCCTGTTGATGAAATGAATCCCCTGTTCGATCATGGAATACCACAAGCTTACGTGTTACGTAAGTTGGATAGATGATTTCGGATTCATAGAAACATATCGGACGTATTGCAGAATATCGTCCGATCTGTTCAGGTCTGTTTTAACCTGATTAG
The DNA here is from genome assembly GCA_964016885.1 of Eledone cirrhosa. Lineage (NCBI taxonomy): Eukaryota > Metazoa > Mollusca > Cephalopoda > Octopoda > Eledonidae > Eledone > Eledone cirrhosa. The sequence goes on along the minus strand of OZ024743.1, from coordinate 289,352,479 downwards.
TTCTTTCGTTGTTTTGGTATTGTAAGGTTGGGTTTTGCCTACCGCAATTTTCAATTCTTAATCTATTAAAACGTATGTTATTACTCTAAGAACCTACCCTTATTGAGTTCTTTGCTACTCATTCCATATTGTAGGTCAACTTTGCTTGGCCACAGCCAAAGCTTCGATTTTACTAAGCTTACACACACACACACACACATATATATATATATATGGGATAACAAGTTATCGTTATAGGTAATCCAGTTAGAGGTTGCGAGTGCTCTGCGTCGTGGATAGTTTTAATGTGCGGCTTATTTTCACTCAACAAGATGCTTCCATAGTTATGCAGCGAGTTCGCGGTAATTTTCATGCAAATTATACTTGGAGTAATAATAGTTAAAGAATGAAGATTAACATGGTTGACTGTACAATAAGGGCTTTATTTAAAATACTGACAATTGTTTCGTTGATCATGTGGGTCTAGAGTTCACTAATCGCTTGAAGTTGCGTTATTCGATCTCCAATAGATTATTAACCTATGGTCAACACATCAGAGCATGTAGATATGAAAATAATTCACTCGAGGCAAGACTTATATAGAGAAATAGCGTATAATTAATACAATAATATCAATAATAAAATAGAGTATAATATAAACAATAACATCAATAATAATACATGTATGTTAAATAGGTAGAGAAGTTACAGATGTAAAAAGTAAAAGTAGAATAAAAGATAGGGTACATAAAAAAGTAAGAAAATGAGAGAATGGAAAATATAAAGAGATAAATAAATAAATAAGTTTTTCTATTGAAGATTTCAATAGAAAAACAAAACTTTCCTACTCTACTGCAGCCAACATAGAATCGCACATACGTTAGATCAACCACAAAAATATCTCTACAGAAATTAACCTATCAATATGCACCATAGCACAAAACACAAATACATAACAACATCACAACCACAAACGCATCGGAACACATCACAACAAAACATTAATAGGCCTAAATCACAACCCCCCCACACCAACTTACAAAACCGCAACGATGAACCTGCACAAAATAAAACCTCAAATTGTAATTGCCACCTACCGGATAAGTGCCCACTACAGAAGAGATGCCTGGATTCAAGTATGGTATACCGGTGTACTGTGAATTCAGGCAATTCTACCTGGCACTACATAGCTTCCACGTCTGGGGAGTTTAAGAAAAGGTGGTACGTCCACAGACACTCTATGAAGAACCGTGCACTGGAGAACTCTACGATGCTCGCCAATAAAACCTGGCACCCTAAGGACAGAAACCTAGAATATAAGTTTAGCTGGTCAAAATTATCGGTAGCGAAAGCCTACAGCAACATATGTCCCACTGCGGGCTTTGTAATTTAGAACTACTACATATTTTAAGGTACGATGGGATGCTGCTTAACAGCAAAATAGAAAGATCTATTTTCTGTAGACATAAAATAGCTACTAGATTCACAAACATTAAACCACCATGAATTGAACCATGAATCCCTAAATTAGTACTGAACCACCTAGATTTTAACATATAGAATACACACCATCGCACTGCTATTAGCTATCAAACGGCCAAATGGTCACTGGATCATAAATCTCTGAACATTAATTGCTGGATGATCCAGCAATTAATCTCTAATTTATTGTCTCTTTTATCGGACCCGCTACACGTATCTATGTACATCTCAAATCTAGCTTACCACCAAAGAACACTTACTCAAAAACTACTTCTATGTACTTACACGATCTCACTTATTTATTTATTTATTTATTTAGCTCTTTATATTTTCCATTGGAGATCGAATAACGCAACATCAAGCGATTAGCGAACTCTAGACCCACATGATCAACGAAACAATTGTCAGTACCTTTGTCAGTAATTGTAAAGCCCTTATTGTACAGCCAACCATGTTAATCTTCATTCTTTAACTATATATATATATATATATATATATATATATATATGTAGATAAATCTACCAAAATGTACGGTAGTGTCCAATCCGTATGAAGAACTCAATGTAATCCGAATATCATGAAAAGAGAAGATCTATTCAAAAAATTTTTTCGGTGAAGATTAACGGAAAACAGAGTCAAGATAAATTAATAAAATAATGAATAAACAAAGAAACAGTTCCTTATATTAAAAAATTCATCATTTAAATGATGAATTTTTTTAATATAAGGAACTGTTTCTTTGTTTATTCATTATTTTATTAATTTATATATATATATATATATATATATATATATATATATATATATATATATATAGAGAGAGAGAGATATATATATATATATATATATATATATATATATATATATATATATATATATATATATATATATATATATATATATATATATATATATATATATAAACCCACATATGGGTCTATGCTTACTTTTTTTATTTCTTTAAAATTGGGGCAGTAGCAATTTGGCAGAGTCGATACTTTAACATATAAATATACAAATCTCTTGCGCTTCGGCATACACCTGCTTTCAGACAACATTTTCTTTTTATTTTCATGTTTCCTCAAACTTGTTTTACTTCCACTACAACCAGATATTTAGACAACTAATACATGCATATATATTATCATTATTATCCATTGGTATAGTCGTACTCCTCCAAAAATACCGGCACAAGCAGAGTTTAACATTTTTTATACTAGTAAAGTAACCAATCCATTTCTCAGTTAGTTTAGTAATAAAATAATTGTTTAATTGTCATACATATTTGTCAAAGATATTTCGTCACAAATTGTGTGACTATTCTTGCTTTTCTGTGTCTCCTTTTTGCTCTGATTTTGTTTTATTTACTATATCGTGTTTTTTGTTGTATATATGTGGTGTGCACATACGCATATATTTATGAGTGCATCCTTATCTGATGACACTTCCACAAACTTTTATGCATGCATATGTGTATTTGAAACTATGCATGTATGCACGCCATTAAGTCATGTTTCTCCTTCAACGTTTTGTATATATGTGTGCGTTTTCTTTTTTTATTTTACTCCCTTCTTTCTCTCATCCGTGATTAGGCAGTTGTTATTCTATTGGTGTATTCTACCGAGATGAGGATCTTCCAGTATATCTTACACTCAGATTTCTTTCTCCTACATTCTATTAAGCATTGTAATATACGTAGAGTAGCTAGGCTCATCACTTAAGTATCAGAAATAATATTATTTCAATCTACTTTGGTATTGAGCACCACACTCTCATGGCCGTCAACATCAAATGGTTATATACATTTACATATAAACATATATACATTTCCACACACACACACACACACACACACACACACACACACACACACACACACACACACACACACACACACACACACACACACACACACACATACACACACACACACACACACACATATATATATATATATATATATATATATATACATACCATAATATTAACATATATACGTACATATGTGAGCAGACTCTTTATGAAACAAGGTAGTGTAGTGTACAACTTAGCTTAAAAAGCCATAAAAGCGTTAGTCAAGAGGTGGAATGAAAGAAAATGTATCATTAATTATGTAAACAACCAACATATCCCACACTATTCTGATAAAATGATGTTAACAAATATGTGGCTATATATTTATATATGTATGTATGATGTATGTATGTTCGTATGAATGTATATATGTATGTATGTATGTATGTACGTATGTGTGTATTTATGTATGAAATTATGTATGTATGTTTGTGAGTAAAATTATATATACATATACATACATACATACATACATACATACATACATACATACATACACACACACACACACACATACACATATATATATATATATATGTGTGTATGTGTGTATATATATTTGTGTGTGTGTGTGTTTATGTATATATATATATATATTCATATATATAGCTATATACATTCATTTGACTGTATATATATATATAAATGTGTGTGTGTTTGTGTGTGAGTGTGTATGTGTATGTATTTATATGTATAATTATATAATTAAATTATATGTGTACGTAACAGTGTGAGTGTTTGACACAATTATAGTTTATTTTTTATATATGAAATTACTACATGAGACTAGAAGAGATAAAGAAAAAAATAAAGAAAACAGATGACTATGAATAAATAAATAAATCAAAAGCGTTAGAGATTATACTCAGATAACAAAGGTTGTTAAAGTGTCATTAAACCTAAACATCTATGCCTCCTAATCGAGGTCTCTTTATACATATACACGCTTACTCACATTTTATGTGTCTCTGTCTCACACTGACGTACATACACACACACCTACACACACTTTCTCTCTCTCTCTCACACACGCACATACATACATATAAATACACACACATATATATATATAAATACATACATACATTTATAATAAATACATACATAAATACATACATACACATATATAAACACACGAACACACACGCACACACACATACATATATATATATATATATATACACACACACATCTATTCATTAGTTAAGCAAGACAAGACCACAAATTTCTCAAGGAAGACATTATTAAAAGATTGTCAACATATTTTAGTTTGATGTAAGGAATGTAGAGAATAATAATAATAATAATATTAATAATAATAATGTCCGTTTACAATTGTTTCGCTACTCCATATAATATTTCTGGATCAAATGACTATATATCATTATTGATCTGATTCAGTTGAAAATAATTAACATATTTAAAGACAGAGCGGCTCATCAGAACTTCAAAGGAATATAAATTAAAATAAGGAGAGAATGTTACATAATGTAATGTTCCATATATTGGTATTTCACTATGGTGTCCAGGGTGTATCAATTGTCAGCCATAATCAAGCAGTATTCATCTGTTGAGGCTGCATTGTGTGAGATCTGCCTATGGGTAACAAGATGGCCGCCAATGGACATATTTACCTTACTAATTAGAGGGTGGTTTCATGGGAAGTAACTCCTCGAGAGATTAGAAATTGTGGGTAGTTTATAGTTAAGTGCTAATTTTTAAATTTTTTAATTGAGAGACAATGTAGGGGAGGTAATTTATAATTATCTAAGTTAGTTATAGTTATTTAACTTATTAGCTACAAGTAAAAATGGGGCTAGATGACTATGTTGGGTCAAATATTCTGTTGGCGAAGGAATTAGCCTTTCGATGTTGACAGCTAATATTTACCTCCGTTCTATCGTTAATCAGTAGAGCTCGTGATAGAGTTATGTAATATGCTTCGTAAATACAGAGATCACAAGATTTTCTTCGTCCATTGAACGATCGGGCCCTAGCTAAGATACCCCATGTTAGTGAGTGTTCAATGTTGGTTAATTTAAGGTTTTTAATGAGCCTAGCTAGAGATGTCGAACATCTGTTGTTAGGGTTTCGGAAGGAAAAAGAGTGCTCGTTATAGCGTACCTTAAAAGGGTTAGAGGTAGACCCGATATAGGAGCTGGTATTCGAAGCAGTTTTAATATACATATATATATATATATATATACATATATATATACATACATATATATATATACACTCACACACACACACACACACACATATATATATATATATATATATATATATATATATATATATATATATATATATATATATATACATATCTATGTGTATGTATGCACATATGCACCAACACACTGTTATTTACATTAATGTGTTTATGGAAGGCTGTATACGATGCATCTAAGGAATATAACTTTTCTGTTGTTGTTAAACTATAATACATGATTCAATCACAGATTTCGGTCGCTGGTCGCTGTGGTCAGTAAAATGGACGACGTTTGTTTGATTTATATGAATATTCATCTGAGTTGCCTACCACGCATCTCATTTTCCGAAGTTACGAAAAACAAATATTATCATGAAGGAAATATACACACTGGCGTAATATCATTCGCGAATTTATTTTCATTATTGGTGTTTTGGCAGTATCGGTAGAGGGTCGGTTGCCATGCTTTGCAGCAAAGAGTTACGGCCCTTTATGATCTGAGTTCAAATCCCGCCGAGGTTAACTTTGCCTTTCATCTTTACGGGGTCGATAAAATAAAGTACCAGTAATACACTGGGATTAATGGATGGCCATGTGCCAAAAGTAGAAACAATTATATTGGGGTCGATTTAATCGTTTTTCCCTTTCCCTTCAAATTGCTGGCCCTGTGCCAAATATAGTAACAATATGTACACACCGACACTAAATGTATGTTTGGTAATCATATTGTTGACAGAGGCATGGCCGAGAGATTTCGGCTGCTCCCCTACTGCCTAGTATAAGACTCAAATTTTTTTTTTTACCACAGATTCAGGTCATAGGGGAAATGGAATGGATTTAAACTGTTGTAACCTCGTCAGATGTGTACACAATTATTAGAGATCGGCTTTCATCTGACTGTTTGGCATCTGGTGTATATGTCAGTTATCATAATCCTGAGTCGAACCAGATCTTGCGAATGAATTTAGGTGGAAGAGGATCTGAAAACCCATCTAGTGCTAATGCCACAACATCATTCCCCTGATGCACTTGGTAGGGTGCGGGATCATATGTAAGGGAGATGTAGGACCTGTACCGTTTGAGAAGTAAGTAGGTCCATTTATGTAATAACATTTTCTTTAATAGGTTTCGGTTAGTATTGGCCCAGGCCATGTCTAATTTAAAAACACAAACTGGTGAAGTCTTTAAAATCCGGAATTGGGGACCATGATCCACTCAAGACATATCCGGGTGTAGGAGGTTTATCCGGGATTTCCTGGAGGAATTTGTCCAAAGACGTTACGAATTTTATGGGATCTGTTTCTATTTGTATGTGCTTTGGTGTAATGTTAAAGAGAGTCGGGCCTGTTGAGGTTAAATGATTGTG
>OZ024743.1:289308086-289333086 GCA_964016885.1 Eledone cirrhosa | reverse complement strand
ACCAACGAAGAAACATGTGAGATTGATTCATACAAAATGAAAAATCGAACAATCCCAAAATGGAACAAATCCCTCAGAGACAGAAAGTTCTCCTTCTGGAAGATGATACAAAATCACAACAAAGCGGAGATATATGAAAAATGGCTTGACTCAACCCCTCTAACACTCCCCCGTAAAATACAAATAAAGTCCATTCTAAAGGAACCCGAGCCTCAAAGACATCTTAAAGAGAGAATGGCATTGGAAAACATGAAGACAGAAATTGAACTTCTTAAATTGAGGGCCCAGACAAATGAGGGAAAGAATCAGAACCATCGATGAAGAGATCCTCCTTGAACTCAACAATAAGACTGAAGACCCCAACGTAGAGAAGATCTCTAAATTATGGAAAGAGGACTGCAACAGAGAATAGTTGAAATCCCTTCAACGCTGGGAAAAAAGTGCCGCTTGGTTCCTACACTATGAATCGACTTTTCAAACGGATTACACCTCCAATAACCCGTTCATAAAAATAGGAAAACCCATAACCCAACCGCACAACAACTTCGCAAACCCCCCAGCTACTAACAAAAAGAGAAAGAAGCACCACACCGAAGAAGAACTTCCCAACCTCGCTTCCATAAGAAGGAACAAAAATCCTAGAAATCATCACCCCCAGAATGACATTTACAACTTTCCCCCTTCAAGCAGATACCATAACAAATAACTTAACTACTACGCGGATGCCTCATCGTCAAACAGGGAAAAGATACCACTACCATGATAGATGTAACAACTTCCCCGCCACAAGGGGACAGCAAGGTAATTTCCATTTTCTCAACTCTCGCTTCCACAATACACAACAAACCCACACCACACGATACAACCAACAACGTAGGCCACCTATAACACCACAATCCAACATGGCACATAGAAACACACATCCATACTCGCAATACAGGAACACCCCATTCAATCCACAACCACGAACCCGAACCACATTTTACAACAACAAGGAATATAACAAACACAGGAGACCACTTAACATCAGCAGACAACCCCTCTACCCCAACCATTTTTTAGACACAGCACACAGATACAGGCAAACAAAATAACACAAGACAGGGAGGAGAAACCGAGAGTAATAAAAATGATCAATCTAACTAGTGTAGACCCAACTTACTCTCCAAAGGTCTTAAATTCACACCGACCCCCTACGTCCTAACTACTATGAAATGAAGGAAGACATCACAGACTTCTGTAGAAAGTTACGACTCAGTGAAGAACTATTCGACCAGTACAATGAGGATGAATCATTAGCCAGAAATAGAAGCAACTACACCCCATCAACAGGTAGAAATAAAATCCTGGACGAATTCTGTGAACACATCACAAACTTCCCTTACCAACACTTGCACAGACAAAAACAGAAGCCAAACCACAACAAGAAAGAATGAGAAAAATTAAATAGATTAAAAACCGACAGAACTATTACAATTAAAGAGGCTGATAAAGGGAGTGCAGTAGTCCTAATGGAGACAGAATTCTATATCAACTTAGCACTATCCACTTTGGAAAACGAAACATACTACGAAAAGGCTGAACACTACAATCAACAGAAAATTATGAGAAGCCTAAAAACTCTGATCAACCAATACAAAGAAGGACTCACTAACAAGGAATTCAGCTCCATCACAGACTTCACAAGTAAATCCAGCCTTTTCTACGGTATCCCTAAAGTACACAAAAGCGAATTAATAAGTAAGGCATGCAAGGAAGCCACATACATAGTCATCAATGTCCCCTCACCCAATGATCTAAAATTAAGACCTATAATAGCAGGCCCGCTTGCGAAAACCACCGCCTTAGCAACTTCATTGATACCATTCTCAAGCCTTTTCTCAAACACATCAAAAGCTATATAAGGGACGACCTAGATATGCTCAATCACCTCCCTAATATGCCGCTTACTGAACAAACCCTACTAGTGACGTTCGACGTAGTCAACCTATACTCTAACATCCCCCGCAACCTAGAAATAGAAGCTATCCAATTCTGGCTGGATAATTACCACAATGAACTCCCACAACGCATCAAAAAAGAATTCGTGATAGAAGGACTCAAATTTATCTTGGAGAACAATTACTTCGTTTTCAATAACAAATCCTACAGGCAGAAATCTGGGACCGCTATGTAAACGAAAACGGCCCCCACTTATGCCAACCTAGTCATGGGATACCTGGAAATCACCCTCTACACTAAAGTACTAAACAAATTTGGAAACACTCTCCACTTACACATAGAAAAGAACTGGAAGCGATATCTAGATGACTGCTTCATACTTTGGCACGAAAACATCGAGAAACTTAAAGAATTTCACACCTTTATAAATGGGCTCAACACGAATATTAACTTCACGATGGAATACAGCCATCAACAACTCCCCTTCCTCGACATCCTCATTAAGATTCATAACAAAACAATAGAAACAGAAATATACTACAAGCCCACAGACTCCAAGCAATATCTTCCTTTCAATTCTTGCCACCCTAGACACGTTAAAATTAATATTCCCTACAACTTAGTCAAGAGAATCTGTACTATAGTCTCCAATAAAAACACCTGTTACTTACGGTTACAAGAACTAAAGGGCACATTCATAAGCAGGGACTACCCTGCATCACTAATTGACAATGGAATCCAACGTGCCCTAAAACTCAGTACCCAGGACCTTAGACACCCTAAAGTAAATCAACCGAAACTAAAAGCTCTTCCATACATCTCCACACACAACCCCCTCAACAATGAGGCCTTTGACACCATCCACCAGAACATCCCTGTGTTAAAAAAAGGACCATAGAATGAACCAAATCCTTCAAACACACGATATCATAAAGAGCAAAAGACAATCTAAGTCAATGAAAAACATCCTAACACATGCCAAAGTACCACAACAACGAAACCCACAGTAAAAAAATACGATAGACCCAACTGTGGAATATGCAACCTAATAGAGGGTTCGGAATACTATTTCAAAGAAGGACAACGTTATATAGTAAAACACAATTTCACATGCGCATCAGAAAATCTAATATATGTATTAACTTGCTCAGGTTGTCGAGAACAATACATAGGCCAGACTAAAAACAGCCTCCGCCAACGCATGACTGTCCATAGATCCCAAATTAAAATACGGAAATCCGGAAAATAACACTGACTGAACACATTGACACCTGTGCCGCCCAAAATCATCCCAACTTTAGAATCTTTCCCCTCTACAAATTTAAAGATAATGCCACCCACACCCAGCGCATCAGCAAGGAATCTCACTTTATTAACAAATACGGACCCCGTCTAAACACTTCTCCCTAAGATGAACCCACAACATACACACGTCAACATCCATACCTACATCAGCATACATCCTTCATACATTTCTATCCACATATAAACACAATGACATACGTAAACACACATGTTCTATGGTGCAACACAAATATCCACAAATTTGCATACCTTTTGATGTTTATAGATATAAACGTGCCGACACACACATATACACATACGCACACATGTGTTGCACATTGATGGGCACATACATATTTGTACACAAGTATTCCATACGGCAGGGCCTAATGGATTCCCCTTGCAGTACGTACAATCTGGACACTCACACACACCTTGTTGTTATGACAATACTATACATCATTTCACCTCTTTTATTATTGATGTTTTTGATGTTCTTTTGAGAGAATCGTTTTTGTAAAAAACTGAAAATATCGAATAATGTACACCATTTTTACCAGTATCACAAGAATACTGGTCCATACACACACACACACATATACACAAACATATATATACACACACATATACACACGCGTACATTAACATACAAACAGACATACACACACACACACACACGCACACACACACACTTCTCCGTATAAGACAAGAGCTGAAAAATATGTTTCAACATGTTAAAATACCCCCCACACACGTACACACACATTCCTACTGACCGATTCATTCCCTCTTCCACGAACCACACTGCTACACACACACACACACACACACACACACACACACATATTTGTCTTAATAGACACCTGAACTGTTGATCTTTCAACATGACTGCAACTCACACACACATCCCTACTGACAATTATCACAACAATGAACCTCTTTACTACACACACACACACACACATATTTGTCTTAACAGAGATGTTTTTCAGTGACTTCTCAACATGACTGCAACTCAATCAAGCGAAAAAGGACACTCTTCGAAAAAACTACATTTGGCGCCAAACCAGTTCGCGCTAAAATCAATTTTTAACATTCACGTGACCTCTACCGACCAATCAAAATTGTTTTGACTACAAGAATTTTTGCAACACGAATTGGCGCAAAGTTTATAGTACTTATTCACGTGACATTCAACAACCAACCAAATCTTAATACCTCTGGAGCCACTTTTTTCACATAAAACAGGAAGAATTTCCAAAACTGATCAGATTAGAGCAAACATCACGAACGCTCTATCTCAAAATTATTTTTGAAAAGCATTAGAAATGCGCAACCGGTAAAAACTTAAAACTAAAACTGAATACTAACTAATAATTATTACTAATTTATACTTATTCCTAATTAAACTATTTTTCACTGGGAAAAATTTGTCAGATTTTCTTTTCCTTTTTACTAATATATATATACAGGAGAGGTTCACAGTGGAAGTGAGAAACAGGTTTAGTGCTCTGTGTGGAGAGTCAGAGGAGAGAGAGATTGGATGGACTGAGGAGAGTGTGACGAGGAGGTACGGGCACTTCACCAATGCAGTGGCGGAAGCAAGTGAAACCCTGGTGCCGAGGAAAAAGAACAAAAGGAAGCACATCAGCTCTGCAAACCCAAAAGTGTGTGCAGCCAGAGAACACCTGAAGGCTGCCAAGGACCAATTCTATGCTGATCCTACGGAGGAGAGGATGGAGACTGTGGAGGTGATGAGGGAAGAACTCTGTACCGGTTACACTGAGGTCAGAGAGGAGGCACTGATAGAGAAGATCAGAAGTGTGGAGAGAGCGGTTGACAGATCTGGATGTAAGGAGAGCTGGATGATAATCAACGAGATCGCAGGGAGGAAGAGAAGGTGTTCGAGTCAGATCCAGGGAACGGGGCCCGAGGATAGGAAGAGGAAATGGCTAGACCATTTTAGGACCCTACTAGGAGAGCCACCCTCCACAGCCCAGAACATTGGGGAGATCAGGCGGCTGTTTGAGGAACTGGATGTTGAGACATAGCCCTTCACCAGAGAGGAGCTCCAGAGAGCCAAGAGGAGGATGAAGGAGGGCAAGGCTCATGGAGAAGATGGAGTGGCATCAGAGGTGATGAAGAGGTGTGATTTTGATGATATCATCCTGGGGTTCTGTAACGGGGCACTGGAGAAAGGAGTTGCCCCGAATCAGTGGAGGATCAGTAACATCGTCCCAGTGCCAAAGAAGGGAGATCTCTCTAACACCAACAACTACCGGGGGATCTCACTGACGTCACTTGTGGCAAAGACCCTCAACAGGATGATTCTTAACAGGATCCAGCCTGAGATGGAGAAGAAGCTCAGGGACAACGAGAACGACTTCAGAGAGGGTAGATCAACCACCAGTCACATCCTGATGCTGAGGAGGATATTAGAGGGAGCTAGAGCAAAGTGCCTTCCTGCGGTCATGGTTTTCATTGACTTTAGGAAGGCCTTTGATTCTGTGGACCGTTACTGCCTGATGAAGATCTTACAGGCTTATGGAATCCTCAAGAAGATAGTGGACCTGATATCACTGCTCTACACCAACACCAAAGCCCAAGTCATTACACCTGATGGGATGACAGAGTTCTTTGAGATACTGGCTGGAGTGCTCCAGGGAGATACATTGGCTCCCTACCTTTTTATCATCGTAGTGGACTATTGTATGCGCCTTGCACTGGAGAAACACCAGGACTCTGGCTTTACTGTAGCACCGGCTCAGAGCAGGAGAGTTGGGGCGAAAAAGGTATCGGATGCTGAATTTGCCGACGACATAGTTTTGGTGACAAATACAGTGAAGGAGGCAGAGGATTTGATGCGGGAGGTTGAGACTGTGTCGATGAGTGTGGGGCTGAGAATGAATGAGACTAAAACAAAATATCTGGTAGAGAATGTTGAGAAGCCAGAGGGTATCATTAATTGTTTCTACTTTAGGCACAAGGCCAGCAATTACCCAGTACATTACTAGTACTTTATTTTATCGACCCCGTAAGGATGAAAGGCAAAGTTAACCTCGGCGGGATTTGAACTCAGATCGTAAAGGGACGTAACTATGCTAGAAAGCATAGCGTCCAACCCTCTCCCGACACTGCCAATTCACCAGAGGGTATCATTAATGTAGGCGGGAAGCCGCTAGAATTGGTTGAGGGCTTCCTGTATTTGGGAGCAAAGATTGGGAATACGGAAGATGATGTGGTTGAGAGGAAGAGCAAGGCCTGGGCGGCGTGACACAGCTTGAGATCGGTGTGGAAGTCGGACCTTCGTAGATACCTGAAAATCCGCCTCTTCATTGCTGTAGTGGAGTCTGTGCTGCTGTATGGGTCTGGGACTTGGACACTGACCAAGACACTCACTCAGATAGTGGATGGGTGCTACACGAGAATGTTGAGGATGGCTCTGAGCATTAATCAGTATACACTGAGGATGAAAAACTCAGAGCTGTATGGGAGCATCCCAAATGTCAGCTCAAAAGTGACACAGAGGAGACTGAGGTTAGCTGGACATGCTCACCGACATCCAGAGTTGACGTTGCATTCAGTGCTCCTTTGGGAGCCCCTACATGGACACACTAGAAGTGGAAGACCAAGGTTAACGTATGTTGATGCCCTAATGACAGACACTGGTCTGTTGGAGACGCAGGACATGGCAGCGATAATGAGGGACAGAGACCGCTGGAGAGAACTCGTCCATGGATCTCGGGAATTTTACCCGCCTTAGAATATATATATATATATACACACACATATATATATATATATATATATATATATAGTTAGAAGGTGAACACAACACAATATATAACAACTCCATTACCAAAGGTTTCAGGACCCTAGACAATATTATCAGACGTCTCGATCGTCCATTTTCTAATTAAATAGCTCTGTTCTATACATAGGGCTCTCATTTTTCCTTTGCTTTTTCTTCAGAAATATATATATATATATTTGAATACTTAACATATATATATATATATATATATATATATATTTGAATACTTAACATATATATATATATATATATTTGAATACTTAACACATATATATATATATTTGAAAAGGTAAGTAAGATTCTATATAAAACAGTGGTTATAGAGAAAAGGTGAAATTTGAAATAGCGCCGAAAATATATTTAAGGGTCTGATTTTCTTTTTTTTTCCCTCTCTTTGATTCGTGAAAGTGATATTATTGAAAAAATGAGAGGGATAATTCTTTTAAAAAAGAGTTTTATGATGTAATACATCGAAACCGGTTATACTTTATATACTTTATATACTTTATATACATTATAAACTCTCTTTTAAAAGCATTGTCCCTCTCATTGTTTCAATTAAGTCACTTTGACGAATCAAAGAAAGGAAAAAAAGAAAAACAGAACCTTAAATATATTTTCCGTGCTATTTCCAATTTCACCTTCTCTCTCTCTCTCTCTCTCTCTCTCTCTCTCTCTCTCTGTATATATATATATATATATATATATATATATATATATAATATATATATATATATATATATATATATATATATATATATATATATATATATATATATATATATATATATATATACATATATATATATATATATGTATATATATACATATATATATATATATATATATATATATATATATATATATATACTTTTGAGCTGACTTTTGGGATGCTCCCATACAGCTCTGAGTTTTTCATCCTCAGTGTATACTGATTAATATTCAGAGCCAACCTCAGCATTCTCGTGTAGCACCCATCCACCATCTGAGTGAGTTTCTTGGTCAGTGTCCAAGTCTCAGACCCATACAGCAGCACAGACTCCACTACAGCAATGAAGAGGCGGATTTTCAGGTCTCTACGAAGGTCCGACTTCCACACCGATCTCAAGCTGTGGCACGCCGCCCAGGCCTTGCTCTTCCTCTCAACCACATCATCCTCCGTATTCCCAATCTTTGCTCCCAAATACAGGAAGTCCTCAACCAATTCCAGCGGCTTCCCGCCTACATTAGTGATCCCCCTGGCTTCTCAACATTCTCTACCAGATATTTTGTTTTAGTCTCATTCATTCTCAGCCCCACACTCATCGACACAGAGGAGACTGAGGTTGGCTGGACATGCTCACCGACATCCAGAGTTGACATTGCACTCAGTGCTCCTTTGGGAGCCCCTACATGGACACACTAGAAGAGGAAGACCAAGGTTAACATATGTTGATGCCCTAAGGACAGACACTGGTCTGTTGGAGATGCAGGATATGGCAGCGATAATGAGGGACAGAGACCGCTGGAGAGAACTCGTCCATGGATCTCGGGAATTTTACCCGCCTTAGATAGATAGATATATATATATATATATGCGCATGTATGTCACACGATGATTCCATGCCATTCTCAAATATCTTTATCAAATCTCTATTTTTGCCGCATATGAGATGCATTTCTCTCATTCAAACTTTTACTGTTCAACGAAAGTTGACACTCCAATCTCGAGTAACGTCACTCCCAAGGCCCTTCGGAGGAATCACATTACAGTCGCTTGTATTCACGATTGCGCTCTTTCCCATTATTATAGAAATGACTTCTACAGGACCCCATCGTTATATCAAAATTATTAAGATGGTTAATTCATGTCCAAAGCTAGGCCTCAAATTCAACAATTGTACGACTAACAATTCTCTTCAGGTAACTTTGTTGATATGTGTTTATATGTTTATATGTATATATTTATATGCATGTATATATATCCATATTGTTGCTTTCTACTTTTGATATATATATATATAGTTAAAGAATAAACGAGACTAGCAAAAAGTATTTTCAAGTCCACGCTTAGGGACGAAGACAAAAAAAGGAAAAGGAAGTAAATAAATGTCTCAACGCATCGAGCATTACCCCTTCATCGGGAGAGAGAGAGAGAGAAAGAGAGAGAGAGAGGGGGAGAGAGGGAAAGAGAAAGAGGAAGAGAGAGAGAGAGAGAGAGAGAGAGAGAGAGAGAGAGAGAGAGAGAGAGAGATTGTAAGGTTGTAGAGAGAATACATATTTTTTCCCGAGTAGATGACATGTCAGCCGACTGGTTTCTGAGTTGGGTGTCCTGGAGAGTTTCGGTAAAACTCTCCGCTTGTCGGCTGATACACGCACATACACACACAAGTATATATGTATGTATGTGTGTATATATATATATACACACATAGATACATATATAAATGTAGGCATATCTATGTATAAGTAATGCTATCTCCCTCCCTTTCTCATTATTCTCTCTTTCTCTCTCTCTCTCTGTGTATAGATATATAGATACATAGATATACTTATATATATATATATATAAATCTCTCCCTATATATAAATATATGTGTGTGTGGGAGTGGGTGTATGCGGGTGTGTATATTTATATATACATAGAGAGAAAGGATATATATTATCTAAATTACAGGATATGTATATATATATATATATATAAAAATATATACATATATATTTTTTTTCCTGCGTATTGTTTGAGATCATGTGACAATTAGTAATATATTCCCGCTTCTTCTCTACAGTATTGCATATCTGACAGCTGCCAAACTTTAACGGAACCGTAAGCATTTATTTTGCGCCTGCATAATATGTATATATATATATATATATATATATTAGTTATATGATTATCCGATCATTATCAGATTGTTTACTGTCTTTGTAGCCATTAGAATATAAATATAGAAACCGATATTCATTGGTATTGTCGGCATTTGTGTATAATCTTTCGCTTTATGCGTATAAGCTTCTTAACTTTTTAAAACATTTACACGTTTGTTGTGGCATTTGACACCTTTATTCTTCAATTTCATTCTTATCAGCCTATTTGACTACAAACATTTGAGCCTCCTCTTTTGCGAATATTTCTATTTTACCTTCCATTACTCTCTACATTCATTGACCTTCCTGTCTTCAAAATATATATTAAACGTATATAAATAGGCAACATGTCATATAGAATTATGTAACGTATCACGTATTAATATGTAACTTATATAAATAGGTGAAAGGCGACTTTTCAAATATGTATCTTGAATACTGCATATATATTTCTTCTTTATCTTTAAGAACAGACCTAATTACATCAATTTCGGAAAGCTGAAAGTTGATTCTGATGAGACTTGAACTCAGAAAATAGAGACTTAGAACAAATACAAGATATTCTATCCGAAGCCGTAACAACGTTACCACTGAGCAGATTGTTATGAAGTCAATTACTATTACAACACTCAAACTAAACGATGTGATGAGGGAGCCTCTAAGTTACTACTCCACATGCAGTAATGATGGAGAACATCACTCCCTAGAAGGTGGAAAAGAATAAACTAAACAGTTAATTAAATAACTCCTTACGATACCGCATACTGTATATATAATTAGCACAGTCGTCGCACGTTCGTCCGTTTGAGTTTCTGGTAATTAAATGACCACAGACATCCAGTTTCAGGGTGTTGAGAGCAGTGTTTTCTAAGTGTTTTCTGAGTGTTTTCTGGCCTATCAACGAATATGAATATCTAATCGAAATATTGTGAAAAATGTTTTAGCTTCTGAGGCTGAATTATATCATATAGATTTTGCTAAGTTTTCCAATTATATATATATATATATATGAATAGATATATATATAACGAAGGAATTGTGGTAGGGAACCAGATGGACCATAACGCACCAGAGTACTCAGTACTTAGGGTAGTAGAGCGGGTAATAGGAAAAGGTATGACCCCGACGGCAGAGCTCAAGCGGTTTCGACGGCTATTTCTGGACGGCATGGGCTCTGCCGTCGGGGTCATACCTTTTCCTATATATATATATATATATATATATATATATATATATATATATATATATATATATATATATTTATATATATATGTGTGTGTGTGTGTGTGTGTGGTTGTGTACAAATTAGTTTATTTACTCATTTTCTCACATCAAAGCTATGTTGTTTCAACAAAGGAAACAAACCAAGTGTTCGATAAACATTTCCAGTAATTATTTCTCCAGAGAACGTTAGGGAGCAGAGGCTATGATGTAACATCGTAGTTGAATTAGAAGTAAAATGAATAAATAAACATATATATATATATATATATATATATATATATATATATATATATATATATATATAAATACTTACTCTATTATAAATATTGAATTATTCCTCCTTTGTGGAATACTAAGATTACTAGATGCCAACCCAGTATGTATATATATATACATAAATTCAGCGAGAATCGCATTTTGGTGGGTAGAAAAAGCGAAACGCAACGCAAATTCCGTATATATATATATATATATATATACGGAATTTGCGTTGCGTTTCGCTTTTTCTACCCACCAAAATGCGATTCTCGCTGAATTTATATATATATCATCATCATCATCATCATCATCACCGTTTTACGTCCGTTCTTCCACGCTAGCATGGGTTAGACGGGTTGTCCTGTTGTGGGCAGTGTCTGGTCGGCTGACCATGCCTTGCTCATACAGGAACTGATCTGGCTTGATTTTTACAGCTGGATGCCCTTCCTAACACCAACCTCATTTACAGTGAGTGCTGGGTGCTTTTTCGTGGCGCCTACACGTCCACTTTACAGTGTGGGCTGGGTGCTTTTTTGCCGTGGCACCTCCACGACCACCTTACGGTGGGGGGGGGGGGGGCATATTGTTTATATGCTTCAGCATGTACCCATGGGAGGTCGGGTACCCTGTATTACTGCGTGACGCCAGAAGTCACGGTCGTGTGTCATTGACTTTGAGAGGTGTAGTTGGGTAAGGTCGGCTTTTATCACCTCATCTCAAGTCATCTTGGGTCTCCCCACTCCGCGGTTTCCATCAACTTCTAGTGCTCTGCACCTTTTTATGCAGCTGTCATCCTTCATACGCATCACATGTCCATACCAGCGTAACCGCCTCTCCTGCACGCAGCATTTGATTCCTCTTATGCTCAGTCTCTCTCTCAATTCCTTTATGCTTTGTCGTTCACGTATATTACTGTTACACATCCATCGGAGCATGCAGGCTTCGTTTCTCTCTAATCTACGTAAGTCTTCCACCTTCAGCGCCCAGGTCTCACTACCATGCAACATCGCTGTTCGGATACACGCATCATACAGTCTGCCTTTCATTCTGAGGGAGAAGCCTTTTGCAGCTAGCAGTGGTAGTAGTTCCCTAAACTTCTTCCATCCCGTTCTTACCCTAGTTATTGTACTTTCTGAGCACCCACCTCCGTTGCTAATTCGGTCACCTAGGTAGCAGAAGCTGTCTACTGTTTCTACAGGGCCCTCCCAGAGATTGGTGGTACTTGTTTCCTGTGGCTGTTTGCTTGCTGTTTCAGCACAGCTGCTGCATGTGAATCCTACATTCTTAATTAAGCTTCCTGAGATCCCGCTACATCTCTTGTGTACCCATTGTTTGCATTTGGGGCAGAGAATGGAGTTCCTACCTACACCTTTCCTACATACTGAGCAAGGCCATTTCCCTGAGGGGATCTGGGTTCTGTTTTCTCGTCTACTTATAAGGACCTTAGTCTTTGTCATGTTGACTTTGAGGCCCTTTCTCTCTAGTCCCTGCTTATATATATATATATATATATATATATATATATATATATATATATATATATATATACATGTATATATACATATATATATATGTTTATATATATATGTATATATACATATATATATGTATATATACATATATATATATATATATACATATATATATATATACATGTATATCTATATATCATAGATATATATATCTATGTATATATGTATATATACACATATATATATATATGTATATATACATATATGTATATACATATATATATGTATATATACATGTATATATATATATATACATGTATATATACATATATATATATGTATATATACATATATATATATGTATATATACATATATATATATGTATATATTCATATATATACATATATATATATTCATATATATAATATATATATATATATATGTATATATACATATATATATGTATATATACATATATATATATATATACATATATGGTGGCTGCCAACTCGTTTTCGAGTACGGCCACTACTTTATATCCATGTAGGAGAACCCCTACCGATGCGCTGAACGAGTGTGACTTTTTAGTCCAGCCAGCGACTTGAAAACTCTGGTACAAACACTACACTTGTGACAATTATTGACACATAGTGTACATGGTACCATGTGACGGCAAGTGCAGAGAGATCTCCAGATATAAAGCAATGCCTGTGCCGTGAAGCTTTTATGGTGAGCAAAGGCACTGCACAAATCCAGTCCCACTCTTTTAACCAAGATGATATTTACCAAATAGATATTTACCATATATACATGTATATATGTATATATACATGTATATATACATATATACATGTATATATACATACATATATATGGACAGTTCAAGAGTAAACCAATCTTAGAGAGATAGAGATAGGAGAGGAGAGATTGGTGAAAGTATTAGAAGCCAACATCCTAAAGGCGTGTGCTCAATGTGCAATATGCAGTGAGAAGCAGCTAGAAAACTGGGTTCATACGGAGGATAGGTGCACAGAGCTGGAAATATTCAATATTTAAGCAAATGAAGACCACAAACCTCACATAGAAGACGTTAGTTAAAGAGTGTCAACATTAATTGCAGTTTAATGAAAGGATTAAATAGTGTCAACATTAATTGCAGTTTAATGACTAATCTTTACGGACTCGTAAGCCTCTTATTTTCTTTTATATTTCTTATTTCATTTCCATTTTATCTATATTAATATTTTCATTATCTCATCTGAAGTTCTGAAGATCTGCTCCATAATATAATTTAAGTTACTTATCTTTCTCTGAACCAGATCATTAACGATCTCATAATCGATTGATCCAGAAACATTATAAGTAGTGAAACAATTGTAAACTGACATTATTGTGGATTGGCAGTATCGGTAGAGGGTCGGACGCCATGCTTTCCAGCATAGTTACGTCCCTTTACGATCTGAGTTCAAATCCCGCCGATGTTGACTTTGCCTTTCATCCTTACGGGGTCGATAAAATAAAGTACCAGTAATGCACTGGGTAATTGCTGGCCTTGTACCTAAAGTAGAAACAATTATTATTCCTTACATTAAACTGCAATTAATGTTGACACTCTTTAACTAACGTCTTCTATGTGAGTTTTGTGGTCTTGATTTGCTTAAATAATATATGTATATATATGTATATATATATATATATATGTATATATGTATATATATATATGTATTTATATACATATATATATATGTATATATACATATATATATGTATATATATATGTATATATATACATATATATATATATACATATCTGTGTATGTGAGTGTAAGTATGTGTGTGTGTTTAAGTGATTGTGTGAATTTGTATATACATGTATATATATATATATATGATGAAGGGTGTGTGTATACTGACTTTTTATCAAACATAGTAAACGTATATATCTGGAGCCAGCAATTAATGCAGCGTATCTTTAAAATGTAAACATGCATTTCTATCTTTCATGAACTAACTATTAGACGGACGGCGTGCATGCAGACGAACACATATACACACACATACATCGGACATACATTCGTATAGACATATAAACACTCCCAACCAATCAAAACCTCACGAGCAACGTCAAGCAAACAGGATAAACATCGCGTAATGGTAGAATAACATGAGAGACATGCAACAACGTTAAATAAAGCATTTACTATACACAGATTGCCACATACATCTACACACATGCTTCAACAAATACATCCATCGTCACACAAACACTTCAAGACATACATTCATACACACTCGTCAACACATATAATCCACAGACCCGCACACATTACATTTCAATACTTACATCCGCAGACACATACGCACGCCCCCCCCCCCCCCCCCCACACACACATACACACACTTTTTTACATAGACCTACATATGCACACACATACACTTCAATACATACATCCACACACACCTCAACATATACACTCATGCACACATATATGTCACTACGAACTACGACAGTCTCACGCATGCACACAGTACTGCATAAAAATGTAAAAGATTTACAATTATTACGTAAATACAATCCTTGCAAATACCAGGTCACATAAACAGCATATGAAAAATACATTAAAACTTTATCATATTTTTTGTTTCGCTCTTTTTAGGAGATATGCCTCAAAGAACTCCCCATTTTACACAGACACTTATGTAATATATATATAGGAAAAAGTATGACCCCGACGGCAGAGCTCAAGCCGTTTCGATGGCTATTTCTGGACTAAATTATAATTTTTAGCCTGGTGAATAAATAGCCGAAATTGTCAAGGGGGTACTTCCTTATATGGGAAGATTGTAATTGTCAAGAGGATTGGTTAAACTTTGTGTAAACACAAATAAGTCTATCATGGTATTTGGTGGGAGGTAGGGGTGGCTGAACTTGCCTGTAGAACAATAGGGGGGGGGGGGGTGAGGGGAGTCAGTCAAGCGTTAAAAGTGATATGTATATAGCAGATTCGAAACGGCTTGAGCTCTGCCGTCGGGGTCATAATTTTTCCTATTTCTCACTCTACTACCCTAAGTATTGAGTACTCTGGTGCGTTATGGTCCACCTGGTTCCTTACCACAATTCCTTTGTTATATATATATATATATACATATATAATATATAATATATATATATGCACATATATATATAATTATATATAATTATATATATATATATATATATATATATATATATATATCGCCATATATATATATATATATATATATATATATATATATATATATATATATATGGCGATATATATATATATATATGGCGATATATATATATATATATATATATATATATATATATATATGCATATATATAATTATATATATATGTACATATATATATATTATATATGTATATATATATATATATATATATAACAAAGGAATTGTGGTAAGGAACCAGGTGGACCATAACGCACCAGAGTACTCAATACTTAGGGTAGTAGAGTGGGAAATAGGAAAAATTATGAGCCCGACGGCAGAGCGCAAGCCGTTTCGAATCTACTATAAACATATCACTTTTAACGCTTGACCGACTCCACTACCCCCCCCCCCTATTGTTCTACAGGCAAGTTCAGCCACCCCTAACACCCACCAAATGCCATGATAGACTTATTTGTGTTTACAACAAAGTTTAACCTCTTATATATATATATATATATATATATATATATATATATATATATTATACATATATATACATACATACATATATACATATGTATATATATATATATATATATATATATATATATATATATATATATATATATATATATATATATATACAATATATTGAGAAACACACAGATACATGCGGACACGCACATATACATGAATATATCCACATCCATCCTTGAGTTAATGGTGCCAACCTTAACCGATGTTGCTCTATGAATAACTGGGACAAACCAATCCGAATGGATTAGACTGAACCAGAATCAGAGCTAAAAGTACATTATGAAGAGAGAAGAAACATTTAGATATAATTAGTAATAAGATGTATCATACCCAAACTGCTTCTAGATTCCTCGACTACGTAGTTTCGTGGCATAATCAAAAACAATACAGCATAGAGATATAGAGCTTTTGCGAGGTCTGCCGACTTATCAAGAGGATACCTCGTTTTACTAGTCTCAAGAACACGTCTATATGATGTGACATAGAATCCCAAAAGACGGAGGGGGAGTCAGTCACGTGATACAACGGTCAAGAAACAGAGCTAAGCCCCTTATAACCCCGAATAAATACCAGCTATTCATAGAGCAACATCGGTTAAGGTTGGCACCATTAACTCAAGGATGGATGTGGATATATTCATGTATATGTGTGTCCCCGCATGTATCTGTGTGTTTCTCAATATATTGTTTATAAATACCTCTGGTCGAGTAATCTTTGAAGTGTAGTGACTGCTGGAAAGCTGCCATTACTCATACTTCTCTCCTCCTTAACCACCTCTTCTACGGCTTCGATATAAATACCCCCTCCGCCTCCGTGGTATTTTTTTCGGGGTTATAAGGGGCTTAGCTCTGTTTCTTGACCGTTGTATCACGTGACTGACTCCCCCTCCGCCTTTTGGGATTCTATCTCACATCATATAGACGTGTTCTTGAGGCTAGTAAAACGAGGTATCCTCTTGATAAGTCGGCAGACCTCGCAAAAGCTCTATATCTCTATGCTGTATTGTTTTTGATTATGCCACGAAACTACGTAGTCGAGGAATCTAGAAGCAGTTTGGGAATGATACATCTTATTACTAATTATATCTAAATGTTTCTTCTCTCTTCATAATATATATATATATATATATATATATATATATATATACATATATATATATATATATATATATATATATATATATATATATATATATATATATATATATACATATATATACATATATATATATACATATATATATATACATACATATATACACATATGTATATATACATATATATATATATATATATATATATATATATATATATATATATATATGATATATATATACATACATATATATATATATATATGAACTAGTCATGTAAGAGTCATTCTTTCAAAGATTGAAAGAATGACTCTTACATGACTAGTTCTCTTAAATATATTTATATACACGATGTATTGAGTATCTTGTGTTTATTGTGAGTTCTTTCCATTTATAACTGGAAGTTTTACTACAATTTTATATACATATCGAAGACAATTCTTCCTCAGACGTGATCCTTCTGGTCTTCATCAGAAACATGCATATTATGTAACGAAGTCTTACATCCACATAAAAACAAGGGGTGGTGAAGGATAGCATCCGAAGAGCCATTCTAGCTTGCGAGGCTCACACCTGCGGGTAGCCAACATCATGCCAATGGAGGTGAGTAGGGAAGTGGTTCTAGAGCCAAGGACACCATAAATCTCCACTATAACTAGAATTTGTTTGGTCATAGGTCTAGTTAATCACAGTTGTCTTGCGGCTAAATAACAAAAATAACACTAATAACAAAAAAAAAGATATATTGGATAATTAATTTTTAGATACATATGGGAGGCTAATTATTAATTGTAGGTCGGCTGAATCATGATTTGTCTAACTAACCATACAGTCAGTGTCTTGGTCTCCATTACCTTGATCATAAGCCTTTGCAACAATAATGGCATATGGCGATTGACTGAAAAAATAGGAATAAGAAATACAAATGTATGAGAGTGTATTTCCTCCTGAATGAATGTATTTGTTCTTGTGCGTACTTATTTCTTATTTCAGTGTTGAATACAATATCAGAGCAATGCAATATGCTATGAAAAGAACAACGTTGAATATTATATTGAAAGATGGAGTTGAGTGTATATATAGATAAGAAAGATAGGGGTTAGGGATTCACTTGAGAAGTAAAGTGGAAGTGGACAGGAAATTAAGATAGAACATAGGACAATAAACGGAAGAAATTGCCAGGAAACTAAGCAGGAGCCAGAGATATAGTTCAAGAAATAACAAACACAAAGAGGATATAGACAAGACATTTAGCTAGAAAAGATGGCGATAGATCAACGAAAAGGACCACCGTCGGAATTCCAGGATTTGGGCAGAGAAGAGGCAGAGATAAGGGGAAATGAAACCAACGACGAATACAGGGAGGCGTTCATGTGAAGTATAAGACCACTTTGGACACGAAAAATAATGAACGAAAAATAATGAACAGAAAAAACGGAAGGGTCTTGAAATGGACGCGTCCAGTAGTAAAAGGTAGTATCGTAAGAAGTGTGTGTTTGTTCTTGAGCTCATATGTGAGTGTGTGTGTATGGGTAGGTGTAAGTGTGTGTGTCTGTATTTATGATTGTGTTACAGAAAGAGGTCTGACTTTCCCCTTTATTTATGCAATCCTTCAAATACGAAGGAGTAAGGTTGTGGTTCATCGGTAGACGTTGTCTTTATATTTCAACGTAGTGAGACATTTTAAGAGGGCCGGTGTTTTGAGAGAAAAATTATTCGACAAAGCATTTACAGCGTGGTCGGAGTGTTCAGTGTGGTGATGAGAGGGGAGTAGTAGTAGTAGTAGTAGTAGCAGCAGCAGCAGCAGGAGCAGCAGTAGTAGTAGTAGTAGTAGTAGTAGTAGTAGTACTAGTGGTAGTAGTAGTAGTAGTAGTAGACAGCAGTGTTAAATGAGCCTGGGTAGATGAGATATGCTGCAAGTTCTTTCACGAATGTAGAGGTATACGAAATAGCCTCTGATAAAAACAAAATGTAAGTTATATCTGCATAACAATTTCTAATGATTTCTAATATACGCAGTATTCTACATTAATATTTATTTTATCAGTTACGTTGCGAAACAGACTGGTTATTTCTGTGTTATTCTGCACATTTCTTGACATAAATATCAATACTATAGAGATAACTGTGTAGACTGAATCATAGGAACCGCTATATGTGGATGGGAAGACAATCATTGTTGAATAGCGAAAGGTTGCTGTCCTCTGCATTTTTGTGCACGGAGAGAATTCTATTCTATTATAAGTTGAGCCAACTTATACAGCTTCATATGCAAATGAGATTAATCACCTCATTTACAAAGAGGAGAAAACTATGTATTCTCGCTTGTTTTCAAGTCCAGTAGTTGTAAGAGCGGGAGGGATCGTCCTGATTAGAACCAGTTCAGTTTGAAATGCATTGACGATTGTCCCCCTTGCTTCTGCTGACCACCACCAGGCGGTGATAGCCGCCGGTATTTTTGCATGGCTACAGCTTTCTAAATGTGTGTTTATAAACAAACCGTATTTCTTTAGAAATACGAAATGCCAATATACATCTGTATAGAGCTATACTTGAAGCTAAAATCTAATTCTATTCTCGCTCTCTCTCTCTATATATATACGAGGTTGGTCAGAAAAGTTCCAGGACTGATGTCACAAAAGATTTATTTCAAACCCAAACTTCACACAAGGGGTTTTCTTCTTCAAAGTAATCCCCCTAGAGTCTAATGCACTTTTCCATCCTTTTCTGCCAAGCTTGCATGCACTCTTGGAAGGATTCTTCCGGAATCCTCCGCAGTTCCGTCGTCACGGCCTTTTTGATGTCGTCCACGTTTACAAAACGGGTCCCCTCCGGGTTGTACTCGAAGATCCATGACTCATCCCCGGCGATGACTGTCCCTAGCAAGTCTGGTTCGGTTTCAATACGCTCGGGGATGTCCTGGCACACTTGCATGCGTCGACCCTTCTGGTCATCGTTCAGCAATTTTGGCACCATCTTCGCGCAGACTTTCCGCATGTCCAAATCTTCAGTGAGAATCTTCCAGACGCTGTCCCGATTCATGCCCAGCTCATTTGCCATCAGTCGAACAGTCAGCCGACGATCGCTACGCACCATCTGCCTGACGCGCTCAACGTTGACCTCAGTCCTGGTTGTTGAGGGCCTTCCGCTCCTGGGGTCATCTTCCAAGTCCTCGAGTCCTTCTTTAAACCTCTTGCACCACTCAAAAACACGAGAGCATGACATCGTCTCATCTCCATACACTTGCTGCAGCAATCCCAGTGCTTCTGGCGGAGTTTTCAAGTTTGTTCGTTGCTCTGTGCTCCTTGCTTGTCGACCTGAAACAGAGGACATGTATATAAAATTATGAAGAAAAAAGTGTGATCGCTGCAGAGAGCTAAGATTACAGTTACATACTCCAGGGGGATTACTTTGAAGGAGAAAACTCTTAGTGTGAAGTTTAGGTTTGAAATAAATCTTTTGTGACATCAGACCTGGAACGTTTCTGACCCACCTCGTATATATATGAGTCCCAGGTTCAATCGAGGTGGGGTGGGGGATCACAGAATGTAAGATACTCAATGAATTAGTAGTGTGTAAGCAACAAATTCATTTAGAAATGGCTTCTACAGGACTAGAACTGTTTCATTCTACAGGACTAGAACTGTTTCATTCATCAGGAAACAACTGTTACTGTAATACGCTGGTACATGTTTGTTTTCTGGTTGTTGGGGAAGGTGGTAATTTTCAGGATGGGTAGAGGTTATTGGCCAAGGGATTTTAAAGAACAGGGATTCTTTGAAAAAAACTATTTTTAGAAATATTCACATTAATGCAATGACACAGATAAAAGGCAGGGTTTACATTAACACTTAAATACCTATAGACACTCATACGTACTAACACCCACATTTCCTTTTAAAGTTCATTTATTATAAGTAAAAAAGAGGGGAGAATTTGGGGTTAATTGATATAGAAAGGGGTATTGAAAGATAGTTCCGTGTATTAGATATAGAGAAGGGGAGAGATTGATGTTAATTTATATAGAGTGGGGGTTGAAAGCGAACACCGCCGTGTAGTAGATTTAGTGAGGGGGAGAATTTGGTGGTTGTAGATATACAGAGAGGGATAATGGGAGAGTTTCTTGTAGTACAAATAGGGCGGGTGATATTTTATTGGTGATTGATACACAGAGTGGGATTTGGAGAGATAAGTGTAGATATTTATAGAGAGTGAGTGTTTATTAGTCTTAGATATAGAGTGTGGGATAAGAGGGGCGGTGTCGTGGTAGATATAGAGAGGGGTAGAATTTGATTTTAGTTGATACAGAGAAGGGGATTAAAAGAAAGTTGTGTGTGATAGACATAGAGAGGAGGAGAGTTTGGTAACACTCTCGGATCCCAAATAATAGAAGGGGGATGCTTGGGGAAATAAATAATTGTATAGTGTATAATTAGTGATTGGAAAGGAAATTGACCCTGAAATGGAATACAAATGGAATAAAACAAGTTTCGCGTAAATCCGAGCACGAGTTCCCGAGATATGGTGATTTTCCGGGTACCTTCCTAAACACAGAGAGAGAGGGAGAGAGAAAAGGAGAGAGAGAGAGAGAGAGAGTGAGAGAGAGAGAGAAAGAGGGAGAGAGAGAGAGAGAGAGAAATAGATAATGGTAGTGAGAGAGTAGATTGAAAGAGAAACGTAGGGAAGGGGAGAGGAGAGAGAGAAGGAGAATGGAAGAGAGAGAGAGAGAGCTGGTGGTGGTGTTGTATATATATATATATATATATATATATATATATGTATATGTATATATGTGTAGGCACCCACATATATATATATACACACACATACATATATATATATATATATATAAATATATATAAATGAGATGATATATTTCCGTAGGTACTTAGTACCTGTGGGGATATTAATCTCATTTTATATATGTATATATATATATATATATACAAACACACACATTTATATATATACATATACACTCGTATATACGGGCCTTCCAGTTTCATTTCACATTATATACATAACTGTGTATATTCTAATTATTTAAAAATTATTTTTAAGTGAACATGATTTTAAAAAAAAATATTTTGAAGCGAACGTGACCCAACGGGTCATGGGTGGTCTAGTGTAAAATAAAATTATTATTAGATTCTCTAGCTGCTGTAATAATATGAATCACTTACAAGAAATTTCGCCGGGGATAGAATAGCAAAATTTGATAAGCGGGTAGTGGGTGGTGGGTGGTGGTGGAATAAAACCCGGGGAGAGGAGAGGAATCTGACAAATTTATAAGCGGAGTTGTGAACGATTATTCAAGACCTGAGAGTGCGTGAATTATTGACGGACGTAAGAATGAAAATTCAATACCGATATAGAATTTAAATATTCATTTATTATGGCTAAGCCTTGTTACTCTGGAGTCTCACCCGCGTGCTCACCAGACAAGACTGGTGAAAGTTTAAAGTAACAAAGCTCATGAATAGTTATAATAAATGAATGTATGTGTGTGTATATATATATATATATAAGTGGTTACACAACAGTTAGTTCACCATACCAAGAACAATTGTTTCACCTTAGCGGATCCTCAGCTCGTAATGGACATTGTTATACGGGACAGGTAGGACAACCCTACGGTTGTCCATTACGAGCTGAGGATCCGCTAAGGTGAAACAATTGTTATCGGTATGGTGAGCTAACTGTTGTGTAACCACTTCTAACTAACTCGTCCCATGGACTGAGTGCTCTACCACTACGGATATTACCTTCCAGTGTTCTACCACTATATATATATATATATATATAATTATAAATAAAATAACAGGAGGCTGGACTGGTGTAAATCCTTGAAAGGTTTATTATACTATGATCATTTCAATGACCGGGTTCCGTATGAATCCGGTGATATCATCAGGTATTCGAAATGTAACAAAGGAACATAACAGATAAAATCCATGGGTCCGAAAATCAAAGACAGAGAGGACGACTGACCAACTAGCTGCTTTCACCTCAGTCAGTCGCCCTCAAGTGATGTCTACCCGGTATACTAATGACCATCTGGTGAGGGGGCGAAGGCTTATAACGTACTACCACCTCTCCGTCAAAGAGAAAAAGAAGAAAGAAAGAAGAAAAGTCAGCGAAAGGGTCACGAAAAATGTTATTCAAAAGAACCTATATTTTAACAGAGGCATATATAGTAGGCGTCTGTATGGTATAATGTGTGAACAGAAAATTGGAACGTTAAACTTATGTTTAGAGTTATAAGATGAAATTAAATTAAAAATTATTAAAGGTTTGGGTTGCGAGATTTATTTAATGAAATTACAGAGACAGTCTTATATGAAAAAGTTTAAGTGTATTATAGGGAATCTCGATAAGTTATCAGGGTGGGATATAGAGTAAAGATTAAAGCCTTCGATTGTAAATCCCAGCCAGCACCTCCTAACCACGTGTCAGCCAGTTTCGAGTGGTATCGTCTAGCGAAAGAAATGGAAATTAATTTTTCCGAGTACTCTAGGAACGTAACTGCCTTAGGCTTCGGGTGTGCTAGCGGGAAGTCTACCATCTTCAACAGGCCATTGTCTATACCAAACGAATACTATAAATTCACACAGGAGGGTTTATTTATGTGCCGGTAGAGCGAGGCATGATACAGCTAATAGTTATGCTTAGGCTTAGAGTTTATAGGTATAATATGGCGGGCAAAACAGGAGGCGCGGCGAGCCCCAGAGCGAAGCGAGCCGCTCCGAGTAATTACGTTTACCGAAAGAGGGGAAATTTATTTTTCCAAGCACACCAGTCCAGTCTCCTGTTATTTTATTTATAATAATTAACTCCATATTCGCACCACCAACTACACAAATGAAGACGGGTGAGCTGCATTACGTTGAGTACTCTCCATAATATTACATCAAGATTGACCATACGGAATGACCAATTCTACTTCTATCCAGTGGTGAACCAAGAAACCTAAATATATATATATATATATATATATATATATATATATAGGAGATGATTTAATTGTGTATAATACCGTTTTCTTACCAAATGCGAAGAAGCTCGATATATTAACCCCTAGGAAAGAGCGCGGAACGTAATAATTTTTTTTAAATCATATATAACGCTGAAACTAGAGTTGTGCCGGTGGTGGTGGTGGTGGTGGTTTCGGGGGGGGGGGGGGAATCCTTCCTTCTAATAATTATATTTTCTCCTGAAACTAACCAAAACACACATCCATTTTGATATGCGCTACAATTTATCTACATGCTATGTTTATCGCACATCGAAGATTTCTGGCCATTTTAAAGTGCAAAGAGCAAAACTAATCACTA
>OZ024743.1:289283086-289303086 GCA_964016885.1 Eledone cirrhosa | reverse complement strand
TATATCAATAAAGGCCAAAGGCTATATTTTCCTCAAAGTATTGGCATACACTACCATCTGATCTCTTTTGGCTATAGAGTTATCAACTCAATGAACCTAACAATTTACACGAAGATCTCATCCTCTGACGCCGAAGTGAGAAGAACTGTTATGCAAGAGTTTTCCCTTATAAATAAACTCTGCAGGAAGTTTACTTGCAGGAAAACCATAAAATTTATTTAGGTCACCATGTTCGTACTTTCAAATGACGACATGAAGAAATGGTATAGCTCTCAACAGTTGAAAGTTAATGGTGGTTACATGCAACGAAATGAGATATAAACACTACTGTATGATATGTGTAAGCGTGTATGAAGACCGAAGTTAAATATATATACATACATACATATGTATATATATATATATTTATATATATATATATACATACACACACATCTATATATATATATATAAGTATTGAAGTTTCCATTGAAAATTGAAAAAGTCGTAGGAGTGAAGAGTGCTCTATGTAAATGTCAGAGCTAAATTTAATGTATAATAAACAATACAATATAATTACCTCATTACCAGAGGTTTCCCGAATAAGACGAATACGAAAAACGTCCTCATTCGTTCATCGGACAAGGCAATTTAAAACATAGTGAAATATTCGAAAAATCTCCTCAAGAAAGGCAAGAGTTTAACGGGCAAAAAAAACAAAGTAAGAGATGTATAAAAAAAATAAGGAAATATAGTTAGGGTATGTGTATAAATATGTTTATATTCACTCACAAATGTACATATGTGTGTATGTACAAATGCATGTGTATAGTGAAAATGTGTGTGTGTGTAAGTGCGTATATGAGGGCAAGCATAATAGTGAATGTGTGACCAATACGTATATAATATAAGTTGAAAAATAATATACATCCAGATTTAGGTATTTAATATATACACATACAAGTATGAAAGCACGCGTATAAACACACACGCGCGATCATTTATATGCGGAAGATAAAAAGGGAAGGGAGTGTATTAGTCAAAAAGAGTGTTGCCCATTAAACTCTTGCCTTTCTTGAGGAGATTTTCAAATAATTCATTATGTTTTAAATTGCCTTGTCCGATGAACGAATGATGACGTTTTTCGTATTCGTCTTATTCGGGAAACTTCTGGTAATGAGGTAATTATATTGTATCGTTTATTATACATTAAATTATATATATATATATATATATATATATTCTGTCATTACTGGTACAGAGGCCCAACGAGCTTTTGAT
The DNA here is from genome assembly GCA_964016885.1 of Eledone cirrhosa. Classification (NCBI taxonomy): domain Eukaryota; kingdom Metazoa; phylum Mollusca; class Cephalopoda; order Octopoda; family Eledonidae; genus Eledone; species Eledone cirrhosa. The sequence goes on along the minus strand of OZ024743.1, from coordinate 289,301,826 downwards.
TCCAGAGTCGGGCCAGATCGATACAGATCGAACCTTGAGCTGATCAGAAGTGAAACGCGCGTCGCCTACCAATAAACGTAAGAAAGGACTAACCATTCGTTCTTATATATATATATATATATATATATATATATATATATATATATATATATATAATATGTAGAAATAAACACAGTAAATTGTGTGTTTAAAATTACGAAGGTTGAAAGACCACGTTGGTTTGACAGATTTAAACTGAAACAAACGGAAAATACAGGATAAAAACAAAAAGTTATAACCGTTTCAATAACTATTCAACTCCCGGGCAGATAAGAGATGTAATCTGTTTAGCCCTGAAAATTGTGTTTGTAACAGATAATCCGTGCAAATTAATTGCATCCGTAGGCAGTATGCCGAATGAGCACTCGATGCTCTTTGGGATCAGAGTATCAATAGTATTAATATATAAGGGAACAAAGAATCAGTTTTGATCAGCTCAAGGAACGATCTATTAATGATCAAACCTGACTCTGGAATCGGAAGTTCCTTAAATATGTGTTAACACATATCTGATGAGCCTCCGAGCTGATCGACAGTGAAACATATGTAATATGTAACTAAATATGCATATGATGCAACACTGATTCGTTGTTCCATTATATATTAATATTATATATATCTATATCTATATCTATCTATCTCTCTATATATATACAGATACATATACATATATATATATATGAATCTATATGGAAGTATATATATATACATATATATATATAGTAATAATAATAAATTAGAAGACTAAAATCCAAAGAGGGCTCGATAAGGATAAATATATATCAAATATATAAGAACCGTAGAGCAAATATTTATTAAAATAACAGATTAAAGTTTAAGCAAAGAATCGCTGTTTTCACCCTTAACGGGATCTTCTGAAACTAACAAAGTCAATCTGTAAACGCAGAACTGGATATTTCAAAAAACGTTGCAACCGGAGGAAGACAGGAAGACGATACTTTGGTTCGTGGAAACGTTCGCTGGAGAAGAACGGGAAAAAACAAAAAATAATACGTCATTAATAGGAGCGGTGAAAAACATTTACGCGCAAAGACAGAACCACGTTTATGGTATAAAAGAGGTCGTTAGGTGGTGCATAGAGACGTTCTCTGGCAATGAACGAAAAAACGAAGATAATACGTCATATGTGGAGCGTGGAGAACAATAGCACGCAAAGACAAAATTACGTAAATGGTATAGCAGAAGTCGTAGACTAAAATTCTAACTAGGAGACCAAATGAATCTCCGCTACAGAGTTAAGAACAAAGTAAATAAATACAACGAACGTTTCCACGAACCAAAGTATCGTCTTCCTGTCTTCCTCCGGTTGCAACGTTTTTTGAAATATCCAGTTCTGCGTTTACAGATTAACTTTGTTAGTTTCAGAAGATCCCGTTAAGGGTGAAAGCAGCGATTCTTTGCTTAAACTTTAATCTGTTATTTTAATAAATATATATATATATATATATATACTATGATATTAAATAAATATTTATAAAATATTTATAAAAAACCATATTTATTCTATTATATATATTTCAAGAGTACCAAAAATACGAATTGTGTTTTATAAATTTTGACATAACCAAGGATAATATACCTTAACGGTTCAAGTTATCCCTGGAAAGTTAGTTATAAACATTTATATTTGTTGAATTACCAACATATTGAATATCCCTTCTGCTTATATATGTATGTATGTATGTATGTATGTATGTATGTATGTATGTATGTATGTATGTATGTATGTATGTATGTATGTATGTTCTTCTGGTTTTATAAAGTTTTACCAATAGAGAAAGAGTCGGTTTCTAACATAGACACAAGACTCTCTCATTGGAATTTACACAACATCAACTAGGTACATATGTATTTATGTCTGCATGCATGTGTATGTTTTGAGTTGTATGTGTGCATGTGTATATGCTTTGTATCTGTACATGTGTATATGCAGTTATTAGATGCAAAATATGTATGTATGTATGTAAGTACGTATGTATGTATGTATGTATGTATGTATGTATGTATGTATGTATGTATGTATGTATGTATATACTCTTTTACCTGTTCCAGGCATCCGTTTGAGGCCATGCTGTGGCCCTATTGCAAATATTGTATCGACCGAGAAACGAACCCAGGCAGCCCACATGGCAGGCGAGCATTCTACCACTGAACCCTATATATATATATTAATTGATCAAAAGAACATCTATTTTATTAATATTTATATTTTAATATTAATAACTCCTGAAAATTATTTTTTGCCGTAGAGTGCTTCCAATATACTGTAAAACTCATTCTTTGACATAATCATTGAATATTGTTTAACACTTTAATATATATATATATATATATAAATTAATAAAAATAATGAATAAAGAAAGAAACAGTTCCCATATATATATATATATATATATATATATATATTGAGTATATGTTGGTTGTATACCAACACCTCAGTATGCAGGCTGGAGCACTCGACGAAATGCGCAGGTTGGTTTGGTTACTCCGGAGTAATGTAAAATAAAGTAAAATAAAAAGTCAAATGTTTAAAATTTAGCTTCGTTTATTACTGCTATATATATTTCGGTGACAGCCATCTTTGGCTGTGACCTCTTCAGGCAGTCCGAATTAGTGTGGTATAGACAAGTACATATGTTGTTGAGGTGTATAATTTTGTCAATACTCTGGGCATATCAGAGTATTGACAAAATTATACACCTCAACAATGTACTTGTCTATACCACACTAATTCGGACTGCCTGAAGAGGTCACAGCCAAAGATGGCTGTCACCGAAATATATATAGCAGTAATAAACGAAGCTAAATTTTAAACATTTGACTTTTTATTTTACTTTATTTTATATATATATATATATATACACACACACATACATATATATATATGTATATACAGAAAAATAGATAGATAGATAGATAGATATAAATACAGAGGTTGGCGAGTAAATGTTATGTATATGTGTGGGTGTTTTTACGAGTAGGAGTATACCCCGCCCTGTATGCTACCTGAATTCTAAATTTGAAACAATATTTTTACTGTTAGGGTTGATTGTTCAAACGCCTAATATTTATACCTTTCATAGCGAATCAACATAGTCTTTTATTGGAGCAGTTTTCCCACTGAGTGAACGCCTTGACAATGCATTTAACAGTAAAGTAATCAGTTTTCATGATGGCGATTAATATCTAATCGCCAGTTATGCTCAGATGTTTGCCTATACATCACAAACTCTATTTATTATTATCCCTTCCTTAAAACCTCTCTCTCTCTCTCTCTCTCTCTCTCTCCCCTTCTCTCTCTCTCTCTCACTCTCCCTGTATATATATATATATATATATATATATATATATATATATATATATATATATATATATATATATATATATATATATATATATACAAACATGTGTGTGTGTGTTGGGGTTGGGGTAAATGTGTGTGTTTGTGTGTGGATGTGTGTTCATTTGTTACCCGTCTATGCGTACAAATTTAAAGAAAAAGAATTATGAAATAATGCATTAACTAATTCATATACAAAGCTAAAGTGAAGTATTATTATTATTATTATATGGTGGATTGGCAGTATCGGTAGAATATCTAACAATAAGCGCCGCGGCATATAATTACATACCTTTACGATCTGATTTCAAATCCTGTCGAGGTTAGCTTTGCTTTTCATCCTTACGTAGTCTTTGAAATAAAGCACCAGTAATGCACTAGTGGCGATTTAATCGAGTGTCCCCTCCCCCCGAATTGTTAGCCTTGTGTCTATATAAGAAACCCTTATTATTATTATTATTATTACCCGATTGGCAATATCGGTAGAGCGTCCAACACCATGCTTGGTGATATAGAATTACAGCCGTATACTTTCTGAGTTTAGATTCCGCCGAGGTTAGCGTTGCCTTTCATCCTCACTTGGAAAGTGCTTAATTTTAGATCATTGTACAAACACGGAACTTTCCATCAAATTAAGTTATATGAGTCTTATTGAGAAACATTCTATATTTTGAAGGTGGGACCTCAGAGAGAAACCTGAAAAATGTCATGGGTGGCTGTTCGGTTTCTTTTGAATAAAAAAAAAAATTAGAATTTAATGCTGTTTGCACATGTAAGAAGAACGTGTATGAGCATGTGTGTGATATATGTGTGCGTGGGTGTGTGGGTATGTGTAGCGAAGAACAGATTTTTAGGAGGCAACGGAATAAACGTGTGCGAGCTTACTTGGTCTGAATCGTTTTTCTTTTTTGGGTCTGCTAGCTGACCACTCAAAACCAATAAGGAATTTGCCTGGTGTAAGCTTTAGTCGTGTCAAACTAGGTTAGGAAACGAACGTTCTTTAGACAGGACAGCTAGGATCGTGGTGGTTGTTTTACTGTCCCTTTCCGCATTTGATGATGTGTTTGCGGATGGCAGAGGAGTTGGTTTTGATGTACTCTTTAATTCGGAGGTGTAAGGTTCGAATAGTGCTGCAAATGTAGAATTGGCTACAGTTGTCGCATTCAAACCTGTATACCACGTAGGCACGTAGGCAACATTTGGCGTTGCCTGTAGGGCAATTGGATAGGGTGCATCTGTTATTCTCGTTGGGGGATTGTCTTGTGGATAGGCATCTCCACAGGGAAGGCCCCAAATGAGCCTGTCTGATATTGAGGTCTCTTCCCTGACGGCTATGCGTATGGGGTTGGTTGTCTCTTCCCTGAGGTGTGGGATCTTGGGGAAGCAACTATTGTCTGTGTTTGTCCGGTTTCGTCTGGGGTCTCGTCGTGGAGTGGAGAAGGAAGTTTGGTAGCCATTGGTTTCTAACACTCTGTGGAACCGTCTGATAAGGGTGGCGTCGCTGCATCTGTTGAGTATGTGAGCAATTTCATTAGAAATGTACCCTCTGGTGGGGAGGGAAGATTTGTAATGGAAGAAAATTTCCTTGCTGGCCGCTTTGCAGAAGAAATCAGTGTGGATTTCCGCGCTTTCAGTGATGTTCAGTCAGAATTCGAGCAGGGTGAAGGACCCAGAGTCGGAGGGATGCTCCACGCCGAATATAATGTTTCTGTTAGCGTTATTGAAAGACTCGAATAGCTTTTTGGCCTTCTCACAGGATGTAATGATGAGTATATGTCCCACTTATGTAGCGAAGAAAGCTCAGGTGTTGCAGGAGCTGAGTACTCGGAGGTCAAGTTTTTTCATGTATGATATGGCCAGTAAACCGATAGGTTGGATCTTATGGGTAGGTGTGGCCCAGGAAAATGAAAAAGGCGTTGTTGATAACGATAGATAGGAGCTGGTGGATGTCGATCGTGGTGAGGCCAAAGTAGTCCAAGTCGCTAGAACAGACACATTCAGTGAGTATGTTCACAGACAGGGGTGTTGGTGCCGATGTATATAGGCCAAGTCGTTGTAAGCCACTCTGGTAAACTCTTTTCACTTGTCTAAGTGAAGGTAACCGAAGTTCTGAGATCTTATATTTCTTAGGTGGAGAGTTGAGATCCGGAGAAGTTGTGGTGAGTATGCGTGTCCTTTTGAAGGACATTTTTGTAGTAAATCTTTTACCGTGATAGTTTAATCCTGAGATCACGGTTGGCAGCTGTAGGGTGGAGTAAGTTGTCGAGGTGTTTGGTGAAGAATTTTGAGTTAGTCGTTGGAGAAGTGGTAATCTCGGAAGTGACGATGAAAGCCAGCCATTTGATCTTGTTAGCGGCTCTGTAGAGGTTGGCCTCAATGACGAATCTAAGCCTATCGTCGAGTCGCTTTGTCAGGATGAAATTGGATCCAATGTGGAAGAGTCGTAGTCCTTCATTTGAAAGAGATCGGCGTCTTAACGAGTATGACATTAATTATAATCGACCAATACTGGGGAAAGTCAAGTAAATAAACATAGATACAAAAACGTGTTTGCGAGATATCGATATTGTATGCAGTATGTTGATGTTAACTGCACTAAAGAGACTCTAACCACAAGCTACATTTGATTTTTTTTTTAGATTTTCCCAATGTGTCATGGTTTAATATTAATATCAATATGGTCGTATACATTGCAATTTCAATTTTTCTTAATGCATCTTAAGACAATTGCTTTATTTGCACTTCTAGATACAGGCCAATAATCTCCTAAAAATCTGAAGTCCTATATATATGGATCTAGGAAGGTTTATGCAAAGATGCTCTTGACAAAATGAAATTTCTAGATCTCTATTCACTCAACTATAAAAATTTCAAAAATATGTAATAACTTAGCAAAATATCGAACAACATTTTAAACAGTTAAAGTACTTGTTGTAGGTCAATTCGGTATATATCTCACACCTAGTGAGAGTGAGTTGCAAATTGTGGCCTCAATAAGTATGGAATATGCTGGAAAAAGCTTTTCTGCCATCTATGAAATAACTAATTTAGCTGAAGGCCGCTCTCAGTGGGAAAACCTATATGGTAATTAAGTTACAATGAATCAGCCAAATTGTAAACACAAATACGTTCCGCATAGCCCTGCATACATATACACACACAAACTCGCTCTCTCTCTCACACATATATATATATGTCTATATATATATGTGTATATATATATATATATATATATATATATATATATATATATATATATATATATATATATATATATATGTATTTGTATGTATGTATAAATATATATATATATATATATGTATATATATATACATGTATATGTATGAATGTGTGTGAGTGAAAGTGAAAGTGTGTGTACGCGTGTGTATGTATCCACGTGTGTGCGTATACATGCGTGTGTATACAATTTGAATGATGTATGTATATATGTAAATAATATAGGAAAATAGAGATACACTTCCTTTAAGCTCTTATTTCTTACCTTACATTCTTCTTCTGGCACTACTCCAAATGCCAATAATCTTCCAAAGATCCGTTTCCCCACCACACACACCTACAAACAAACACATATACACAAACACATTATAATTCTTCCAATCTAGCCAAACCTATTTTCCTTTCTACTCATTTTTAGGTGCTCCTTCGCTTTCCAACATCATTTGCTACATAGTCTTTTGTGTTTCCAGAATGAAATATTAAATAGAAGAAAGAGGATGAAAGTGACGTCATCATTACATCATTTGAGTGTATTTTTCATTAGATACCCGAATAGATATTAAAGCCCGAAACCAGAACTACCCCCAAGGATCCCAATACACAACTTTAAATGGATCGTGAAGAAATTAAGAAAGCAGAGAGAGGGAGAGAGAGAGGGAGAGTTAGAGAGAGAGGGAGAGAGTGTGTGTGTGTGTGTGAGAGAGAGAGAGAAAGCGGAATGATGATGTATGAGATAGAAATGGGTGTATGCATCTATGTAGTTACGTAGGGCAGTGAAATTGCAGAATCGTTAGAGCGTTAGATAGAAAGACGTGTGGAAATCGTTCCGGCTCTTTTCGCTCTGAGTTCAAATCCAGATGATGTCATCTTTTCTAATATCTTTATAGGGATGATGAATGCTATACCAGTTTAATAGTCTCTCTCTTTTTTTTTTCTTTTTCTCTCTGAATAGTAACTGTAATTAAAACACCAAATATAATTGCATTGTATCACGCTTATTTGGTCTGAGATTTTCGTGAAAGTTACACTTGTCTGTGGAAACTCAACTCCTGATAGGTTAATTTCTGAAACTGAATTCCTATTTGTGAAATTTCACAAATAGGAATACAGTTCGTGAAACAGCTGAAAGCTTATTTTCATGACTTTAATATATTATTGCTATACATTCTATATTATTTGCCGCTACCTTTTGAATTTCAGCGTTCTCTTTTATGAAATGATGTTTTGCAAAGTTGCTCTTCGCGTGTTTTGCAGCACCCCAAAACATTAGATTATTTTAATCAAATACAGTGGATTTTGTGCAGTGGTTTATTATTTTTACTTTCTTATACTATACTAACCAGCATGGGCCTTTGTTTAGATATTTGCTTTGACTATTAATTTCTACTTTATTTCTTTATGAGCATTACCAATAAAGACGATGACTAACATAATGAAATTATACCTACACAGGTACACGTTAATATGGCTGCTGTATTGATAGAATTGTTGGAGCGTCGACCAAAATGAATTGCTGTAGAATTTCCGGCCCTAAGTTCAACATCTTATTTTATCCTATTTAGACTAAATTCAGAAATAGTTATTATTTGTTGTAAATAAAACAATTAGAGCAAAATCACATTTACAGTCTCAACTTTAAATAAAATGCAATTTTCCTTGTTACGAATCAAACACATGTATTAGTATATGGCTAACTTGTTTTCGAATACAAAAGAAAATGTAAAAAATTTAAATATTCCCAAAACAATATTTACTAATTTAAAACTAAGATTATTCTGATTACAAAATGTATTATTTTAGATGTAAAAGAAGCATCACAAACATTGTAACACTTTCTGCTCACTTAGAATAATGTCCTACTCATCTTCTAACACCAACAAAGATGCTTGGAAAATGTCTCTAAAATATATGTATTGTATTTGGTCTAAATATTTTATTTCTAATAAACCTTATAATTACATCCATCGACCACAATGTGCGCCCTAGACACTTACCATCTTCTCCTGGGTTATGAACACCGCAAATGGGTAACACTGATCAGGTTAAGAACCAGATATAAACATATTACTTTGTATTGATTAGAAGACATATTTTTATTCTTATTATTACTCTTTGGATGATAACTTTATAATATGCGCCTTTAAGAAACAGCATTTCTGAATGTATTGTCATTTTGTTATTTTGTGATACCAATTGTAGTGTGTAGTGAAGGCACGTAGCCTAGTAGTAAGGGTGTTGGGCTTACGATCGTAATGTTGAGGGTTCGAGTCCTGGGCTGGGCTGCGTGTTGTGTTCTTTAGCAAAAACACTTCATTTCACGTTGCTCAGCTAAAAATGGGTACCATCAATAGCTGGGAATTTAACCTTGTGATGGACTGGCGTCTTGTCAAGTGGGAGAGTCTAGTACTCTCAGTCGCTTCACGCCATGAAACCAGGATAAGCACCGGCTCAACACGCTGCTTGCTGCGCATGCATGCATTGTAGTGTGTACTTATATAATCTCATTCCTATTCCTATAATCCTGTCTGCTGAGTTAGGAACGTTGTGCTTCGTGGTTTAATCACAACCTCAACAAATTATATAGTGTCCTTTCTATTTCATCATAGGTTTGTAGCAAGTCTTTGATCTTTTGACGATATCAATATCAGGTTTGCGTCTACGTTTGTCAGCGAAAGCTGAATATTTTTCTCTGAATTTATATTACCTTATGTTTTGACCAGGTTGGGGATTTTCTTGTCAACAACTTAAAATGGCATTTTGTAATCCTTTTTATATTATATTTTGGTTAGTTTCTTTAAATGATATCTCAAGTTGTTACTCTATTCTTTTACCACCGGTTTGTTAACTAATCTATTAGATTTATTAGCATCAAGGAAGACAGAAAATATTTATTTTTGTTTAGTAGTATTTAAATTAGTTTCCCTTTATTATTCATGAGATATTTTTGTAGTTCAACAGTAGATATTTTATAATAGTTTTCTAATTGCATATGACCTTTACTAGCCTGTTTTCGGGGTAAATTTAATCTTTCTGCTTCGGCTTTTGGCTTGTGTGTTCTAAATGCAGTCATTATTTTTCTATCTAGTCTTGCTAATTCACTTAACGTTCAGTTGAGAATAATATAACTGTACGTCATTACCGCAACAGTTAAAGTATCGTTACGGCATATTTTTGGCATTTAGCTCAGTTTCAAGTATTAATCTAATAAGTCTATAATATTTCTTCCTAAACAGTTCTTTCATTTGTGTGTGTTGTACTATGTCTACTTCATTAATTTCTAACTATTTTAAGTCTATGTTTAGTTTATCTTTCGTACCTCTGTTTCTTTGTCTAACATAATATAGGTATTTTTCTTTTTAATTTTCGTTTCGTCTTCAAGGTGGCCTTGGTACACATTTTTAAACGTAATTCCCTGCCAATTTTCTCCACAGAATCGTACATAGTATATATATATATATATATATATATAGACTTTAACATAAATGTGCAGTGTTCGTACGGCACGTATTTGTATTATTATTATTATTATTATTATTATTAGCTCCATCTTTGCCATTTAGTTTTCTTAACATTTATTTTCATTTTCTTAAAGTTTACTCGAAGTAGTAAGTTAGTGAAGACGCATGGCTTAGTGGTTAGGTTGCTGGTCTCGCCATAGTGAGGTCTTGCGTGAAATCCCAATGTTTACCGGCGCGCTTTGTTTATGATTAAGGGACTTCGTTTTATAAATAATAAAAATTATTGTGTACAGTGCTCAGGAATACTACAACACACTAAAGTTTACTAAAAGTTTACTAAAAGTGCATAAAATTATATAGAATAATTGTTTCTACTTTTGACACAAGGCCAGCAATCGCCCAGTGCATTACTGGTACTTTATTTTATCGAACCCGTAAGGATGAAAGCAAAGTTAACCTCGAATAATGCAGAAAAGTCCGGAAAATGAACAGAGTAAGAGTCATGATACATAAACACACACACACATATACTCCACACACACTCTCGGGTGTGTGTGTGTGTGTATGGAAGGGGAGTATCAGCTGTAGTGTTGGAGAATTTCGGGAAGCATGGAAGTTTTAAAGAATGTTCCACTCCACTGAGCGAAAAATAGGTATCGATAGAAGCTAGAAATCAACCTTGCGGTGAAAAGGTTCTCCGTATAAGGAGGTGGTCGGGAGGGGGGGGGGGGGGGGGGGGGCGTCGTCGTGTCGTTGTACCTCTAGTGACAATGAAGACTGATTTAATAGTAGTAGAAAATGGAATTTATTTTCTTACAGCTTATCCCACATGAGATGATATTCCACCTGAAGTATGTCCAGTCATTTCATTAATCTCACACAACATTTCTAATAAATCCTCCTTTAAAGAAGCATGATTTTTCTTCTATTTTGCTGTCTTGTTGCGAAATTATTGGATCACTAACCCCTTTACTTGGGCTCGCTGTCTCATCTTTCATGGATGTCATTTAATTCGAATTTCTTCTTCTTCTTCTTCTTCTTCTTCTTCTTCTTCAACACGTGCGCTTGGAATTGGACTGATCTATGCTGTTTAAATCGCCAATGATTTAATCCGATGCTCCAACGATTCAACTACTTCCCACCAAACCAGCCACATTCTTCGTGAGTTTGATAAAACATTTAAAGAAAATAACTATCAGAGAGGAGGAAGTAAGGCAAAGCATATGGTGTTGTATAACATTTGTTTTACTTCACCTTGGCTGAATTTGTTTTCTTCATTGGTTGTTGTAGCCATTCGTTTGTTGTAGCCACACATTCTCTGAAATATGGGTTAGACTGGCGAGAATAGTCGGCCTGAAGTGTTCAACCTTTAGCATATTATGTAAGCCAGAGATGACTGCTGAGAAAGGGTTTACAGTTGGCCGTAAGCACAATGTTGAACCTGTGAAGTTAATTGACCTCAATAAATGGCGTCCTTTAATTGGGACATGCTATTTCTTTTGTATAGCATGTTTACTCATGCCCTATATTTACGTAATTGATTCTACATAAAAAAAACTCCACCGTACTTTTGGGATTTTTTAGCAGTTTTTTCTTGTTATCCCCGCCTCGTACGTTATGCATATTTACAAGTGATGATATAGGCGCAGACATTACATGTTAAAACTTTCATTTTGAAATCATGTGGGCTTGATCCGATACAATGGAATATTTAGCATATGTTTTTTACAATAGAGCAGACTCAACTATATGATAAGCCATATTAAAGCCCATCAAATACATTGAACCTGCAATTCAAACGTCTAGTCTTGTCACATGCTGTGTCATTCTGATTCCGTTTGAGAATTACTATAAGTGTAAAGCTATCTATGAAATACTCAGCCACTTACACGGTTATTAACGAGACAAACATTTCGTTTAGCAAACCACTACAATGCTCCTCGGCAAACTGACGAAACACCCATCAAATACTGATGATTTGGCTATGTGTCTATCTAAATATTCTTTTAACCATACTGCAATGCATCTATTATGATCGGATTTGTTTCTGCTGATTCCTCTATTATTGTTATACTTATAATTGCTTCTACTTTTGGCACAAGGCCAGCAATAACTCAGTACATTACTGGTACTTTATTTTATCGACCCCGTAAGGATGAAAACCAAAGTTAACCTTGGCGGGATTTAACTCAGAGCGTAAAGGGCCATGACGCTATGCCCTAAAGCATATATTCCGCTCTACCGATACAGTCAATCCACCACCCTCTTATACTTATAAATAGGTGGTGATGATGATCATGATAACGGCGGAAGTGTTGATGATGACAATGTTGTATGATGATGATGATGATTATCATCATGAGGATCATGCTCATGTCCTTTATCATCATCATCATAGTATCATTAATATTACCATAAGCACCACCACCAACAACACCACACCGCTACCACTATCATCACAATCATCATCATTATCATCTCCATCATCATCATCATATTATCCACAAAACCAACGCCTCTACCACCGGCATGATCTTCAACATCTCCACCATTACCATACTCCTCCTCTGTTCATTCTTCTTCTTCTTCTTCTTCTTCTTCTTCTTCTTCTTCTTCTTCTTCTTCTTCTTCTCCCCCCCCCCCCCTCATCATCATCATCATCATCATATATTATGATATTATTAATGTTTCTCTTTCATAGAGCTCAACGGGGTTTTAGGTGAAATTATAAAACCCCATTCAACACTAAGACCCACCCCGAAACAAAAACAAAAATTAACCAGAAATAAACAAAATAAAACAAAGAGAAACATAATGAAATCTAACAACAACATCAGCTATAAGAAAAACAACAACAACAGCAACAGTTTACTCTCTCATGCTGTGTTGAAATTCATGGTTTTTGTTTCCTCTCCGTCTTCTTGATATGAAAAACACCTTTCGAGTTGCTATTTTCTATTATGATTTTGTTGTTTCTATTTGACTTAACATTTAGAAAGACAAATATTAATAATAACAATAATGATTTCTACCATAGGCACAAGGCCAACAATTTGATGAGAGGGGAAAGTTGATTAAACCGACCCCAGTGTGTTACTGGTACTTTAATGGATGTAACTATATGTCGTGAAGAATGTTGTCCGACGCTCTTTTAATACTGTTAATACACCGCCTAAATAATATTATTATTAAGGGTTTCTGGTTGTGACACAAGGCCAACAATTTCGTGTAGGGGAAAGTCGATTAAATCAACCCCAGTGAGTTGCTGGTACTTCATTTTATCGACCCCATAAGGATGAAAAAGCAAGGCTAATGTCGGTGGGATTTTAATTCAGAACGTAAGGGCAGCAACTATATGCCGCAAAGTATGCTGCCCGACACTGCCATTCCACCAAAAATAATTTCAGAGATTATTGTCTCATCTATTTTGTCTAGCAGGATGTAAAACTAAAATAAAGGGTATTGTGTTGGCACTTAACGATAAAATAATGGATATTTATGAAGAAGTTAGGGTTTACGGAAAACATAATGCAGTCTTCAAATTAGAAGCCACGGTGGGAAAATATTGAAGAGCAACATGCTTTCCACAACACTCTCTGTACACTGAAACACAAGACATTTTCTTGTGCAGTTCGTAGATTATTGTAGCCTCGTCAGAATATAACTAACCATATGATTCTAATCCCAAGGGGATCTTTATGGTAAGCAAGATGTAAACTTTAACTGAAATGATAAGTCTAATTTTCATAAACTTGTCTACTATATCGGAAGTGTCTCGCTACAGTATTGATCTGCTCTCTTTTCTTGTACATGGTGTATTTGCAGCATCGTTGGCGAGCCTCTTTCGTGACTGTCGCTGAAAGAAAGCTTCCATGTTTTCTAGGTAATTGTATGTTGGCTCACCACATACTACTAGTGTTGTTTTCACTAGTGACCTATTATTCCAGATTTCCATATATTCATCTGCTCTCTAATCAGTCCATTGCTACTCTATTCGCCGTGATTTAATTTGTTCAATAGCGCCACCATTTCATGCAAGGTCGTCGATGGGTGAATTCGAAGAATCGTTTGAGTGCGAACGGCAGATAGTATTAGCTTGCAATAGAATAGGCGATTGATTTTAGTAAAAACAAACACTTTATAAAAAAGCTATGATGATATCACGGTAGTGTGCCGGCCAAAATGTTTTGTGCCATTTAGTTACGACTTTTTAAGGTTATCAGTTCAAATTCCGTCGAGGTCAGTTTTGATTTCATCCGTTCGGGGTCGATGAAATAAAGTACCAGTCACGCACTGGGGTCGATTTAATCGACTTTCCCATCCTCCCAAGATTATTGGCCTTGTGCCTAAATCAGAAACCATTATATATATTCCTGAGTTCAAATCCCGCCGAGGTTAACTTTGCCTTTGATCCTTACGGGGTCGATAAAATAAAGTACCAGTAATACTGGCCTTGTGCCTTACGTAGAAACAATTATATATATTCACGACAGGCTACCGAATTTCATTCAAAGCATTGGTTAAGAAGAAACTAGAGTAAAAAGAATTGGTCACGGTATCGTAAACCCCTAAATGAACCCCTTAACCACACAGCACTTATATTGAGAGGGAAAAAGAATAAAATATGTACCATAAGCTTGACTGTTGAAATTACACTAAAAGACCTTGTGGAAAGTTCTAAAAGAAAGGAGAAAGCGCAGGCAGATAGTTTTTATTTGAGCTTATTTTTTTCTCTCTTTCTCTCTTTCTTTCTATCATTCTTTCTTTCTCACTTTACTACATTTTCTCTTTCATTCTCGCTTTTTGCTTTCTTTCTTTCTTACATTCTTTCTTTCTTTCTTTCTTCCTTTCTTTCTTTCTTTCTTTCTTTCTTTCTTTCTTTCTTTCTTTCTTTCTTTCTTTCTTTCTTTCTTTCTTTCTTTCGTTTTCTCTGCCTTGCTTAGTTTCACTCTTTATACATCTCTTCTTACATAAACCTTTTCTCTTCTGGATAATATATTTCTATTCTTCTTGACGTCTTTTTAATGTTTATTCTAGTTGCTGTTGTTGTTATTGTTATTGATATTTCTGGTGCTGTATGTCATTGCAAAGACTTTTGTTGCAGTTGTTGTTATTGTTGCTGCTGTATATTGTTTTTCGTACAATTGTTGTTGTTGACGTTGTTATTGTTGTTGGTACCTGTAATAAGAAATATTACTCTTGCTTATTTTTTTACAATTACATTATTATGATTTTTATTATTATTATTATTATTATTATTGGTATTTTTGTTGTTGTTGTTATTGTTGTTTTTAGTGTTATCATCATCATTATTGCTATTATTGCCATTACCATTATTATTACTATTATACTGTATGTATTAATACATTTATCAGTAGCAGTCGTAGTAGCAGTAGTAGCAGCAACAACAGAAGCAACAGCAGCAACAGCAGTAGCATCATTGTAAGTAGCAACAATTATTTATTGCTTCGACTGCTACTGTTATTATACGACTCTGTCACCATTTTAGTTGTTGTAGATATTATAGTTGTTGTAGTTGTTAAAACTAATATTATTTGTAAATTTGTTAAAAGTTATGAATAGCTGCAATCCAAACAAAATGACACAAGATTATATCTTGCAAGAAGTCCATGGGGTATTTCTATAAAGACTTCGTACAAGTTTAAGTAACCAGAAAATGTATAAAAAATTGCTCAGCGTTTATTTGTGTAACCTGAAGAAATCATTGTAATATAAGGTTATGAGTATATGACAACAACAACACTACCTCCCAGTTCATTACTACTCCTCGCTTCTCTCTTGCTTCTCTCTCGCTTCTCTCTCGCTCTCTCCATCTCATCTCGCTTTCTCTCTCTCTCATAATATATGTATATATATATATGTATACATAATATATGTATATATATATATATATATATATATATACATACGCACACACGACACACAAACACACACACACACACGAACATACACACAAATGTATATTTACATATATATATTTATATATATATATATATGCAAACACACAATATTTATATAATAATTTACATAAATGTGTAAATACGCACACAAAGTTGCAATGACATTTCAGACGCGAACACAAACAAGTACTCTCACATAAACAGACACACACTTACATACACACATGCACATATATAAATGCATATATATATGCATTCATACATACATACATATATATATATATATAAATATATATATATATATTTATATATATATATATATATATATATATATATATATATATATATAAATATATATATATGTATATATTTATATATATATATATATATATATATATATATATATATATATATATATATATATATATATATATATATTATACATTCATACGGACCCATATATATGCGTGTGTGTGTCTGCTTGTGTATGTGATTGAGTGTATGTGTGAATGTGTTAATGAAACAGCCAGTAAGTTACACATATACCACACACCTTACTATACATATATTACCACACGCACTGTATTTGCTCGTACGCGCGCATACAAGGTTTTACATATGAGGACCATAACGTCATATGTAAAAATGTATATGTATACATATATATATATGTGTGTGTGTGTGTGTGTGTGTGTGTGTATGAGTGTATGTGTATGTGTGTTTGCGTATGTGTGTGTGTGTGTGTGATGATTTGTGTGTGTGTGTGTGTGTGTGTGTGTGATGATTTGTGTGTGTGTGTGTGTAATCAGCATAATAGCCAACACCCATGCATTCATGTATAATGTGCAATTCTAAATACACATGCGCACGTCCACGTATATACATACGTCCATACATACAAACATACAATATATATGTATATATATATATATATATATATACAAACATATATATAAGTATATGCATACATATATATATATATAAGTATATTAAGTAAATTACATACATATATACATATAAGTATATACATACATATATATATATATATATATATATATATATATATATATATATATATGTATGTATCTATGTATATATATATATATATATATATATATATATATATATATATATATATATATATATATATATATATATATATATATTAATATATATATATATATGTATGTATCTATCTATCTATCTATATATATATATATATATACATATGTGTGCGAAATAGATTGAGTGTGTGTACCTCTGTTTGTAATATATCGTTCATTATTATATATTCCATATTCCTTGAATCATAGACGAAATATTTAGGGCGTGTATATATTTTAAACATAATGATATACCCCTAAGGTATATCGTATGAAGGAGAAATAATATACTGAATTTTGACAAAAAATATACGTCCCAAAGCTTCTTTTGTACTCTTAATATCTAAAAATACGTTCCGTTATTTACATATTGAATTGTCTGCAATAGGCATGATAGTTTTTATGGTACCAGTGTTTTTCACATATAGTTGTGTGTGTCTGGGATTGTGGGTGTATGTGTGGGTATGTGTGTACGCAAGAATGAGTACTCAATACTGAAAGTGAGTTCAATTATTCTTTATTACATTTAACGATTAGTTTTGTTGCTCTGGAGTTTCACCTATGTACTAACAGGATCATCAGACAGGAGTTTTGTCTAATGATACTGTAAGTGCACAAGTGCAACTCTAGAGGAATAAGACTCATTAGTTTCCCATTAAAAAGAATATATATACTTTTATTTATTCCATCCTAACGGCTGATCTCATGTTGAGGCATGAACATTATTGCTCTACAGTCTATAGCCTTCTTCCTTAGTTGTCCATTGACGAACGAGGAAGATTTATGCTGCAATCCAAATGCCCGTTTCGTGCATTGATCAATATTTTCATTGATATATATATATATATATATATATATATATAAATATATATATATATATGTGTGCGCGCGGGGGGAGGGGCAGCAGCGATTCTTTGCTTAAAATTCAATCTCTTATTTTAATAAATATTTGCTCGAATGTTCTTATATATTTGATATTTATTTATCCTTATCGAGCCCACTTTGGATTTTAGTCTTTACATTTATTATTATTACTATATATATATATATATATATATATATATATATATATATATATATATGAATTAAGAAGCGAGAACGGTAAATATTATTTAGAAAACGTGAAACACAAACTCAAGGACAATTCCCGCTCATCGGCTGACTTGTGTGGATCACTGATGTTTCGTACGCATTAAAGACAGTACATCTCACCGTAGTGCGTTGATAGCTAAAAATGGATAGCTATCCGGGAAGAAAAACAACAGACGATAACGAAGAAAACTACAAAAAAAAAAGAAAAAAGAAAGACATACCGATAGAGAAAGGGGAAAAGACATGAAAGTTTTGTAGTAATCGGGGAAGAGATGAAAGAGTTAATACTTGGGCCGAACATAAGTTCTGAACCCGTAATAACAACAAGCGGGAGAGAGAGAAAAGAACGTCTGATCGTAGCGAGAACAGGCGGTGAGGAGGAAGAGACGAAGGAAAGGGAAGTGGGTAGGAGTGGAAAAGTAGTCAGGGGACAGAGGGGTGAGGGGGGCGAGAAAAGAGATAGTTAGTAAGATATATCTATATATATAGCAATGCAGGAAACAAATAAAAATGAAATGCGTGAGACGAA
>OZ024743.1:289263086-289278086 GCA_964016885.1 Eledone cirrhosa | reverse complement strand
ACAATGGGCCTTCCGTCTTTGTTTCCGCATTTGTCTATGTGTTTCCGGAAAGACGAGGCCCTGGTTTTAGTGTGTTCCTTGATCCAGATGTGGAGGTGTTGAAGCGCCTGCATCAAATGAATCCCGACACCAGAAGGAATAACAGATATGCCTTCAGCCTTCATGTAGTCACTCTCTAGACCACGGTCCCGGCACTCCCGGCCGTCAATATACTGATGGAACGCGTCCAATCCACCGACCTACACTGCTTCGTGCTTACCACCACTGACATCCAACAACTCCTATCCATCGTCGTCAACAACACCTACTTCGGATTCCTTGACCAAACATACCAACAAACCTCGAGATTGCCCATGGGATCAAGCCTGTCAGGTGTGCTAGCGATCTCTTACATGGACAACCTCGAGCGCAAGGCATTCAACGCCTGCCTCCACAACGCCGTAGCCTTTTTCTCAAGGTACGTGGACGATATCCTCATCCTCACATCTTCCCAAGACACGGCGAACAGAATCTATGAGACGTTCAACAACACGGACGAGAACATTGACTTCAGTGTTGAACACCCCAACGAAGACGGGTCACTTGCCCTCCTCGACTTGCGAATTAACATCACGGAACAGGGAAGGATCCACTGCAACTTCTACCGAAAGGCAGCCTGCAGGGACCTGTTCGTTCACTTCAAGTCCGCCCTCCCTAACAGTGCCAAAAGAGGATACATCACGAACGAGATCGCGCGAATCAAAAACAGATGCAGCGATCCCGCGAGTGGTGTCACTCATACCAAGCGATTCCTCGAGGTGCTGGAGACGAAAGGGTACCCTACCTCGCTCACAGACAGAATAGGAGACACCAGACACAAGAGACAGAGAGGCACCCAAGGCAAGTGCTTCCTTAAAATGCCACACCTGGGCGAGAATACCACCAACGCTATCCGCAAGGCTATACGGAGGGAGGGCCTCGACATCCACCTGGCCCACTCGGGCCCCTCCCTGCGAAGATGACTCTCTAGGAAACTCAGGAAATCTACTGACGCGTGCTCCCTCAGAGACTGCCCGATACGCCATGCTAACTGTTGCCTACGCACATACGTCGTGTATAAGATAGAATGTGACAGGTGCAACCAATACTACATAGGTAGCACAATCCGACCTTTGCACATCCGGATCAAGGAACACACTAAAACCAGGGCCTCGTCTTTCCGGAAACACATAGACAAATGCGGAAACAAAGACGGAAGGCCCATTGTCACAATTCTAGCGACTGAAAGAAATGTCGGCACGTTACGTATCAAGGAAGCGCTTTTTATCAAACGCCTGCACCGCAAATAAACAATCGATCCGAGAGAAGCGAAATGAGATGGCTGGTTTAAGTTAACAAACGATACAGCAACACACGCACAAACACAAACGAGACAACTACACACACACACGCACGCACACAGAGTAGCATTCCACCATATGAACATACTACACTGCCAATACAGAGGAACAAGGCAACAACACACGCACACACATACACACTCAAACGAGACAACAACACACGCACACACACACACAGTAACATTTAACAAACAGGCAGAGAATGGACTGACAGCTAGCGCCACCCCACTCTCTCATTCGGCCGCTGACCTCTGCCCGACCGACCCCATTTCACGCGCACGCGCGCTCTGCTAAATACCTCAGATATTCAAAACAACAAACAGCGGAGGACGCGTTTCGCACCTTTCCGACAGACAACCTTTCCCCCACCCCGGAAAAATACCCCAGTTGATGGATGTCAATCAGAAATATATAGGGACAATTAAATCTCTCCCAAGGTAACTCTCTCTCTCTCGTGTTGTTATTTTTTATTTTATCCTTTATACTCTTTCTTTCATTCTTCTACACGTCTTATACACACCACGCATCTCAACGTACACCCACTTACATCTCTCTCTCCACCACCGGATCTTGTTACCCGGAGATTTACCCATTTGCATTGTCGAGGCTTCCAAACGACTTAAAGATATTTATATATATATATATATATATATATATATATATATATATGTGTGTGTGTGTGTGTGTGTGTGTGTGTATATATATATACACATATATATAACCTGATGACCTCGAGTTTCTTTTACTATATACAGGTCAGTTTACTGAACCTTACGAAGCTTATCATTCAACCTGCTAGAAATATTAGGCAAATCTACTTCAGATCAAACCCTTACATCTTTAAAAAGCAAGGGTGATATGATTACACTATGATGCAATCTTGGAGTTTATTTATCATTTAGAAACACTTGAAAACGATGACTACTTTTTTAACGTCTTTGATTATAAATTTTAATCGTTATTGACGTGGAGCTAAACAACTTAAATAAACAAAACACTGAACAACAATGCTAACAAGAACAGTATTGTTTCTTTGACTTTTTAGCTATCCCTAAATACGTTTTATAAGGTCTCAGAGCGAACTACAAAGTTCCCCCTGAGACTTTAAAATGCACCTAAACGCCTTCCTTGTTATCTGCTTTGATGGGCCAACAATCTGTAAAACTACAAATAGTGCCAACCAGCATCCGCATATTAGGGTACTTGCATATAGACCCCTTTCATTTTCCTCAAGAAATTGGACCTATACATATATATATATATGTGTGTGTGTGTGTGCGTGTGTGTATGTGTGTGTGTATGTGTGTGTGTGTGTGTGTGTGTGTGTGTGTGTGTGTGTGTGTGTGTGTGTGTGTGTGTGTGTGTGTGTGTGTGTGTGTGTGTGTGTGAGTGCCATAAAATATTTTAATTGTTTTAACCTATGCTTTCACATATACTTAAGTGCTGAAAATACATTAAGCCTTGTAGAATAACCCCAGGTATTCTGCGCAAAGCACCTCATCGGCAAGCTAACAATCAGTTTCAAACTTATTAATCAAACGTCAAGCTAACATGCAGCGTCTCATGAGTCTTACTATCAAAATATGGTAGAATATCCTACATTACTGAAGATTCAACAACGAGAGTGTAATACATAGACTTCCAGGGCGTTCACAAATGTTTGTTGTTGAAAAAAGGCAGTGCCCCTTTTGTGGGACAAGCAGGGACTAAGTACTGAATCTATAATGAATGTTACAGTCTACGATATAAAAACAATATCATCAACAATATCAGCAAAAACAAAATGATTGTGTTTTATACTTTACTGATATGTTATATATAATTCAGCTATTCTGTAGAATACGACGAATACTGTTTACAAGAAATGCGCAAAGAAGGGCACAAATATAATTAAGGTTGTAGCTATGTCAACTGGATAAGCTCATATAAAATACCGAAATGTGCTAATACTGGGAATTTTGCATTGTGTGAGGTACACCCAAGAAGATTTGAGATTATCATCGATTGAGATAGGAATCGTTCATTATCATTATTATTATTGGCGGTATCGGTAGAGCGTCAATGCACCATGCTTTGCCTCATAGGGTTATGGTCCTTTACGATCTTAGTTTAAATTCTGCCGAGGTTAGCTTTACTTTTCTTCCTTACGGGGTCGATAAAATAAAGTACCAGTGAGAACTGGGGTCGATTTAATCGACGTTTCCCTCCCCTTCAAATTGCTGGCCTTATGCTTAAAGTAGAAACAATTATTATACTGTATGCGTTACCCACCGACTTACTACCAAGCTATGTAACGCTAGGATTTAGTAATCTATCCTGGAGTTACTTGGAATAAATTGAATATGATATTCGAGAGGTTTTCCCTTTTTCAATATATGGAACAGACTCTGTCGCGGGAACTCAGTCCCGGGTTCTGCAGGTTACGGGAGAGCTGTTACGCCAGTCACGTAGGAAGGCTATGGAAGTTCTTTCGTAATACAAACACACATGAGCATGCGACTAATTTACGTACCCTTTAATTAAATGAGTATTCATTTTAACTAATCACTTGTATTAACATTACAAATACCCATCCTTCTTAAAGCTATACACTTGATTCATTCCACAATTCTTCATGATTTTCAGTTATCATTTTTTACCCTTTTGCAATATATTTCACTTTTCTTGATTTATTTACAGTTATAATTATTTGTATTTGCTGCCACACAATACTTAGCATCCCTGGTTTGTTGAACGGCAGACAAATGGTTTGGATTAATATCGTAGAATTATCTGAGAACAGCAGCAACTCCATCACCGCTAAGCAACCTCCATCCTGCTTGGTCGCACCTACAAACTCACTATGCTTAGCAATGTCGAGTGTTTGAGATTCGGAGGCTGCTCATTATGGCAGTAACCTTTAATAGTGTATCATGTCTCCGAATCTAGTTTTTTCGGTTGTCTTTGAACTATATATATATATATATATATATATATATATATATATATGAGCCGGAGAAAAATTAAAACCCATTGTTCAAGTTACACATATATATATATATATAAAGGTGAAGTGTAAAATCCCGTTCGTTCACGAATGACCATTGGTTTTGCGCCTAGAATGTTTCCCAATGAGCACAAGCTCGGGCAAGGAGTTTTAGCGACAGATTAGCAGTCACCCATGCATAGCAATCTCTCCTCTCCACGCAACCCAAGTTGTCCAAAGGAAAGCCAAAGACTGATACAGCTTGACACGATATGTAAATTACTATGCCCATTTCAAAATAATGCTAAGAACGAATGCCCAACAAATGCATGTGGTTAATCGGAAGATATATACATCTTCTGATGAGGGTTCAATAAGATACGAAAGTCGATTAAACCTATTTATCATTTTTTCAATTAACAAGGAAATACATATTTTCTGGCATGTTTACATTAAATATATGTATACACCTTCGGGCAGTCTCTGTGTATTTACACAGATATAACTTTATATATATGGTCTCTCCAAAATGGGTGACTGAATACGCACGTGTGTATTTTTTACTCATTTGTTTTTCGTTCTTTCCTCTTCTCAGTCTTTATTTTTCTATTTCATCTCATATTTCTCATTATTGATTCTGATGTAAGACTAATGTCCGAAAAGTTAAGAATATTTTTCTATTATTTCAAGCAGTGGATTCGCAGTATCGGTAGTGAGTCGGACGCCATGCTTTGACGCATAGAGTTAAGGCCCTGGCCATTCTGAGTTCAAATCCCGCCGAGGTTAACTTTGCCTTTCATCCTTACGGGGTCGATAAAATAAAGTACCAGTAATATACTGTGGTAATTGCTGGCCTTGTGCCAAAAGTAGAAACAATTATTTCAAGCGTTTATCTAATATATTTCTTCATTGTACTGTCTCGTTTGCTTTGTTATTTCTGTTTAATTTTTATGCACACACATACACGCACATACACACACACACACGCACACACGCACACACACACACACACACACACACACACACACACACACACACACACACACACACACACACACACACACACACACACACACACACACACACACACACACACACACACACACACACACACACACACACACACACATATATATATATATATATGGATATTTTATATTTAAATCCATATCTGTAAGTATGTATGTAAGTATGTAGGTATTTCGTTCTCTAGCTAAATACTTGTACATAAGTGGAAGTAGTACGAAAGTCTCGTCAAAGAGAATTAAATGTGACATGGAACTAAGTGAAGTTCTTCAGAAATGAAGTTCAAAACATTGTATGTTACTAAGGCCAAATGTGTTCTTTTGATGTGACAATTCACTATGAAACAGTGTAAAATGTTTGTTTATTTACGACTCAAACAGAGACAGAAAAGAAACTAACAGAATCGGGCACAGACAAATTAATGCAGGGCGCAATTTGAAAAAGAAAATCATATATATATATATATATATATATATATATATATATATATGAGTGCGTGTGTCTGTTTGTGTGTATGCATATGTGTGTATGTATCTATGTTTATAGACACACACATCCACACATACATAAATATAAAGTATTTCTGTGTGCTTACGTGTATGGAAATAATATTTCATGCCCGTATATTTGTATGAATGTATCTATGTACGCATATATTTATATATTACGTCTGCTATGAATTCATGGCTATTTTTAAATATTTTATTTGTAATCTTTCACAGAATAAATTGCAATTTTTTTGTTTTTGTAGTTATATGAATTGCGTGAAATAATGTTTCCATTTTGTCGACGTTTTGTGTTTGTCTCTATATGATTCTTAATATACTCACACCTCTCCTCTGTACTTTTGTTTTTCACTTGCTACTTGTTAATTGGATCTCTTAGTTGAATATTAAAATTGACATTCGAGGCTGCATCTAGTGAAAAGTCATTGAAATTGGTATAACATCTCTCACAGACACACCAAGTTTTTAGGGCAGAAAGACATACAGTGTTCTCTAATTTTCCTTTCTAACTCTACTGCAATGGTCTCTGCTCTTTGTGATGGACTAGTTACATACCATCTCCCTTCAGGCACTTCCGTCTCATTCATCTCTCTTCCAATCACCCATCACCAAATCCCGCACAAAGTACTACACCGGCTGTTTCTTCTCCAGATAATGATCTCTTGATCCATCCCTACTCATGGTTTCCTCTTTAGGTGGAACATTGATGATATTAACCTTTTCGATTCATGAGGGCATGTGAACTCTTCAAGTCCTCTGCCTTTCTCCGGCTTACTAAATGTCAGAAATATTATCACTATTCTCATACGAATAACAACTGCGACTCTAGAACAACGAAAATATTTCTTCGCAATGATAAATCATTACATAATCATCATAGAACGATCATTTGGTTAATGCACAATTATGTTTATATTTTTCATATAAGATTTACTATTTAGTAAATTACGTAAAAGCAGAGCAGGTGACACTTTGCAGTGCCTCTGGGATTGGTGGTAGCCCATATCAGGAAGTGGGGATCGAACTCGCTGTCTTAAGATTGCGACACAAACTTAAACAATCTGCCATGCTATGCACAAGAACACACATTACACACACAACAAATAAGCTCACGATAAAAATAAGATAAAACTGAAATAAATAAAAAAATAAAAAAATAATTAAATAAATAAATAAATTGATAAATAAATAAACAACATAGTATTGTGTCAGAAACCAAAGACATTCCACATGAATAGTTTTCTCAGGCCGTATGTTTATTTACATGGAGGAAGAATATAACCGGAAGTCCGCTGTTTCCAAAACAGTGGTATTTCATTTTGTTCTGAAATGTAACACTTTCTTTTAACGTTTTTAATTATTTTACATGAATTTTCATCGCAACAAATATTTCATTTCCTTAATATATGTTAAACTGCTGGATGACAAAATATAAGATCGGTAATGAAGAAATCCAGGAAAAATATACCCATTTTCATTTCCGTTGTTACTCTTTATGCAGATATGAATGTATTTAAGAATATACACTTCCATAGATAGCAGTCTTGTAAAAACAACCAGCTTGTACTAGGTGTATGTAATGTTAAGTATCAGGGTGACTAGATTCTTTCAATGTACAAATGCATCTCTAAAACTCTATTCGCTATTAACCCATATAATACCGAACCACCAGAAACGCTGCCTGTTACTTGTGTGTTTTAAAGTACTTATATTTATTTAAAATCCTACAGTCGTATTTTAATGAATGAACATTTGCTAATTTCAAACCCCAGCTTGATAATGAGAATGTCAATTATATTACAAAATCCGCCCAAATTCATGATTATTTTCTAAATTGTTTGAACATCCTAGACAGTGTCTTTCATTAGAAGTATAGTAATGAAAGAGTTAAATCATCATTTTGTCATATTCCTTTTACCTACAGTTGTGTAAAGAAATGAGAATGCGGAAAACAATATTTAAAGTTTGTATTCTTTCTATTCATATTTGGTAATATCTAAAACAGAACTTGAGAAGGAAGTGATAAATCTTAGAAAAATACAGAAAAATATAATTAACAACTAGTCAACAATATATATATATATACACATATATATATATATACTAACATAAAAATATCTATCTATAAGTGTATATAAATATAAATATATATATATATATATATATATGGTGGCTGCCAACTCGTTTTCGAGTACGGTCACTACTTTATATCCATGTAGGAGAACCCCTACCGATGCGCTGAACGAGTGTAAATATATATATATATATATATATAGAGAGAGAGAGAGAGAGATATATATAGATATATACATATATATGTTTATGTGTAGTGTGCCTGAATGTATGAGGGTATGTGCATGTATAAATTTATATATATATATACACAACTATATAGAAACACACGCACACACATTTACATACATATATATATATATATACATAAAGATATTCGTTCCTATATTACATAGGTGTACAAACAAATAAAAAAAATGTTCGGAAGATTAACGACGAAATGAAAAAAATGTACTGTGTTTGTTTGATTTGGACATTGAGGAAAGAATGACCTCACTTATATCGGATCATCGGTTTCAGCACGAAAATTAATATATGTTCGGAGAATGTCAGTTATTATCTTACGAAAAGATTCTTATTAAATTTTGCATTCATGATAAAATACATATTTTGATATTTCAAGATATTTTACTTCAGCCTGTATTTATTTACTTTCTGTAAGATGCCTACACCACTCTGTCTATATATGTACCGTATAATATGTCCTGATGTTTGTATCTCTTTACACACTTATTGTCATGTTTCGTTATTGTCCATTACTTATCCTCTATTTACTCTATTTTCTTGTATCTCTATGGAGTGCATCTCGTGGCAGAAGCATCTACGTATGCACACACACCTACGTATGCACACATACTCTGACATAGATATACATACACATACTCCCTATCACATATACATTTATATATGTAGAAATGTGTCTGCGCTCTGTGGTGTATACCACAAAAGGAGCTCGCATGCGTGAACACACAAATACTCATACACACACTCAAATACACACACACACATACACATATATATGTGTATCTGTGTGTGTGTGTATGTGCGTGTGCATGTG
The DNA here is from genome assembly GCA_964016885.1 of Eledone cirrhosa. NCBI lineage: Eukaryota > Metazoa > Mollusca > Cephalopoda > Octopoda > Eledonidae > Eledone > Eledone cirrhosa. Next base: position 289,269,080 of record OZ024743.1, on the reverse strand, counting down.
AGCGCTTTTTGTAGTATAGACAGAGCGTAGACATATTTATACATATATATAAATGTATATATGATAGGCACCATATGTATGTATATCTATGTGAATGTATGTGTGCATATGTAGGTGTGTGTTTGCTTGTGCAAATGTGTGTATGTATATATATATATATATACACACATACACACATTTGCACAAGCAAACACACACCTACATATGCACACATACATTCACATAGATATACATACACATCGTCCCTATCATATATATATTTATATATATATGTATATATATTGTTATACTTTGGGAGGGTCATGTTGCCAATAAGAAACACACGCACCAGTTGTTTCACTTCAATTTATTATATATTTATAAATTTATAAATTTACAAATCTACAAACTTATAAATTTCTGGTTGGTTGGTTGGTTCCACAACCAGATAGTTGTTTATATATATATATATATATATATATATATATATATATATATATATATATATATATATATATATATATATATATACATATATATATATTGATTAATGTTCAGAGCCATCCTCAGCATTCTCGTGTAGCACCCATCCAGCATCTGAGTGAGTTTCTTGGTCAGTGTCCAAGTCTCAGACCCATACAGCAGCACAGACTCCACTTCAGCAATGAAGAGGCGGATTTTCAGGTCTCTACGAAGGTCCGACTTCCACACCGATCTCAAGCTGTGGCACGCCGCCCAGGCCTTGCTCTTCCTCTCAACCACATCATCCTCCGTATTCCCAATCTTTGCTCCCAAATACAGGAAGTCCTCAACCAATTGCAGCGGCTTCCCGCCTACATTAGTGATCCCCTCTGGCTTCTCAACATTCTGTACCAGATATTTTGTTTTAGTCTCATTCATTCTCAGCCCCACACTCATCGACACAGTCTCAACCTCCCGCATCAAATCCTCTGCCTCCTTCACTGTATTTGTCACCAAAACTACGTCGTCGGCAAATTCAGCACCGGATACCTTTTTCGCCCTAACTCTCCTGCTCTGAGCCGGTGCTACAGTAAATCAGTATACACTGAGGATGAAAAACTCAGAGCTGTATGGGAGCATCCCAAAAGTCAGCTCAAAAGTGACACAGAGGAGACTGAGGTTAGCTCACCGACATCCAGAGTTGAAATTGCACTCAGTACTCCTTTGGGAGCCCCTACATGGACACACTAGAAGAGGAAGACCAAGGTTGACGTATGTTGATGCCCTAAGGACAGACACTGGTCTGTTGGAGATGCAGGACATGGCAGCGATAATGAGGGACAGAGACCGCTGGAGAGAACTCGTCCATGGATCTCGGGAATTTTACCCGCCTTAGATATATATATATATACGTGTGTGTGTGTATATATGTGTGTGTATGTGTGCATATATATATTTATACATATACAACGGATTCTTTTATTGGGAATGGCCTCCATAAAGTTTCAGACACTCCAATTTCACACACAAACAAACATACATAGACACGAGATAGAGAGATAGAGAGAGATAGAGAAAGAGAGAGATAGATAGATAGATAGAGAAAGAGGGGGGTAGAGAGGGACAAGGGGAGCGAAGTGAGAGTATTTCTGATTCCGAGTTGAAAGCTTTCTTCTCGGCACTCTGCTGTATACATGTCCAGGTCACTAGAATTTCCTGTTTAGGTCACTTAGTGCACATCGCCATACATAAGATCACTGCCATCATATTCAGTATTAAAATTGATGAATGTTTCAGTTATTTCGTAGTATTAGTTCTATTCATTGTATGCTTAGAGCTTAGTCTATAACCTACCTGAAATAAAATTACCTATTCACGTAGTTAACGCGTGGTTAGAGCGTAGTTAGTGGGTGGTTAGAGCGTAGTTAGATAATACCACCTAAATAAAATTTCAGGAGATGAAAGTTTCAATAGCTACTAAATAATTCAGGGACTTTTGATACATGTATTCCAAATTTGTAGAGGAAGGGAAAGAAATTGTTTATATTTCATGTACATCCAAAGGAATTTACAGTGCACGTGAGTATTAGTGAAGTGCATTTTTTAAAATCAAAGAATCTACACAATATTGCGGTCTGAACTAAATAGGTGGAAGCCTCATTTTCTATTCTTGTAACATTTGCGAAATCTTGAGGAGAAACGGCAGAAAGTAGTGAATCGACCACAATATATCATTATCGCTGAAAAGGAAATTGTTGACAGCGACGTGATTTGAACTTTGTTGGACGTAAATAAATACCATTAGATATCTTATCCTGCTATCTACCGTTCTCACAAACGTAAATATCAATTTATAATATAGAGACAATGCCAGAAACTTTTGTTATAGAGTAAGATTGTAAATCGAATTGACCGTTGATTTATATTAGTGGTATTTCCTTTATTGACTACAAAGTGACACAATTTTAAGTTAACCACGAGGTGATTTGAACTCTGAAATTAAGGGTTCCAAATTAAATAGTCTATTACATCTAATCTAACATTGCACTGTTTCAGCTAATTCACTGCTTTCGTGCTAGTAATTACTGAAAGTTCATACAATTAAAGTTTTCTTTCACTCTTTCTTTTACACCCGCCTTCTTCTACCGATTGTCTTTCTATCTTTCCACCTCTATCTCAATATTTCTCTTTGTCTTTTCCTTCACACCTTTCCTATCGTTTAAAATAATTTTTAATCAATTTACTTTTCTTGAATAAAGGAATCGCTTCCATGCAGCTGTTTCATTTAAAAGAAAACAAAAACAAAGAAACTACTACAACTCATGTCATGTCTCAGAAAACATTATTGTTAAAATGCAACACACATGTTGTTTGTTTTCGCAAATTAATTACATACTTTTTTTGCAATGAGTAACTATGTTTTAGCTAAGTGTTTAGTTTTTTTTTTGTCCGTTCTGTTTTCTTTTATGATCATATTAGGTTTTTCTCCCCATCTCTTTTTTCAAACTTATATTTTTATTTCATTCTATCTTATTTAAAACTTTTACCGAGATACTACAATGTTAATTACATTTCTATGACTTTGTAATGAAATGTTGTTATTGATCTACTTTGACAAAATTTACAAAGTCATCTCCTCAATGAGAAACATGGAGACGATTGAAAATTCATTCTTACTTAATAAATTAGTATGCTAATTTATTTCATACTGATATTTCAAGGCTTGTATATGGATAGAGCACGTGTTCAAATCCAGACTTTCTAGTGTTAAACCAGGGATCAATATTTCCTTTCTATAACACCCCACTTGTGTTTATTTGAAAGTTAAAACTTGTATATGACTCACTTGTATCATATAATATATATAAACAAAAAGATTAATATGTTAGAGGCTCACACGACCACCTCACAGACTTCATTTGCATAGCTGCCAATAGCATAGGCTTTATAACGAAACAAAGCAACAGCTTACTTGGTGGTTCGCAGTATTGCAAGTCTAGTTATAGGGGTGTTGAGCTCACAATCATAATGTTGTAGATTCTCTTCCTAAACCTGAAAGCGCAATGTCGCTATGACGCTTTATTTCTCGTTTTTCTAGTCCACCGAGTTGAAGAAAATGAGCACTAGCAAACAATAGGAGTTAACTCTGCAAATTCTGCTATCCTATCCAATTTAGAATCTTTTATTGTTAGTGTTTAACGTCATCAACACTTGCATAGTAGCACGGGCCCGATGAACATATAGAGTACAAATGCATATACACATGCATAAAAAGCGAATATTCACATTTCCCTGTACTGCATAAAGCATATTTTCTTTAATATCTTCTACATGATCGTAATATTGGAGTTATGATTTTTCAATTCGGAGATGGAGCAGATTTACCTGAAGCGACTGTTTGATCTCGGAGCTCCGCACTGTGTGAAATAAGCTTACTCCAAAGCTCCTTCGGTGGAATCCTATTTCCGATAGTATTCTTTTAGTCTTTTCCGCGATTCATGACTATAGGTAAAGTTTGGCATTAATACCGAATTCAAGAGAGCAAATTTGGCTTATACACCCAAATTTGGCTTATTCTGAGGACCGAATGCTGAAGCTGGCGCATTATTGCACGAGCTACTGCAAGTCTTGCCTTTAATGCAGCATCCTGTCTTCCAATATTCACACCACTGGTTTTCATTCCTGCCGTGCAACATTCAGCAACAGACTTATCAAGTGTATGTCGCAGATCACCTACTGACGATTTAAGTTGTACCATGTTGTCTGAAAATTCCAGCTGACAGATCCTACACTTGTCAGTCTCAATACCACTTCTAGCCAAGCTGCGCATGTTAAACCTGTCCACGAAGATTATCAAATAGAGAGGTGACAGTATGTACCATTGGTGAAGTCTGACACCCATATTAAATGGTTTCAACTTAGTAATATTTATTGATCCCATACCTCTGTAGATCCAACAATAATAGATCACGTGGACAGCCGGAGTATCAAACAACTAAAGCTAACTTAGTTGGCAAATATTTACTCTGAACCATACATATTACAGACTACGTTACAGATATAACCTTTAATCCACTGGCTTTCCGTAAAGACATATGTAACCTCAACATAGTTCAGTGGCCCGCGTTGTCGACCTCCTTGCGTTGGGCCCGAGAAACTGATCAACCGATCAAAAACAACCTGCAACAGTAACAGTCTCATACGCAAGAAGAAGAAGAAGAAGAAGAAGAAGAAGAAGAAGAAGAAGAAGAAGAAGAAGAAGAAGATAATTGTTATGTGGAATCAGTGGGGACAGTATGACAAGGCTACAGCGTACATTCCCTACATATAGTTCAATTTACAAGACTTATGTAGCCTCAATGCGACGTGAAAAGAAACTAGCTGAAGATGTTACTCACTAGTACCTAGCCCAGGATGTCAGGATCATGAAAGTGCTTAAACATTCAAACGTTCGGGCATGTCTTCGTCTTCACCATGAAGCACTTTATCATGTCAGGTAAGTAAACACACACACACATACACACACACTCACACACACACTCACACACACATACACGCATACACACACGCACACATATAAAAATACTCTGTATATATAATTATGTATATATATATATATATATATATATACATATATATATATATATATATACATATCTACACATATATATGTGTATATGTATATATATGTATATGTATATATGTATATGTATATGTATATATGTATATATATATATATGTATATGTATGTACACACACACACACATATATATATATATATGCATGCATATATATATGTATGTTTGTATATACATATATAGACATGGATAAACCAAGCTACGAGCCTTGACCTGGTTCTGTTTCGTCTTTGTCTTCGTGACTCTAGGTGCTTATGTTTTTTTTTATAATACAATAATGTGTCGGTTTTGGATTCGCCGATACATCCGGCGCTAGATTCCTCATTTTCGTCATCTTCAGCCCCTTATCAGGCCTGTGGCTGTTAAGGTCGCTGGTCCTTACGGTATGGACACCGTTTCGGTTATTCTTACTATTGGGGTCATCTGGCGCGATATTCCAGGTCTCGGTGTTGGGTTTGGGACTGGCAACGATGTTTATAGTCATGGTATTGTGTTTGGGTGTTCTGCGGAGGACTGCAATTTCTTCTGCTCTATTAGTTGTTATGGGCGTCATTGTGGGTTGTGGTAGCGTGGTGATTTGCGTCATCTATTCTGTGTGTCTTTGAACCTGTTTCAGTGGGTTGCGATAGACCCTGCTGCGTATACTAGCGCCGCAACCATCGGGGCTATGATCTGGCTGATCAGTCTGTCCTGTAATGTGGTTAAAAGAAGTGACGTGGTCGGTGGTCGCTGGGCGGTTTTGTACCTGTCCCGGTATTTGGCTTTTCCGGTTAGATGTTGGTGTGCCAGCGGGCAAATATTGTCTTCCGTATGTTGTTGGATATGGGTCTTTCACGTATTGTATCTTCTCCGAGTAGCCGACCTTGGCTAGTGCAGTATTGTATATAAACGGATCTGTGGACTACTGTCAAGAGTT
>OZ024743.1:289258086-289260586 GCA_964016885.1 Eledone cirrhosa | reverse complement strand
TATAATACATACATGCATATATATACATATATACATATATACATATATACATATATATATATATGTTACATATATACATATATACATATATATATATATGTTACATATATACATATATATATATATGTTACATATATACATATATATATATATATATATATATATATATATGTGTGTGTGTGTGTGTGTTATATATACATAGAGAGAAAGAGACATTGATTCTTCTTTTGTTCAATATATATTTATTTATTTTTGATTTACAGTTATCGTTGATGTTGTTAACGTTGTTGCTTTTGTTGTTATTGTAGTTGTTGTTTATTGTTATTGCTGTTGCCGTTACTATCTTTGTTGTTGTTGTTGTTGCCGTTGTTGTTATTTGTTGCTGTAGTAGGTCTTTGATGTAATTGCTTTTCTTCTGGCTATTTCCAATTATTTACTTTTTCAATAATTTCTCTGTTAGAATAATCGACACCATCGCCCATCATCATCATTTTCTTCAATTTAATAGACGTTATCATTGCGGTCATCATCATCGTCAGGATTAGCAGCATAGTTATCATCATCATCTTCGTCGTCTTCTTCAACAACTTCGCTATCTTCGTTATGGTCAACACTAACTACAACTTCATCATCATCGTCATCATCATCATCATCATCATCATAATCATCATCATCATCATCATCATCGTCATCATCATCATCAGGAGCAGCAGCTACAACATCCATGAATCCAATATTACTGCATCATAAATGTCTTCCTCCTCCTCCTTCTCCTCACTTCCCCCTCCATCTCATCTCTTCATCGTCCTCCTCACGATTATAAAAGATATTATTATTATTATTATTATTAGTTTCATTGTTTTTTTATCTTGTAGATTATATATTTTGTCTTGTTTTGTTTAATACTTTATATAAATTATTTTCAATATTATTATCATCATTAATATTATTGTCCTTTTTGTTATTATTCTTTTTTAATATAATCATCATTTTTAGTTTTGCTATTATTATGTTCTTTGCGGTGTGTTTGTGTGTGTCTGTGTGATATGGGGTGGTCGTCTGAAAGTTTCAACAATGGCCGTCGTATCTATGTGGGATAGAAATTCTCACCGTTTTATTGAGTTGTCTTTGACTAGCTTCATGAAATATTTATACGTAAAAAAAGTATGAAAAATAAACAACTAAGAAATAACCCGTAACATATTTTATTTTATTTATTTCTATATTTATTTACTTATTCAGTTGTATGTTCTTTATAGTTTCATATGACTTATTCCTTTTCTTCTTGTCATTCTTATTGTTTTAGTGATGTATATTTTATTTGTAATTTTATACTATTATATTTTATTCATATCTTTCATCATTTTCCTTTCTGTTATTCAGCCATTTTCTTTTATTATAATCTTAGATTTTTTTTGTCTTGGTTTGTAATACGGTTGTTGTTGTTGTTTCATATATATTCATTCATTCCTTTATTTATTGACATGAAAATATGAAGAATATCTCGTCATGGAAGCTGTCATCACGATAATCGCAATAAAAAATTAATAATAATAAAAATAATAATAATAATAATAATAAAAATTAATGATGATTATGTATACGTGTGTGTTTATATATACACACAAACACCCACACATACACACACACACACACACACACACACACACACACACAAACATATATATATACTATTTGTTATATATATATATATATATATATATATATACATGAATATATACAAAACATTCACGCATGCAAGCACACACACACAGACACGCACATACATATATATATATTATATATATAAGTATATAATATATATACAAACTTATATTGATATATGTGTGTGGCGTGAGTGTGTGTATGTGTGAGTGTGTCTGTGTGTGTGTGTTTTGTGTGTCTGTGTGTGTGTGTGTAATATTTGGATGAAAAATTAAGCAAGAATGGTAGGCAGATTGTACAGTCTTCAATGGTGACCATACATATTGAAAGTTAGAAGAAATCTATAATAAATCCCAACTGACATTTTGAAAACCATTTTTCTTGTATTCTCTTTTCCCGTTTTATCTCTCTCTCACGCACACGCACTCATGCTCCATTTCATTTTTACTTTTATCTCCGCATCTCTATCTCCTCTCTGTTTATATGTTTCTGCATAATTCTTTTGTAAGTTGCTCCCTACTACCAGCAACTTCATTCCATACATTCACAGCATCAACATAAACAAATATACTAGTACCAACATCATTAGCACCAACAGCACTATCACCAGCACAACAACAGCAGTGACAACAATCACAACGAACATCACCAACACTTGCGCAGCCAGCACCATCACAACAGCATCCGGGACAATAAGTAATAATACAACCATCATACCTCCACGATGTAATATATATCCCGCTTTGAAACCCAAATATATATATATATATACATATATATGCATACATAAATTTATAGATAAATGCTTATGCACACACACACACACACACACACA